>NIJG01000134.1:3737725-3778153 GCA_002201625.1 Euglossa dilemma | reverse complement strand
CACTACTGCCGCCGCCGCCGCCGCCACCGCCACCTCCTCCACCTCCTTTCTCCTCTCGCGCACTTTGCACACTCACTCCGCGAATACGCGTTTATTTACAGGGGGAGCAAGTCGATTACGTGTTCTTGCCTAAATTCACGTCCGTCCTGACATATCGCGGGACGCGTCGTTTTCGGGCGTTAAAATAACGCTCAGCGTCACGATGCTGTTACTTGTCTCTCCTCGAATTTTCGTTAACCGGCCTCTCTCTTCGATAGAGACTGCCCTCTTAACCGAAACAAAGAACGACGCTCGAACCGAGTGCCCTCTACCGAGGATTTTGACAGTCACTTTCCGCTTTGCGAACGCTACTAACCAATCATCGTCCTTCTTACATTGCACGACCTCTCACGACGACCGGATGAAAATTTGATCGTGCTTAGTAAATTTACCTGGCCTGACTAAATATTAACGTCACGAATGAAGGACAATACTATTCCAAATGTAACGTACACTGCTAACTTCTCCGAAACTGTTTATGCGCGATGTCACATCGTTTTAACGATTAAAAAAAAAATTCATTTTCTTCCGTATCGAGAGAGTATAGATTATTTTCAAGACACGAATATCGAATATATTTTAAAAGATTAAAAAATAAACAACTTTTCTTTACCTACTTGAAACATGTATTTCTACGATTTAAACAAATTTATATTAATTGCTTCGATTGTACTTTACGAAAATAACTTTGAATAAAAAAAGAGCAAATAAATAAAACTCTCGTAAAGGGAATATCGTGCGAAAAATAAATTAATGAAGCAGCAATCGCAGTTTAAATTCTGACGACCAAGAAATATCTCTTGCTCACAAAAAGTACTAAAAAAAAAAAAAAAAAAAAAAAAAAAAAAAAAATGCAGCAGAATACTTCCTTCAAAATCGCAATTAAAAAATAAACGAAGAGTCGTACTTTTTAAAAAATTAAACACTGTCGTTTGAACCTTCAAATTTTAACCCTGACCCCGTTTGTCGAGAAGACCAACGAAACTTTCTACATATTTAATTGCTAACTACCATCATCAAAGTCTATGAAATTTTTTACTTAGACAAATCAAAATACCAAAATTGAATCTTTAACAGATCGGGTGCATTACTTACATCGAGAAATAACGTTCTTATAAATCGATAAATGATAGTGCTTTTCAAGTATTAAATTATCAAGTCATACCATATTTTCCTATGGAAATATACCGAATATATTCTTTCAATATATTATACAAATAAACTCTGAACTTTTGAAAACTTTCGAAGACTTCAAAATCGATTGATTCGATTAACTTTGCTTATGGAATGTGAAAATTTTATATCACGATTGAAGTTGAATATAATTAAACTGAGGCAAATACATGACGAAAAAATAATTTTCGACAACGAGTATTACGAAAGAATCGCGTATTTCAATGTATTCTATCGTATATTCACATATTCGTAATAATCAGGTTAACAATCAGGCATAAAAATCATTCAAAATATCGAATAAACTTATTGTTAATACTACACCTATAACTCTATAATACTTATAATCTAGTAAAGTAAATCGTAAAAATTGTGCTTACCTGGCCATTCCTGAATTGTTGCTGTTGTTGTTGCTGTTGATGATGAAAGAGGGCAACTTGTTGCTGTGCTGTCATTTGATTATTAAGGTAAACTAAATGTTCTGCTCCTGGTGCTCCACTCTGTACAGTATTAAAAAACACCGCTGTTACTACCAAAATAAGAAATAACGTATATCTTATTATGATATTAAGCAATGTACAGCTTACTTTAAGTTGCATTGGATGAATTTCATAGGGTAGGTGAACATTGTTCATTGTTTGCAGACCCAATTGTTGCGGTTGATTCTGTTGTGGTACACTCAGTTTAGTTATGGGATATTTCCATTTTTCTGGATTCTAGAAATCATTTAAAACATGGAATTAAATAAAAGCAACGTATTATACATCTATTTATAAAATTGAAGCATTAATTTTTTGGAGCAGTAAAGACTAAAAATTTTTTGGAGCAATATTTAGCGTGATATCTCAAATGATTAATATACTCACATTATCGATAATAGCATCATCTGCAAGGGCCCAAGCACGTGGTGCCTGTTTTGTTTGAAAAGTCGAAGACTGGGCATTAAATTCTGCTTCTGTAGGTCGTTGAAACACATAACCCACCATGGCATCATCTTGAGTTCTATTCACGCCTATCTGATGTGTTTGACCAGGCTGTATACGCATACTGTCACCACCAGCCATCACTTGGCCACATTGCTCTGCATCCTATTAATAAACAATTGTTTCATTGTTTGAAAACTACTTATTTAAACGGAAATTAATCTACTCGCATAAAATACATAAAAATTCAAATCGATACATTTGTACAGATACAAGCTAAAGATATATGAAATCGATGCATTTCTTTGAAAAGTGTAATACTTAAAAGTATAAATATATTAAATTTCTTGAAAATTTGATCGCCAATTTTATCATCTAAACACGTATACATAAACATTTTTTACATAATTTAGCAAAAAGATAATAAGGACACAAAAATATAAAACCGTGGCAACATCAAAACACGTATAATCGCATTGTAACATTTAAAGATTACAAAGAAATTAGCAACATATGCAAGATTACTCTTGTTTCGCCGGAGTAAGCAAATTAATAAATGCAACCAAAACATCTTTATACTTTATACAATATTCTGCCATGATGGATCAAACAAAGCATAAGCATATGCAATACTAATGCATATGCACAATAGAAAAATCTTCTTTCGTATCTGAGCAATGGAGTAAAACACCTTCCACTAGCTAGCAGCAGAATGTATAAAAACGAAATAAATGCATATAAGTGTAATATATAAATTGTTAGACTAACGTCTAAAACGAGATATTTTCTAAAATATATGGAATGATAGGTTATGACATTTCGATCACGAGTAAAATTTTTTTCCAAGCAAACGGTTTTACAACGTGTACTAATTATAAGATAGAAAATAAAAAAAATGAAATAAGTGCATACCGTGGGTATGTGTCCATTCGCGGAAGGATGGTGCAACTGCATAGAAGGTGCCGGTTCACCCGCAGCACCAGCGCTACTCGCACCGAGCCACTTCATCGTTCTGTCAATCTGTACCACTGCTTCAGGCCCGATGAACAATGATCAAATAGATAAGAGGAACCCTCACTGTGAAGGTTAGCTCACTCAGAACCGGCGTCTGGAGCTAAAGGTAGAATCACCCGCTACGTCTGTTCTGCGAGCATGTTCTACGTGTGACTCTTAACAGTGTGACATCTTCATTGTTTCCACGACGACGAGAATGACGACGATAACGAGAATAATCACCAAAGAGAATAGTATTTATGAAGCTACGATTGAACGCCAGACAGTACAGCAATGGCAGCTGGGACAGCGGTGCTGCCGGAATTTTGACAACACTGCCGGACACGGAGAACGAGAACACAAAGAGAATTGTCGAACGGATGCGAACTTAGTCTACACGACTTTTCGAGTTTTACCAAACGACACGACCGCTTCAGCGACGGATGAACGAAACTGAGGGGATGCCGAAGGAAAAAAAGTGAAACATGCAAAAAACGACAACTGCTTGTTCATCAACGGACGAGAGGGAATCAGGGGCAGGAAAGTAGAGGGGGAGGAACCAAAAGATTCGCAAAATTAGATACTTTATACTGTTTCTGATACTGTAAATCCCTTTCTCCAAAATGAGAGCAAGCACAATAATGGAGGTGTTCCCCCTTTTGATTTACGTACAAGCTTTACCTCAATTACGATGGCTATAATCGCGACCAATTGACAAATATCATTCGTTTCGTACTAAACTATTCAATCTTTTCGCGGTTACTATGTACGCTACGCTTTTTCACACACTCATCCCGTAAAACTAAAGCTTAAAATACACTATTCACAGGTATGTACATCGAAGTACAGGCACACAATGTGCGTCCACCGGCATACGCGTGTTTCGCGCGCAAGGATGCTGCGCGATTTTCGGAAGGGATTCAGAGGGTAAGAGGGGAGGGGAAGGTAAAGAACCAACCCGCGTTTAGAAATACCGCGACACGATACCAAACCAATACGTTATTTCTGTCAATTTCATGCCTTTCCTATCCACGGCTTATCGACTTGATTTTTACTTTCACCTCGACAATCGATTCGTTAATAACACTAAAATATCGTTTAAACAATAGTTTATAGACTTTGGTTGGCGTTAATCGTCCGTTCACATTTGCACAACGCCGTACTTAAAGTGTCAAGATTCTAGGTTAGACGACAAAATCATCCATGAAACGCATAGATAGCGGTGTTTCATGCTAGAATCAAACGTAGCATTTTTACCGCCATCTGATATAAAAGTCATGTCCTAAAATTAGTTATTCACATTTGTAATATTTCAGGTGTTATCGACTCTTTAAACGTTAAGAAAATTGCCTACTCTGTGAAATAATTCACAAATGTACGTGTAATATCGTTAATAAAATATTTCGTTTACCATACGATATTCGTATAGCTACTTTGATAAGCGAATCAAATTACTCTAACGTTAATTTCGCTCGTAAGAATTATGTTCAAATATTGTTAAATCAATGTATTTATTGGTTAGAGTACTTGACACTATTTCAGTGCAAACTCTTCATAATGTATGCGTAAGGACTGTAACCCACATTGCTAGTGCTTGCCACATGAAACAGTGTTTAATGACTGTAACCGCATATGAAAGTAAAATTGACAAATTGATATTAAGAACTTGTTCCTATGATTACGTTAACGAGAATGAATGTTTTTTATCTCATGTTTCAAATATTTTTATAGAGATACTAGAGCATTCGGTGAGATTGATCTTCGTTTAATTTGCCCACATCAGATTATTTCTAATGTCAATTAATGTCAATTTCGAATAATTTAATATTTTTTCTACCACGTCATTTTGTTCCCTTTTTCAATTTCGTCTTGTCATACGTCATTCGTATCATTTTACTGTTAAAGTAGTTTCATTGATGGTTATTGTGAACTTACAGCTTCAATATATATTTCATAATTGCTTAATAGAGGAATTTAAGTAACTCTATTATGAACATACAAAATACCGTGTCATAGCATACTTTTAATATACTATATTTGTTATATAACAGTTACAATATTATGAAATGTTCCATTGAATGAATGATAATTTTACATTTATAGATGACGTAATGCAACTCATCAAACATAATAACCCTGTTACTGTAATATAAAATGGCAACATTTTGGTCAGGAAGACCTGGTTGGTTAGGGAAAGTAGGAATAGCATTATTAGCTACATGGCTTTTGGTACTAATAATATCGGTATCGCACATCTTTAAAGCTAATAATCTATCGGCTAATAATGAAAGTCCTACAAATAAAGAAAATGCTCAACGTTTAGCCCAAATGGTTAATGATTTTGAAATCCTTAAGAGACAAAATGAAGCATTAAAGAATATAGTCTTAGGGTAAGTTATAATAGATGATATAAAAGCAAGCAGATTTATTTGAAGTTTGAAAGAAAGAGCATTGTGATCTTTTCGTTGTACAGGATAACATAATTTCCAGAGAAAGATCAAAATCTATTCAAGGGGACCATTTAGGTTCGATACATGAAAAGCTTGAAAAGGTTTCAATGTACGAAGATTTATTGGATCATCAAGATAATGTTAAGCATGGTGTCCCTTCTCTTGAATACGAAGAGTTAAGACGTAGGATAAGGAATAATATTCAAGAGACATGGTAAGTATAATGTTTAAGGTATAGCCTCTCGTTACATGTAAAGCGACAGGAATACAATGTACGATACTTGAATTTTTTAAACAGGTATTATATTAGCGCAGAACTAAGCAAATTTAAAAAGTCTATTGATAAACTTAGTTATGAACAAAGAGAAAAGAAAATACAGGACACGTTAAAAAATGTTTGGGATCATAAAAGGTCTCTTACAATAGATATTGATAAATTAACGAAAGCAGATGGCTATGATGAATGGCGTAAAAGAGAAGCAAAAGAATTGTCTGATCTTGTACAAAGAAGGTTCAGGTATTTACAAAATCCTAGTGATTGTAATAAAGCAAGAAAATTAGTCTGCAGTTTAAACAAAGGTTGTGGATTTGGATGTCAGGTAAATAAGAATTTGTATTAAATAAAAGTATGAATTTATGTAAAATAAATTATGAATAAAATTTTCATATATTTTAGATTCATCATATTACATATTGTTTCTTGGTTGCCTATGGCACAGAACGAACATTGATAATCAGATCTAAAGGTTGGAGGTATCATAAAGATGGTTGGGAATCGGTATTTAAACCGCTTAGCGATACGTGTGTATCCACAAATGGAGCATCACATGCCAGTTGGCCTAGTGATTCTTCCAAGCAAGTCATCTCATTGCCAATTGTAGATAATGTTTATCCGAAACCAAGTTTTCAACCACCAAGTGTACCAGCTGATTTAGCTCCAAGATTAGAAAAACTTCATGGTCATCCCTTAGTATGGTGGGTAGGTCAAGTTTTAAAATATTTAATGCGACCTCAAGAACATGTGAAAAGAACATTGGAGTATGCAAAGGAGAGACTTGGTTTTAAAAAACCGATCGTTGGTATACATGTACGAAGAACAGATAAAGTTGGTACCGAAGCTGCTTACCACGATATAGACGAATATATGGTTAAAGTCGAACAATATTTCGATGAACTTGAAACCAAACCAGAAGTGAAAAGAGTCTTTTTAGCAAGCGATGATCCGAAAGCGATCGTAACGGCAAGAAATCGTTACCCGAAATACGAAATAATAGGAGATCCAGAAATAGCCGAAACAGCTTCGGTTGCAAAACGATATTCAGATTCTTCTTTACGAGGAATAATTATCGATATACATCTATTATCCGAATGCGACTATTTGGTGTGCACGTTCAGTTCTCAAGTATGCCGCGTAGCGTACGAGTTGATGCAGACATATTATTCGGACGCTTACAATCGTTTTGCGTCTTTGGATGACATTTACTATTATGGAGGCCAAAATCCGCATCCTCACCAGGCTATTTTAGATCATAAACCAAGAAAAGATGGCGAAATCGAATTAAAAGTAGGAGATTCAATTGAAGTTTTTGGAAATCATTGGGATGGTTATTCTAAGGGGTACAATAGCAGAACTAGTATGACAGGATTATTTCCTAGTTTTAAAGTTAAAAATCCAGTAGATGCTGTAGATTTTCCAAAATATCCAAACGTCCCTTTGCAAGAAAATAAGAATGAGTAGAGACACATTCTGAATATGTAGTGATCTTGAAAACATTCAGATTGCTTGAAAAAAGATAACTTGCCTTCACATTTAAATTGTTAAAAACGGTAAATAACTTCATAAACACGTATATATTTTACTACTAGCAAGTGATAACTTTAATTCTTGCAAACTGAAACTATCACGAATTGTGAGACAAAAAAGTGAGTTATTCTATTGCCTATGCATATATATATATATGTGTGTTGAATTTTAAGAAGACCGTATATATAGATATTAGTAAAAAGAATTATAGGAAATTTTGAATAAGTTTACGATCTTCTTACAAATTGAACTAAGAACATAAACATTTAAAAGCATTAAAATAAAAATGCATAGCGATATAATTAAAAATTTTTATATATTTTGATTGAAGTTAAAAATTTGAATCGTTATTTTAATAAGAGATTTTATTAGAATGTAACTGTATTAATGTATTACATTGCAACTCTTTAGCAAACTGAATGTATTTTTTTTATCTAATGTTTTTAAAACATATAAAATAGATTTAATTAATATGCAATATAGACAAAAGTTATTTGTGCCAATGCACTTGAGTCTTAAAGTATTATTTATGATTGCAAGCCAATATCCAAATAAAACAAATGAAATATATATGTAAACTTTTATAAATTACAAGCAGGATTTTTACATTACCAATTAATTTCATATCTCATAATAAAGGCTTGCATTACAATTTATTGTCATAACGTACAATTTGTACATAAGATATGCAATATAAATTACGTATATAATAATTTTTTTATAATACTAGAGCTTATACAAAACACATAATAAATATTGCATAAATTACGTATGATAAGCCTGAAATGCATAGACATCGAGCTGGGCTTGAGGCCTATCTTATACAATTAAGGATGTTTCCTGTATACATATTGTAATATATTTTATACTATACACCAAACGCAAATGAGAATTGTTACTATATTATAAAATCTGAGTTTGGTTTTTAATAAATATTTAATTCATGAATTTCGTGGTTTACTTTGACTTTCATCTAGACTTTGACTTTTGTTTAGAATTTAGAAAATATATTCTTGAAAATATGAATAACGTTTATTTATTTCAAACATATTTATTCATATATCAATGCCATTAGGAGTATTAAAAATATAATATATCGTAAACATTTTTGTCTCATACGTCAATTTAAAAAGAACATCATGGCGAAGTTAAACGCTACGATAAACGCAAAATACGAAGCGAGTCAAATATAAAATAATAACTTTCTTTCATATTATCGACAAATGATTCTTACTTTTGATATGTGTAGAAAAAAAAGTTGAATAAAAATTAATACAAAATTGCAATCATAAATGCTATACAATTTTGCTATTATCACAATGCAACACAATGTTGACACAATATCATACACTTTAGTTTAATAATAGTATAAATTCATAATAATATCTTGATATGTAGTTAAATTGAACTTAAATTTACAATTACGCCTAAGTTTTGTAAGTATGGCACAAATTTCTCGTGCATACAAGTTTCAAGTACCTGTATTAATTCGTGTATTCTATAGAAATTATAGTTATGAAAGGTTAGAGTCTGAAAGCGATATTTTTTTTTGTTATAAGTATACATCTGACAGTTGAAATTTTTTTTTAAAGACGTCGATCTAATTATTACGACGTATTGCATATTCCGCGGAATGCGAGCCAAAAAGAAATAAGACATGCTTATATTAAATTATCAAAACAAGTGAGTAAGAAGTTTTAAATATTTAAGATTTTTTCTTAGTTACTAAATGTTTTATAGCATTACAAATTTTTAATGTTTTTTAGTTACATCCTGACTGTGGCAATACAGGAAGCCATGAAGAGTTTGTGAAAATAAACGAGGCATATAGCGTGTTAAGTAACAAAGAGAGTAGAAATAATTATGATTACAACTTAAAGTACAATAATTTTCATGAAAATAACTCTTATCAGGATGTTAGGTATATTCCGCAAAAGAATTATTTTTATTTCAAAAATTGTTTTCAAAGATTATTTTTTTAAGAATTATTGTAATTGTATCTACTTTTCAGATCTGATACTTACTACCGATATGCGTATGACATGTATCATTCAGGAAATGGAAGAAAACCGACGAAAGAAGATAAAAAAAGAGCAATTACAGTTGTGGCAGTCATCATAGCTATTGGGACGCTTATTGAAACTTTACGTCTGAAAATGTGGTTACTTAGGAGAAGCGAAGCATACAAAAAGAATATTAAGATGCACAAGGAATATCGAGACCGTAAGAAACAATCTGAAAATCAAACATTGGCAGAAAGAATAGACTACTTTGAGAAATTGTACGAAGATTATAAATTAATTTATGATTTTAAGTAATAGTACAATACGATAAATAAAATAATATATAGTGAAAATGTATCTATTTAGCTTTATATATTGAAATATAACAGGATTTCTGTGATATAGCAAAATTTATAAAAATAATTTATTGTACAATTATGTGCATTTGCATTTTTGCAAGGCAAAATAGAATATACAATATGTTATGAAAAAATAGTAAACGAAAAAATTAAAGACAAATACACGTTTTTGTTCTTGTTTTAATCGTAATACAATCTGTACATAAACATTAATCGTAAAATTAAAAAATTAGCAGGAATCAAAAGTATCGCGAAATATGTAGTACAAATCATGTTACTTTTATTTTCGTGTATAAATCCATTACAACGGGATAATAACAAATTCATATATATTTTTTTTAGAAATGTTCCACAAAGCAAGAACATATAACTATTATATACGTATTTATGATACTAATAACACTTTATTTATTTATAGTTAAAGTGGAACGTATTTGCTAACATGCGTGTTATATATTAAAATATTATTGCTGTCGTTTTGGCACAAAGTGTTTCTATAACATCACGATAAAATAACCATAACAATGTTTACATTGATTCGTACAAAAGTAATAAATAAATAAAAGAAATATTTAGAAAAAGAAAGAAATATACAATGTGTTTAGATATTCGACAAAAAGGGAAATATAATGTAACGTGGGAGTGCGTTTTTAAAAATTATCCGCAATTTTAAACAGGTACTCAATTTCAAACACGTATAGCATCACTCCTCATAATTTCTTTATATAGGTAACAATCGATGTGTGTGGAAATGCTGGTGAAAATATAGGATTACCATCTTCATCTACATAATCTGCATAATTCAATTCGTATATTCGTTCAAAGCCCAATCGTGCGCAAAGTTTCCCAGAGAAAAAGGACGAACAGTCGGCACGTGCGATGTGAAAACCTTTCTCTTTTGCAATTTCACTGCAAGGTATAACAATTAACGATAACGTAAATTAATTTTAGGATATTACCGTGATTTTTTCCAATGCGCATTTAATACGCGTTTAATGAAAAATCTAAATGATATTTACAGTGCTTTCTCCATAAGTGCTTTGGCAACTCCTTTACCCCTCCAGTTGGAATCAACCGAGATTATCCTTATTTCGAAAATATTCAATCCTCGAAACTTTCCATCGCGATTCACGCTTCTATCGACGTAATTCAGTAGCCTGAGAATTTTTTGGAATTTTGGATTTTCACATGTAGCTATGTATCCAGGTTCTTCGTCCTTCGGAGGATCCATTTTTCCTGCGTTCAACAAAGCACGATTCGTCGATTAATTAACATAGAATTCAAGATAACTCGTATACGTAATTAAGCGTGCATTACGATTAACGTTAATAAATATTTAAAGCGTTGCTCGCTTTAATTATTTATTAAAACCGGTAAGCTAATTGTTAATTAACAACTGAATTAACGATACGTATTACCGTAAGGAAGCGAATCTTATTAATTTACGCATAGATCGAAGATATTTTTAACGTTTGTTCTGCATTTGAAACGGTAATTAACGAACGCTTTGTATTCAATACGAAACCGTTCTACGTTCATTGCAATTTACCGAGAGAAATTGGATAGCGCGTACCATTCATGCCAATGAAAGATACGAAAAAGATCGAGAAGATGAAAATAAAAGTGTAGAAAAATTGCTCGACGAATACTATCATAATCAATCGTAAGTTGATCGAAGATGTTACAGATATCGTTCTTCCGTATAACGTTATCCTCGCTTTTTAAATATATTTTTAACTCGATTCTTGCTAATCTGAATAACATGTGACTAAGTGAATCTGTCGATAGAATAATGCAATTACCGCGATTGCGACAACCGGTAGCGATTAATGAGTCTCACGCTTGCTGGATACTCGCACAACAATTTATGTAACGTTGAATAGTACCGTTTTGTAGTAGGCGTGTCTACTCTTTGATTCTTGTTCAATTTTTTTTTTTTTTCCTTCATTTTTTATGCAGCTTGCTTGCTCGTAAACGCGACAAGGGTCGAATGACTTTTTAATACAACTCGTACCGGTAAAAAAAAGGAGTGTGTCGAATACGTTTCCGTTATCTTCGCTGCTAATCCGATGAAGTAGAATAATAAACCTCATCGAGACGAGTATCCAAACAAGATAACTCTCGCAAATAAAGTAACGGCCTCCATAGATTATGAGCGAATATTTTGCACGCTATTTTGAAGTATCTACTCATCCTATTAGCCTAGATTCATTTGGATGCATAAGCTCTATGAGTAATTATTTCTCGCGACCAACTTGTCACCGCGTTGTATTCGCTGGAACTTTTCAACTTGTGTAGCATGATTGTTTCCTACTGAGAATAGAACGCTCTTGGTAGGCGATTGTGCTGTTAACCCAGATATATCAGGATCTACGTAAACACGATCGCAGATCTAGCGGGTTTCGCGTAAATAGCTCAATGAACAATGAAAACATTGCTTAATCTCCATACATCGAATTCTTACCATTTAACAGAACACCTACTATAGCACCGCTGGTCGACACAGCCATCAGGCTTAGATTGTTTTCCAGCGAGGACATGCTGCAATATTCCTCGAGCTCGAGGCAGGTGCTGTCTTCGCTTTCGGGGATCAGTTCGATCGAGTCGTTGAGAGGCTCGTCCCTGAAGAAGAACCTCCTGAGAAACTTTAGTATCCTAAGCTTATCATCCTTGGTGACCGTTTCGATGTGATACTCCATGCCAACCCTTTCGTCGTTCGTGGTGTCCGCCAGCTGGAACAGGCAAACCAGTACCAAAAGTTACGGAAATCCCGACGAATTTCTTCCAATAGTTTTACTCGTAGCTCTCGTTTTTAACTCCAGAGAGCCGCGAAATTTAGGCGAGCGATAACCAGCAGTCGGATCGCTGCTTAGACCAAGTAGCATATCCGATTGCACGAATTCCAAAGAATAACGTATGGTGCAACGCTGTTTACACGCGAGTAAATGTAACTTAATGCAACGAGGACAATAACAATTCATTGTTTTCGCGACAGCGAGAATTAAATTAACGCTTTCACACGCGGCAATTAACGTGGCCCGTTGCATCGGTCTCTGCCGCAATTCACCAAGCGTTCTCATCTCGATCGTCAATCACCAGCATAACAGACGACTGAATTATAGCTAATTCGCCTGCTCGAACGATTGGTAAAAATTAACGCGAAAGAATGCGGCGTTTCAACTCGGAGAAGCACGATTACACCTAGTTTGCGGTAAAAAAAAGACTCGTCCCATTACAGGTACAAGGAATGTTAAACAAAAAATTAATCACTGGCGTGGCACTCGATGATACATGTATCGGAATCGCGCATTTTCGACGATCCGGTTCTTTCGATCCAGGTATTCGGATAATTCAACATTATCGGGCATTATAGCGAACGTCTTACTCGCGTCCGCGGCTTTTCTCGTTACAGAAAATTTCGTTGCAGAAAATTTCACGATCGTTCGTCTCGCTTAATAACGCTTCTCGTTCGGGACAGGAAGAAAAACGTCGCATAGGAGGAAGAATTAACGAAACGTTAGAGCCGAAAGCGAAAAATATTGCGAGCTTACCGTGTACTTGGCCATTTTCGGCACATCTTTCGCGAAGTTGGTCTGGCTCTTGCCGATATCGATAAGGCCAAAATTACCCATGTCTGTAGATAGCACGGTCTCCATGATGATTATTCAACGTGGACCTTCTACTTGAAACCGGTTTCGCGTGTGTTTCGGCGATGTTGTTGTCTCGCAGCGATCACGACTGTTCATTTAATTGGTCACTAAATGTAGAGACACCGGCAAGTTTGTCAATAACACGAGGCTCGTTGTTGTCGTCGAGGTAGTAATCTAACACTGCGCTTTGTGATAGGACGTCGTCAGTCTTATATACGCTGAGTACGGGCAAAAGCCATTCTTACAGGTTCAGGGACAAACGAATACAGTTTAGGATGTTTGCGATAGGCAAGATCGGGAATTAATCGGCAGCGTGACTGGCTCGATTTCTTCCTTTCCATCCTTTGTTTTCCCGCCGTTACTTTTTCGCCCGGGCAAACAGACATTTTTTTTTTCCACGCCCGGACGAGCGTCTTTTCGAGCAGGTTTCGATATGCATCTTTTTCGAATCGGAAAGGATTCTTTATATAACACGCCTCGCGTACACGTTCGATCATCTTTCGCGACGTCTTCCCGTTCTTTCCGCTAATAATTAGTCGCGTGAGCTCTTCTTTCGAGCTGCTTGATTATCGTCGTGCCGCACCGCGCGTAATTCACCACGGACAGAACAGTGCCGAGGGAAGATCTAATATTTCAGATAGATTTGTACACGCGCCGCGTACACGCTTTATCATTTAATATTCCTCCGACGCGAACGAAACGACGGGACACGGGGGAAAACGAAGGAAGGGACGGGAATTAAGGATACGTGGTTAATTCGCTCGCCTGAGACACGCGATCGACGCTTGACAGAAGTCTAAATACGAAAAAAAAAAAAAAGAAAAAAAACGATCGAAATTACTAGTTCTGCCGATTACTTTACGTATCGAAAGACCCTGGCGCACGTTAGGATGCTATGCCAGAATGAATGGTATTAAGCGGCTCGCTTATCCTCGAAACCTCCGTACCGCGGTACGCAATAAAATCGCGTACGATGTTACAACTGTCACGTTTCCTCGGCATTCCGTGCTGCAAATAGCGCAACGTGACATGGAAATATAACAATTTCGTGCGTGCAGAAACCGTCGATCGGTTCTCTTTGCGCGGAAAAATCTGTCAGTAGCCTCGTAGGCGGACCGGCGACACTTCCGCGAGCGCGAGGTGCTTAATTCAAGTTCAGTGTACACGACGAGTGACGGATAGAATCGAGAGTTAATTGGCCGACGTTTGTCGGTAGATCGTCATGCCTCGTATTGACAGACGCTGGTCCCGACATTGAAAAACGATTAGCGAACAGCCGTGCCCCGTGTCTTCTCGAAACGCGAGGAGGCAGCTTCGACTTTTCGTTTTCCACGAATCGAAAAGTCTACGCGGAATCGGGATACATCGGCGTTCTATCTAAATGCAAAGCGAGGAGCACGTGTCGGTTACCAATGCGCGGCAATGGCTATCGGATAGCTGGAGCTTTGATACCCGGTTTCGAAATGGAAAGCCGATTGCTCGCGTAACCGTGGCTGGTTGCTGGACCAGAGCGCTCGGAAGAAAGCACAGCGGATGATCGAGTGTGCCCTAAGACTTTCTAACTGGCCGGATGAGCGATCGAAGCGATGGAAGAGATGGAAGCGACCGGAGCGACGGCAGCGATACGAAAGGATCAGAGGCGAAACGCGAACCGGATTCGAGGCTGAGGTTATTTACCCAGGAATTACGCAATTACAGGGAAATGTACGAAACGCGAATCGCGACGCGGACCGGTCACGGAATCGTGGTCGATCTAAACCGACGAAGGTCAGCGAAGAGAACAGTAGCCATGCCTTAGGTGGCATTCAATGACGTCGGCTTTCAGTTCCTGGGCATCGAGTGTCGCTCTATGACCTCTTTCCCCGGGAAGCTGGACTTAAAGGAAAACGAAAAAACGCCAGTCCGAGGATGCCGGTTCGCCGAGGGTCCTTGTAATAAAGCCGAGCTCGGCCCTCGAGTTCTTGACCCATTTTTCGTTCATTTTTCTAGCCGCGCTTACACGGACATCCTGTCTATCGTCCGGTGATCTCTCGGTCGGGCCTCCGATGGGCATTGCCAGGCTCTCGGTAATGGCCTGCTACGCGAATACAATCACTCCGCAGCCTTTGATCGCCTGGTCCGATAAGCCTGCCGATCGCTAACGCGTACGACAATGAAATATAACGATCGCTCGTTGCTTCCAGGAATCCTTTCGAACCGGATTCGGTAGGAGGCGTTAAACCGCCAGCCATTTCCGTGATCGCCCGGTGCTAGACATCTTTTCCCACCTTCTCCCTTTCCTCTCTCGTGTATCGCGTATCTTCGTCGTCCTTCTTCCGAGCAAATTCGTTACAAATCGCAGATGAAACGATAGCCGCGCGAACAAGCTGGAACACGCGCGTCGCGTGATCCGGTCGAGAGAAAGATCGTGGAACGGGGTACGGGGAGGCGAAATATCCAGAGAGACTTTGATTTATTTCCGAGTTATTGCCGTCATTGACGCGCCGTCGAGTTTCCGATTAAGCGGGATTATTCAACGCCGATGCGTCGCGATCGGAACCTGAATCGCTTGAAAGGCATAGAAGGATACGCGTATCGAATGTACCGTTATCCAGGACACCGGGTAACGTAAGCTGTATGAATTACGAAAAAAAGCGAGTACTCGTTTGCCGGGGTGACTCGGAAACTCGGGTAACGACTGGCCGCGCGCGTAGGGACAGTGGAGTTAATCTTCCCTAGGATCGGTTCGTACGAAACGGTGCTCGTTAATAATGCAACGCTGCCCGATCGATGATATACTTTGTCGTGACTTAATCGCTCAGCCGTTGAGAGATCGCGATACGCGTTACGTGGACGCATAAACGATTCCCGATCGAGCGGCAGAGGCGGTGCTAGATCCGCAAGTGGCAAGCCAATCGGGACAAGGCGTACCTTCTCCTCTATTCAAATCGCCGGCGATCGCAGGTAACTTTGCCTCGAGAATAAAGCACCTGCTTCAAAACGCTCCGATCCATCGACACACGACTTTCTATCTTTTCTCCCTGGAGCTGCTCGCTTATCCGATAACCTCTATCCGCCGCGAGCCTATCTATTACAACGAGATTCGATTCGCCACTCGCGATTTCCCTCGGACCGAGTTTCGCTGGAATTTTCGACGCCTCTAAAGCGTCGGTGCCATTATCGTCCAGAGAGGGTCGACGAGAGCGAGTGGTCGGTTGGGCCATGGCACGAAACGTTGAATGACATATCGTGACAGTTCGATTATTCTCGATTGCCTTGAAGCACCATGCAGCGTAACGCGTACCGGATAATTAATCCATTAGTCGGCATATAAATGTATTAATTACTATTGAACTCTGTCGTGCCTTGGAATTAATTGCGATTTACGCGAGGAACGGGACACGCCTCCCGGTGATCGATGGCATGGCTAGTTGAAAAATCGCTGGTAGACTTCATGTGCCATTTAATGAATGCTCGAGCCGGGATTTTTATTTCATAACGCGACACGTCTACGCGGGTAAGCGTTGGCTAGGCGTGCCGTTATTATTACTGGTTACACCTCGCTTCTCGTAATTCATCAACCTCTTCGATCGCGCTGGCGTAAAAATTCTAATCGCACCGAACGAGATGGAATTTGTAATAAAATTCGCGTTGCTTCATACGGTTCCCCGACGGTGGGACTATCGAGCAGCGGTCGTTCGAATCGTATATTTTATCCGACGAAAGAACACTGCCGGGAAACAATTTGCCGGGGACGCGAAGGAGAGGAAAAAAAAAAAAATACGTTGCACTCGAGTGAGTTTCTACGATTATGCTATCGCACGGTGCCATGACAATTATTCAAGCGCGGGGAAAAATGGTCCCAGCGCTGTCCCGTTTTTACGTTTTATCTTTTGCATAAGCGTTCGCATGGTTTTCCCTTTACGCTTCGCCGTATGGTAATTCACGCCGAATGGAACACGCCGGTGATACAAAGGCTTCTTTTTGCGCGACGGTTTCTCTGAAACGCGAAGGAAATTGGTATTCGAGCTCTCTACACCTGGATCACCGTGCATTCGATCGCGCGGTATCGTTGCAATCGAGGCTAATCTCGTTTGGAGTTCAGTCCAAGTTCTTCTCGCGCTCGTTCCGAACACTCGTTCGTTTCCGGGTGGTAGACGACCGAATGCCACTATCGGGAGCAGTTGCAACGCTTAAGGTGAAATCTGGAACGTTTGCGCGATCGAGGATGGTTCCACCGCGGCAACCAACGAACCTCTCCGACCGAAATGTCGGCCCCGTGGTCCCTGAGCGATCGTCACCCCTTAGCTAGCTAAGACTCGCCGCCTTGAGGCTCGATACGTGACACGCATAATCGAAATCTCGCGGACACCTGGTATACAGATGGCTGGCTGCCACTTACCATACAAACAGAGAGAAACCGAGACGGCCAAATATCGGGTCCCCTGTTGCGCTCACCTTCTCGCTTCGCACTGTCTGTCCCCGATACGCGGCGCTCTTCAAATTTGCGTCCACCAGGCCAGGTACTCCTCCTGTACCGGTCAACGCAAATGCACCGAGCGTGCTATTAGGATATTTTCTACTCGAGGCACGTAACCGCGCCGAAAACGAGACGGATAATCGAATTACAGCTGACACCGGCGGGACGGAACAATTCTTTTACATAGATCAGCCTGTTCGCTTTTACAAGCTTCATACGCGATCCGCAGCTCGTGTAATCGCCGATGATAACTCGTTATCGAGATAATTGCGCATTTATCTGCGCGATTACATTCGCGCTGCTGCTTTCTGTTTGCGGTCGATACGACACCCGAATCAGTTGTAAAACGGCCAACTGCGCGAACAGCGGTAGGTGGACGATGTTGCAACTCGTTTAAAGTTCACTCGAGAAGAACCAACGTTATCGCACGCAGATGAATGGTAAGAATGAATCGTAATATCGGGGCAAGGTTCGCTCGCACGGATTAGCGGGAAAAAAGCGATTCTATGAAATTTTCTTAGCAGAGGGAAATACTCGCGCGGCTATTTCCGTCTGTGAAACGAGATTCGTGCGTGGATTCGTCCGAGAATAGAAGCCGAAGGATCGAGGAGAACATGGCCAATGTCGCCGATATATTTACTCCGCGGCGATGAGCTATGAGCTGATTTCTCATCCTCGTTTCAGAGAAAACGTATACCTTACGGTCGGCGAAACATTCGTCTTCGAACTCCGCTACCCTTCTTCTATCCAATAAATCCGGTGATCGGATTACTCTAACACGTGAGAAAATCGATTCATCGTTACGCGCAACAAAGTTGCCGAATGAACCAGTTGACCTGGTCATGTTTTCAACAACGGCCAGTCGATATTGCGTATTCGCCGTGGAAGCCTCGAAGGAAAATATGTTAATTTTCGATCTAAGACTATAAGTTAACGCAACGTGTCTGCCTAACTCCCTCGCTCGCTACGAAACGTACGATCGTCCTTCCGATCCTCTTACTGTTCTCGATGCAGGTGTAACTTTCCACGGAATGGTTTATTCGGAAGAAGCGAGAGGCGTTTCTGACATACCTGTGGAAGTGTCGAACTTTGTAGGCCAGTTTTCGCCGTTTTGAAACACACGCGTCCCCTTCAGTCTATCGCCAACTACGCACTGCCAACGTGAGAACAAAGTTGGAGCAATAGGGAGGGTCATTACCATCCGGCACGTAATATCCCTTCAACAACAACCCATGGGAAGGGTAGCCCCAGCTCTATTTTTCCATTGAATTTGATTAGGTTGCAAGATCTGGAACTATCAGGTAATTGGGCCCTCAACTCGCTGGGTCGACCGATCATAGAAATGCTCCCCAGCATCCATGTAGACATAACGAAATTAAGCAACTTAACCATCCATTGCCTTGGCATCCGCGCCATGGCATTCGGGATTTAAACCGGTGTCTGCCGGCCGGATAAATCCGCAGGAAATTTTCATTAATCCGTGATGCGCTGTCGCGGGATAGACCTGGTATGGTGTAAAGTCTGAATCCAGTTTATATCTCGACCAGCTCGGATTGCCTTCGTGATTTAGAATATTCTCCTGTGCAAAATGCAAGATGGACGTGTAAATGGTCGGCTGATATATAAGCAGCGAACCGCTAAGCAGCGGTAAATTCATGCACCACGTGTGATTACCATGGACGTTTCTAATTACCATTTCCAAGCCCGTAATTATAAAGCAATTGAAGTACTTCAGCAGGGCGTGTGATCTATATCGTTGAAATCCATTACGCTTATCGCTGGCCTCCTATCAATCGATATCGATGTTGACGGACACGTCGGCGTTGAAAGTAAACAATCGTGGATGGATTGCAAGAGCGAAATGATCGATCGCGTTTTAATATAATCCAGCGCGTTTAAATCGCTCGCAACCGGAATAGTAATGACATGGACGTTACGTGGCCATGCGTTATCTGGCCGCGTCGAAGAAACGATTTTCCGCGAATTTTTATTCGGCCCTCCTGGCCTAAATAAGAAGGATGAAAGGTCTTTACTTTCATAAATACTCCGCTTTCCGTTAATTCGCGTTTCGTGTTCCAGTTTCCTGCTATCGCGATTCTGTTGCATTCCACGGTTAAGCTGCATTGATTTATTTCAATCTGCAGAGGAGCAAAGCTACTTTGCGACTGCCAATACGCGAATCTGCCAACGCAGCGAGCAGTGTTTTTTTTTCTTGTCAGAGACCACGCCTCATGAATCTTTTACGCCAACATCCTTCTTGTAATTGCAAACATTGATGTTTCGTTAACAACACTTTTAAAACCATCGTGCCATCGATTATCCGGATAAATTTAAATCGATATGCGAGGAATAGAGCTAAAAATTATACGTTTTAAAACTCTTCCTAGTAATTTTCCTATCTTAACGGCGTTTTATTCACCGATTGGTATACATTTTTATAAGAAAAGTTTTTTTTACCTGATTTATGATTAAACATTACGGTAGACAGTGCGCGTTGTGCCGGATATTTTTTTTAAGCGTTGCTATGATAATCATCTCTTGCCCAATATCGTTTAGATCTCGTAACAGTTAATCATTCATTGGCATTTATCACCTCCTGCTAACAATGCGTTAAACGATGTTATCAAGGTCGACTACAATCCCCTGTGACAGTGACCTTTTTGCATTTCTTGCACAACCCACGAATATACCAATTTCTTCGTTACTAACCCGATATCACGTGTAGCGTGATGTTGCTAAACTGCTATACCCTGCATGTATAGGAGAGACACGTGCTTTCGATGGTTGTCCTTTTCCAAGTTACTTTGTCCTATATCAAGTTTCTCCCTTTGGCCTTTGTCCGGGTCGTCGAAAGAGCGGTTAGCGCGGAAAATGTCAAAAACGGACCTTCCAACGGTGAATTCCAGCCACGTGTAATTGCTCTGCATATTAACAAGGCTGTGCTATATTAACGCGAACATTGTGTTGAAAATCGAAAGATTTTTTGCTCGAAAATGTCCGAGGTGTGGCTTCGGAAACAAGTGGGATTTATCTACGTGCTTTTCCGATGAATACAACAGAGTAACAGAGTTGCAGCAGAGTCACGGTTAGGATTCTGTCGGAAAAAAAGAAAGAACTTCGTGTAAATCGTATGCAAGTAGAGAAAAATGGATTACGTCAGGAAACTTCTGGTCGATCTCGCGATTGTGTGTACGTATTCGAATAATAATACCTTGTTGCATCCTGTATAGCTGATACCGATCCAAGTCTCGCTAAAATTTCATTCGAAGATGAATTCTTCCGTGCGATTTTTATCTGCGTTCAAATTAAACGTTATCACGGAAGTAAGTACATGTAACAGTGTCATCAAATGGAAAATTCACAGGTTTATCGCGATATAATTTGCGAGTGGAAAATTGATCACTGATAAAGATATAAAGTAAAGTAAACACGTAACGCTTTTTTTTATTTAGTCACCTGATTTCCCTGACACCTTCGTATCGCATGCGACGTTATCGATTCAGTATCGGAAAAGACAACAACGCCAATGGAACGGTAGAACATGCAATTATATACCGTCACAACGAAGGTACAAAATGGATTATCGCCTTATGAGACTTCGTGTCCTGAAATACCGATCGTATATAAAAGTATCGCGGTTATTATGCCGCAAACAAAGCGTAGGAATGACTTAACATTGCGCGGACTTTGACTGCCTTACCGACTTAAAAATACGAGCCTGATTATAGTGTCCTCTACATAAGGACGACGGCCGCTTAGAGAACCATTTCTCGAAATAGCATTGGAGACTTCAGTACCAACTCCAGTTCTTACTGGAATATAAGCAGATTTTGTACAGTTACGAATGGATCGCAAGCATCCTAAATTTGGTGCGCAGCTCTTAGCTTGTCATCGTTTCTCGAAGAAAAATCTTTGGAAAATGATGCCAATTTCCAAGTCTCACCACGAGGAGGTGGCTACGCGTCGAGACTCGAACAATACACCTTACCGCGGTGACAATCTAGTATTTCCGAGTTTTTACAAAATTCGAGAATCGAGGAAACTAACCTATCCGACGTATTCTCGTATACGAGACAACTTCGTGCCCCAGCACCCTCTCGATCGGGCCTAATCCAAGTTCATCCACCGCCGACCGCGCCACACGCGAGAACCAAGCTAATCGACGAATCAATGAAACTTTCGGAATCGATACGAGGGTCCACTGGGACCTAGTAGCCGGGTCAACGTTCCATTTCCCTGTCATAAGCGGCAGAAATAAAATGGAATCATCCAAAGTGCCGAGAAATTAATGAAGTAATTAGAAAATTAGAAAATTATCCAGGGGGATGGGAGCGAATGAAGCGGACAGTGATTAATCTACGGTCTAATCGATGATCACCGACCAACCCTATCTCCAACACATTCTAATAAAAATTTACATATTACTTCCACGAACTCATATCCACGAGTGACCCACCCTACATCGATTCCACGGCCTTTATATAGCCGGCGATCGAACGAAGATCGACGAAAATTTCCGATCGTTGCCGATTCTGCTGATAAGATGCTAATTTTTTTTATATATTCGCGCTTTGTGCATTTTGTTATTAACAATAAATCGGACAATAAGAAAATGGATAATGGCAAAAACAAGTTTTCTAACAAATTATATAGTCACTTTTAATAAATCTAAATTTTCATTGTAAACCCAAAATGCTTCGTTTGAATGCTTTGCAATTCCCACCAAATACTTTCATTACTCTGTCGGCAACGTTGCGGGTGACGCATAATGTTCAGTCTATTCTATATCTTGTCTATGATTTCATTTTTCAAATAAGTCTTCGTAGTAGTTGTAATTCTAACCACACGGTGTTGCAATCTTATTCTGCGCTGAATCGGTAACGTTGGGAATGACATTAAATTGTTGAGAAACTTTTAAACCGTCGATTCGTACGATATAGCAACGCAGCGAATATCGGATTCATATTATATCTCGTCTACGATATCAAAAATTTATACGCGCGTCTGAAATTCGTGTATTAAAAATAATTATTGGAAGAAATATATTTATTAATATGAAAGGGTGCGTTATATTTGGAATACGTTACTGTTGTTGCTTCGTGGCATCGACGCGCTCAGCCAGCGGTCGTCATGGCGACTAGCAATCATCTTCCCCCACTATTTCCGAACGAGCCCCCTCTGCGTCAGTCGTTCGCGAAGCCTCGCAGGCGGTGGTTAGTGCGTAGTTGGGTAATCGATTTTAATGTCTGTCGTCTTTCTCATCCTTACCCCTTTGTAGAAAAAATCGTAAAATCGAGAAAGAAAACGGTGCGCCTCGGGGGCGCTGCCGCAAGTGTACGGTGCCGAATTTCATCACGGTGATTGACTTCGCTCGCAGTTCTTCTCTACACGGTCAATAATGAGGGACATGGCGGGCAAGATCGCCGAGTTGAAGTTCGAGGCACCCCTCGCACGTTTCGAGGAGGAAGACACAGCCAGTTTGAAGAATATGAATTTACTGACAGGTGCGGAACACCACGATTTGCCTTTCCTTTCGTTTCTTTCTTCTCGATTTATCGCTCCTCCCGTTGCGTCGCTGCAGATTTGCGTTAACCTCGTTTTGGGTCAGAGTTTATTCCGATGTTCTCGAATCGGAAATATCTCTTTGTTACGAGCGGATTTTGTCAAGCGGCAAAGCCCACGGACCTGCCGGGTTACTCGTGAAACCGAGAATCGATATAGCCTCGATAATCCTCGATTCACCCTTATTTTTGGCACAATCGATTTCGAGCTGCTTAGAAAGTAGGTGAATATCGTGGAGTTATGAAAGGAAAACGATTGGAAGGCGGCCGCGAGGTTTTCACGATGTTCTCGATGTTCCTTACTTTGACTAAAAAAGGCGTTCCAGTAGGTCGCCGGCACTATAAGCGGAAATTTCGAAACCGAAAGAGTTTCTCGATAGTGGGAACAGGTTTCGTTTGGCTGTGTAAACGTATAAAACGTGCGTGCACGCGTGGTCACGCTCATTTTGCGGACGTGCAAATTAAATGACGAGGGTGGCTTAGTATATGCAGCGGCGAAGAAGCGACCTTCGGGCGACGAACGCGCGACAAAAGGCTACGTCATGCGTACAATTGGTGTCTAATATCCTTCATGTACGCTTTAACTCTCGTATCACTTTTCACGACATCGTAGAACACACATCGTTGGAAATCTGGCCTCGAAACGCCGGCGGGCTCGTGCGTGGAGAAACGCAAAACGCGTATATATGCCCTCTGGTGGCTCGGAAAAAATCACTGACATTTAATCCTAAAAACATTCGATCCGCCATGCGTCACTGACATCTACGACATACTGCGATCCATCGCGTTTATGTAACTGATAACGCGTTCGTGGTAAAAGTAAATTGGTATACCTTGTCTTCCATGTCAAACAGGTCCACGTATTATTCTCTTTCGAAGTACTTCCATAATGAGTTTCTTGCGATGAAACTCGGTACACAAACGGCGAGCTATTATTGGCCACTCGGTTTGTTCCGTCCCGTACGATCGAATCATTGTGTTTACTTTTCTCTCGATTCTATTAGGAATGGCGACTGATAAATCGATGCGTCATCGAGTCCTAAGGGTAGAGCAGAAAAGAAAAAAGTAGAAAAAATAAATAATATATGAAAAGCGAAAGAACATGCGAATACTGATTATGATTTCTCTCTTTATCATATTTAGAACAATTGCTGGACACGAGTTTAAACACGAATTACGGAGAAAATTGTAACGCGAACGAGCCGGCGACCACGCACGAAAATGGTACCGATATTCTCCAAGAGGGGACATTCAGCCCCTTCAGTGGAAGTCTCGAGGACCTCGTTAACACCTTCGACGAGAAGATAACATCCTGCTTCCGCGATTACGGCACGAACGTCGAGTCTCTAGCACCTGTGCAAGTACGGACGCAGGAAGAAATTATGAACGAGTGCCAGTAAGTTTCTGGAGCATCAGTGTGTTTTTTTGGGTAATTATGTAGACTAGGGTTCGTCCGATACATTACCGAGATAAGCGTGTAGATGTGTAGAAGAGAGACACAACGAGAGAAAGGTTACAAGATTCCGTTGTATTGGTCTCGTTTCTTAAATATACATCGTTACACCGAAGTTCGTTAGAGCGTTTAACCGATAACCGGTTGGCAAACGTTGACGCAAAAAACTAAAAGACTTTGTTGATAGATCAATTAGTACGAGATAATGCCTGCAAATGAAAGTTCCTTCGGTTTCTTTATTTCTTTCCTCTTCTTTTATTCAGCATCATCGAACGACCTCCTTTTTATAGAGCGGCAATAAAGAGGGGAAGGAGGAAAAAACCGTGCGCAAGTGAAAATTACGTTAGTACGTGCGCGATTGAGAAGTTTCTATTACCCTTGGGTCACGCGATATCTCCGGTACAGTTATACCGGTTTATACGGCCACGTTGGACGATTAAAAAAGTAAAGCTGCTGCCGCTGCGTGGCGGATCGCCGGGTAAATGAATACCCCCGAAGATTGCCGGAGTTATCGCATTCAAATTGTCGCGTTTACCTTGAGATATCTATTACATCGTGCAACTCTTCGATCCTCGTTATAAAGTAATGATAGTCACGCCGGTGCTCGGTGAACGGAAGTAATCGTTTATGGTCATCACCGTTACGATATTATTCCCGTGTGAATAATAATTATCGGTCCCATCGGTCGGTCTTCCAATAACATAATTCAAGATGCCGGACCACGTTGTTTAATGGAACTTTTTGCGCGAGTTTATGGGTCGTATAAACGAGGTGCAAATGTTATACTATTACGGTTCTATTGGTTGTACTCTGGGTAATATTTCATATCCAGTTTAAGTAAGCTCGTGTTAACGCTTTCTTCGACTCTCGTTAAGACGCGCAAACAGTTTCGCTCGATGGCTCCGACTAAACCGATATCGCTTGAACGTTACTCCTATGGTTTCATTAAGAAGCGTTACAGCTATTTGCTCTAAACAGCCAGATTGATACGGTTCAACCGATATTTAATCCTCTTCTTTCTGTCAACGGCTCGCGATTTCGGATCTTCCTCTTAAAATCCTTCTTCCCTTTTCTTTCCTCTTCTTCCCTATCAAAAGCAAAGGAAAAACGAGGTAATTATTGCGATTTCTCGACGATGATTCGAAAGATCGAAATCGGATTTTTCAAGGGGACGCGGGTTTTCGTTACAAGCCTGATCCCTAAGATCATGGTATCGATTTTCCAGCAGAAAAGTGTGCCGCCATGAGTACTCTCTACATGACGTTTGCGGCGCGTTCTGCAGCTTTCTCTCCGCGGAGTGGACAAGCCGCGTAACAAGAAAGTAACTTACCTTCTAATTAGACTATCGTCGCGCGTCGTGGGCACATTGACGGTTGATCGATCGGTTCCTTCTCGATTTCTAAATTCCACGCAACAAAAGGCGTATCTTCATCCTTTCTTGCGTATTCCCTGTTTCGTATTTACCGGCATTTTCATCGTCGATCATACACGCCAGGTTACATAACTATTCATCCAGTATTACATCTTAGCGAAAGTTCATGGTTAGACAAAGATTATAATCCTTACGAGGGGAAGCCCTAGAAAATTTCAGACATCGTGAGAGTTAATCGAAAACAATTGAAATGTAAGAGGCGTGTAAGGTTTCGGAAATGCTGATGAATATGCCTCGTGAAAAATCCACGGTGTTAACCACGGTGCAGGTGACCGACCGAATATATTCCGCCACGTAACGAGTCGGTGCAGGTGAAGCTCAACGAAGCGCAAAATTGTATCTTCTTCGGTGTAGAGTAACACGGCGGGGCTCTTAAACTCGTTTCAACTCCACTGGTTGTGCATAAATTTCTTTGAAGTCACGCCTTTCTCGAAATCCGTCTAGACATCCTGTTGCTTTTCATCGAGCCGATCAAAAGAGGGAAAAAAAAAAAGAAAAAAAAAAAAAATAAACCCGTGAAAGCGCCTCGTGGACCTAGGGACCAAAGCTATTATGTCAAAGGGAAAACCTCTTTGAGATTGCATCAGGAACGAAGAATTAACTCTCACCCGCTAAGGGAGGTCAAAACGGACCCACACGCTATAGTTGTTTCGCAGTTGTGTACCTGCCGGTTGGCCAGGCGCCTACCTGAAACTTCCTCCTTTTATTTAGCTGCGGTTGAAATCCATGGGCGCGGTCCTGGAGAAAATAAATTCTATACTTCCGGGGTACCTCGATGTATTTTCATTAACCTAGTCCCTGGGTAAAGTTCCGCTTAGCATCGTAGATTTTTAAATTCGCACCGTGCAATCGTCCAATTCTTCAAAAATCTAAATTAAAGGTACAAATGCGTGTAGTATTCGTTCGACTTTGTGTTTTTCGAGCAGCGCTAAATTCTAAATTCCGACGAACGCTTGGAGAATTTCGGATCGGTGGAAATACGGAAAGTTTGAACGGGTCGTGGCGAGTTGAGAGGTCAGTGGCCGAGGTTCGCAGAGATCGGACACGTGCAGTCGCACGTGTCTCATTCGGCATTGGTGGCCGCTTTCATATGCATGCATCAAACCGGAAAGAATAAACGCATCCGTGCGTGAGTATCCGGCGCATTGTTCATAATCCAATTTGTCACGAGACTAAAGCTCCTCTCTCAGAAATCGCGTTGTTCGGGAAAAAATTAAACGCGTCTCTCCTCTTGGAAGCCAAGGTCGCGGCTGCGATAGATGCGCTCGGCTTTGAACGCGAAACGGTAGCCTTCTTTTCACCTCTTGAAAGACTTTCTCGCCCAATGGCGGGTAACTTCCTTTCCTTCCTTCTCTATGGCCCCCTTTTCTTTCAGGCCATAGGTCCTCCGCTCTTTGGTTTAAACTCTCCCGGTAACCCCACCGCTTCTCCGCATTCTCCTTGGCATTCCTTCAAAAGCTACGAAATCCTCGATTAGAGCGTGCATTCGAATACCTAAAGGAATATCCTTTGAAATTCGCGTTCGAAACGCGCGGATTCGTGGTAACAGACAGTACCTGTCCAGTTGTTTTGCAAGAGGCTGCTACTACGGGTTTCCAGTTACGAGTATAAAAATGGCGAGATCAACACGTGACACGAAGGAGGATAACGAACGCAACGTGATACCGAAATTCAGGCCCCGAGGAGAACGGTTGAGTAACGCGATCGCGGCGGCGAGAAATCGTGCATTGATCGAATCAAGAGGGGGTTCTCCCATGAAAATTTGATCTCTGTGTTTTGTTCCGTCGTTCGTATCGAGCCACCCTCCGGATGGACGAACGTCAATAAAACAGCGCACGCGCTGTGCTAACCAACCGGTGCGATGTTCCTCGGCCGTCGTTCTCTTTCGTGTCTCGTTTCCTTGCTTCTCAATTTATTTATCTATGTCGGCGGAAAGAGCACGGAAAACAGGCACATCGATATAACAGAGAGATCGGCCAGATATAGTCCAGTTCCTCCGCATCGTAATACGCCGTCTAGTTTCTGATAAACGATATTTATCCAAGGGCGGATATCAAAGAGTACATTAGAATGGTCCTTTTGTAGATTCCAGCGCGCGGTTTCATTCACTTCGTTACGAGTTAGACACGAGACAGATCGGAATGTAACGATTTATTAGGGTGATGCATCGTCGAAGAGTGGCTGTTTCTCCTCGTAAGCTGTTTGCGTTACGCAACAGATAGCGTACGAGTACTGTACAAGCCCCGTCGCGGATCATTGAACCGAAGAATGAATTAATAAGCAGGGGGAGATACACTCGCCTTCCCAGGAATTCAATTTCACCGCGTTTTTCTCGTTCCAGTTAATGGGGAAAGATGTAGGGGGCATCTCGCGAGCCGATGGCCACCAGCAAATGTTATTTTTCTCCTCTCCTGTTATTCGCTGTTAATTAGTTTTTTTCTTTAGCTTTGACAATTATCGCGGAATCGTCTCGTCCGTTGTCCCGAATAGATCGAGATCTCGAGTAAAGCGCGAAACCAGACGGAATTGTCTTCCGCCAGCGTGGATCTGGTCTGATTGTTTAGGCGTTTCTTCCGAATGATGCGACCAACATGCGCGCAGGATGAAGTCACTGCTTTAATGCACTTAACATTAATGAGAAACTCGAGTGGGCCGAATTGACCTCCATTTGTTAATCCAACACCATCGACCGACCCGTCGTACACATGTGCCCATATGCTCCTTTTATTTCCAAGAACCGCTCGAGCATGCCGTACCGCGAACGACCAAATGAAAATAATCACAGGATCGAAGTAAGTCAGTTTGATCGGTAAGATTAATCGTAGGAAGAAATTTCGAAGGTTACCAATGAACCGTGAAGCTCCTGCTACAACCTTAATTGAACCTAATCAATTCGTTCGAGTTCGGTTTAACCGATTATCCGGCAATCGTAACGGGAACAAATTTAATTGGACGTAAACGCAAGGGGAAACGGAAAGGAAACGGAAAGGAAACGGAAAGGTGTTGTACGAAGGAGAAGAGTTTGCAGGCTCGCGTAACGTGTCATCGAGTCGAAATTGCCAAGAAATCAGAGGTGTGAGAAACTGTCGATAGGATCTCGTTCGCGCGTACCGATTCCACGCGGAAATTCATTTCCTTAGAATGGGTGCATTGTTATCGAAATAAGTTGGGCTACGTTTGCACGAGACCGAGCGGGCCGTGTACACACGCGCGCGCGTGTACACGCGTGTACACGGGTCGGGAAACGCCTACGAGAGAGCCCAATGATTCACACGGTATCCCAGAAAACGGGGGGAGACTTGGTCCGAGTATTTATCTGCCTCGTAGAATCTTATCGTGTCTCTCACCATTGGGTATTTACCGCGATAACGCGTCTCTGGGAATCACGAAGGATGTTTGCGAAATGAGTAGGAAATTTAGGCTAAAGTTCGACGTTCACACGATTGTTCTCCATTTGTCAGGGTATATACGCGATGGAACAATTCGTTCGCGATACGCCGCCGTTGCCCGTCCGGTTTAAAGATAGAACATATCACGACCAGAAATATAACTATTTTCTCGGATATCCTTGCTCCGAATTGTATCTGGTTTTCCCTAGCGAGCGTGCTCTCTCGATATCACGTAGGATTAAATCTCACCGTCGATTCCGAGAAATCGTTAAGAGCGGAGGATTAAAAATAGCAGCTGTGCCTGCTCGATTCGATAGTTTCGAAACGACAGAGGACAATTCAGCAGAAGGATGTGAGTCAGCTAATGTGGCGTCTGCATAATTAGTAACACGCCTGATGAAATTTAATTTGTCTCGCGGAGAAGCGCTTATTCCGCGTCGGTTTATCGCGCGCCTCGACCACAGATTCTCATCCTATCTCTTCTTTTTGTAGAATGTGGTGGACGATCACCGGTACGTTTGGTAACATACTACCGATCGATTGGAGCAAATCGTATGCTAGAAAAATGCATATGCCCGCGCTTAATTTGAACGAGGCACCGGTCTCACAGGAAAGGTAAGCCCTACCTTCTACGATAGTTCTGAGCAGTTTCTTCATCCTTGTTTTGCTGCTTTCCTTTTGCCAAAAAGAAAAAAAAAAAAAAAAGAAATCGAAGCGACGAGAGAGAATCTGATATTCCTTTGAAGAATGTAAAAGCGCGATTGAAGTTTGCAAATTGGACGCTTTCGTTTTGTTTGCTGTAGACCTGAACTAGAAGATTTAAGTAGCGAAGATGAGGCTGTTGCAACTGATTTGGACATGCATGCTTTGATCTTGTCCAGTAGCACCGATACTCATAGTCCAGAGGAACCGCTGAAGACTGCCGAAGAAGTGCTCCGTGAAATAGACGATATAATGCAGGTAAACGGAAATGTTCTCGATGAAAATTAATCGTAAATCGTTTTACGCGAACAAGGGGGAAAGAAAAAAAGGAACGATCTGTTTTGTGCAGGAAAGTCCATCGATGGAAAGATCTCCGGACTCCGATGGATCTTTATTAGATAGCGACGAAGCGTTGGAGAGAAGCAGAGAAGTACTCTGTTCTCCGCTACACGAGAAAAGTATATTTTCCTAAACAGATTCAAAACATTAAAGCGCATCGGAACGAAGCTCATAATTTGAAATAACGATCGTTTGTTTTAGAACTAAAACAACTTACCTCCAGCCAATTGACTGAACTACTCGGAGAAATGGAATCTTTGGTGGGAGCCCTGAGCGAAACTCTCATTGCGGAACTTGCATTACGCGACGAACTCGAGTACGAGAAAGAATTAAAAAATCAGTTTATTTCGTTATTACTAGCAGTACAAAATCGACGAAGACAGCATCATGTCACGAAAAAGAGAAATCAAATGCAAAATGGTACTAGTCCTCTGCCGCAACATAGATCGCTTCAAGAATCAAAGGTGATTCGCGATTATTTCGAAATAACGATTTTATAAATATGAATTTGAAATATTTAATTTTTCGATATTGCTGCTTACAGTATTTAACTACCGTAATTCCATACCACACGGACAGTGGTCCACCAGACAATCAGGCGTTACAAGTTCTCATAAAAAGTGAGTATCGCTGGATAATTATGCGCTTGAAATAAGCATTTCATTCTGACATTTTAACTTACAGTATTAAAAGCAATTAGCGAAGACAGCCCAACTGTACCTACTTTGTTAACAGACTACATACTGAAAGGTAATTGAATCTCGAACTTATTTGAATAAATCTACAAGTTTAAATGTGTTAAAAAATTCATTATCTTTTTCAGTATTGTGCCCTACTTAGTGAGCATACCATAAATTCTCTGAAAAGATCGATAAAAATCAGGAAGAAAGATATTAATCATTAACAAATACAATTTGCTCTCTTCTTGCCAGTACGCTTTCAGCCGTTGTTGTGCCGCATATTCTTGCGTTAAGGCAGGTGATTTCGCTTTTGAATTGTGTCTCGAACTACACTCTGTATCGATTGTAGATTTATAGATAGAGTCCGTGACACTTACATCTAGTCTTACTTTATATATTGCCACCTGTATATTATTTTACATAAGATACCTTTCTAATAATCTATGTATGCGCTCTATAAAATACCTCTTAATCGTGTACGATTTATAAAATCTTCATTTTTGTATACGTCATCGTGGATTTCGTGATAATTCTTTTTTTTGTAATTTTTTGTACATAAAGATCTTATCGAAATATGTGAGCAAATTTTACTATATTACCGAAAATACTTATATTTATGTAGAAAAATATACCTATTAATTGTAGATTACAACGTATAAACTTATGAATTTTAGTGTATATTGTTGTAATGTCCATGTACCTAGAATTATCTAGTAACGTATCGCGCAAAAGTAAAAACATCTTGTTGCTGAAAACATTTTACGAATGTACACTTGAAATCTGTTTAATAGATGCCATTAAATACTATGTGTACAGCAACATAGTTGTTTTGCACATAATAAAGATATTGTGTTTGTTGAAATAAAGAAATAAATAAAAAAACCTTACAAATAAAACGTGTAATTTTTATATCTAACGAATATAAGATTTTTGTTATTATTTCCTTTTCTACCAATTTATTTTAATTGATTTTCGAATGAGCAAAAAAAATTAACGAACTTGTAATTATAATACGATCACGTGACGAAAGTGTATTCTATTATTATCATAAATGTGCAAATTCTATAATGAGTGTAGAGTTTATTAATACGTAATATAATTTATTATTAACAGTGTTTATTATGCGATTTCATTATAAGAACACTTATTTACTGATAATAAGACTACATATAGACACAAAGAGTCTCCTTGAGTCTACTCTGCGAAAACGATACGATCTTTATACTATTTAAGGTTATATCTTTTAGTGAATTAATTAAAGCATAATTGTGATGGAAAAGGTATGTATGTAATGTGTGTAATAATCCGAGTTTAGTGATTTCTTTCATAATCAGTACTTAAATTTAATTGTTTCCCTTTTAATGATATCTAACCTAAAATTTTCGTATAACGAAGATTAAAGAACAATCTTTTATGGTGCTTTTCTTTGTTTTTTTATTTATACAGATATTTCCGGTTCGTGCTATCGCAAAAGTGGTTGGTATTTGTACCGTGGGATTTGTGTCTACTGGATTTACTATACATTATACTGTCGAAAATAAACTTCGGAAATCAAGTACTTACAGAAAGGCACTGGATATATTTTACAATCAGAAGGAAACTCTTAACCATTTAGGGGAACCAATACGGGAAGGGGCAATAAAAGTCAAGGAAGAAGAAAATAGTGTCAAAAAGTTTAGTGTCAATGTGAAAGGATCTAAAACCAAAGGAATATTAAATTTTGAATATCAAACTCAACCAGATAAAACAAACGAAATAAAAAAAGCAGAAATTAAATTTCTTGATGTTCCTGATGAGACTTTTGTAATTTATAATATTTATTAAACATAGTAATGAAGTATATTCTTCTTTTTTGTTTTTCTGTTATATTTTTGTGGTATTGTTTAAAAGTTTACAAGAGTTTGTTATTATATAAGCTACAAAAAAGGACTGAGTAATTAGATCGTATAACTTGGTCATATTTAATATGTAATATATAAAAGCTGCAATTTTATGAATAAAACTAGTTTATCTAAATGTCTGTAATGGCATATCTGTGACACCTTTTGGAACTTTAAGACCCCTTCTAGTATAACCAAATCCAGCTTGAATAATGTGTATAGCAGCTTCTACGGTTAATTGAATATCACGTTGATTACCAATATAAGGATTCACTTCTACAAGATCTACCGCATTAAGTCTATTAGTTCTATATAATACTTCCATTAAATGAACAGCTTCCCTCAGTGACAATCCACCACGTACTAAAATAAATGTAGAATATGTGAGAATCAGGCTAATGAAATATTTAAATAGAAACAGACAATTTACCAGCAGTTCCTGTACATGGTGCTTCTAGTGGGTCTAATGAATCAATATCAAAACTAACATGCAATGATTTTGTTTCATTAGGATCTATTTTATTCAATGCCATGTAAACAACATCATGAATACCTGAGAAGAAATGTTAATTAATAATACTTATAAAATTTATAATAAACTTATAAATCTTTTGATTGCTTAAAATATAAAATATTACCATATCTTTCAACATCTTCCATACCAAAAGCAGTAATACCAAATTTCTCAATAACTAATCTTTCGTAACAATCAACAGATCTTAATCCAATATAAGCTACGTTTCTAATAGATAGCCTGTAAATAATTATCACATACTTAAAATATCATACCGGCTTGAAAATATGTTTATAATAAACAAATTACATCGGTTGTTGCCAATCCATTCCTGGAAGATGTGGCCAGTAATCAGCCAATTCAGAAGTTAATAATGCTACAGGCATTCCATGAACATTTCCACTTTCGCTAGTTTTATTTGTATTTAGATCTGCATGAGCATCAACCCATATAACAGCTACATTTCCTTTTTCCTTCAAAAATATAGTATAGAATAAAGAGTAAACAAAAAAGAAGGAAGTATATTTTTCGAAGTAATTAACATCAAATATAGTTTTCCTCATATTGTACCTTAACATGACCATCTATAGTTCCAATCCCTAAACTGTGATCACCACCAATAGTTAGTACTCTCCTATCTTCTTTCAAAACCTGTTGAACTTGCTCAGATAAACAACTTGTACAACCAGCAATATCACCCAAGTGTGACATGTTATTTACACTATCTACATTTTTTGCTTTGTATAATATATTGCCATAATCTTTTACATTTAACCCTTGTTTAATGTAAAAATATAGTCAGAATTAAATACGTAATTGTGAAACTGTTTGAAATTAATAAGATAGATAATAATTACCTAACAATTCTAATTCTTGTACTAATCCAGCTGCTCTAATTACTCCTGGACCATGTGCTACACCTTCCTTATGCTATATTTATAAATACTCTATTATTAATTACAGTATATTATATTAATTTATTACTGTATACAGTAATACCTGTCCTTTTTCAAATGGTACCCCAATTATTCCAACTTTGCCATAATTGCGATTTCCAATTCCGGTAATAATATTTTGCATTTTCCTTAAGATGTTCATTTTATATCTGTCGTTTTAGTTTAGAATTTAACACGCCAAAGTAACTGTTTATTGACCTATGCCCTCAGACTGTTGTAATACAGATAACAGGAAATTTACAAAACACATTGTAACATATACTAAAAGAAATATGAATTTTTTTTTTATTGAATGGAAGATTAGTACTTGCTTAAGTATCTCGCATTTATTATCTGCCAGCCATATTTTGTATGAATGATTTATCGTATAAATTACTTTTACGTACAATTAACGAGTGATAAGAGTATTTTAAAAATACAATAATTTAATATGTATGCTAAATAAATTTGTCCAACAATTATTGATAAAAAATTTAATTTTTTAACTTTATTAATCAAATTTATTTAGGACCAAGCATTTCTTCTGGTTTTACCCACTGATTAAATTGTTCTTCAGTTACACCATTCTTCAGTGCTGATTCTTTTAATGTGAGGTTCTCTGCATGAGCTTGTTTTGCAATTTTAGCAGCCTGTAGTAAAAAATATTTTTCATATTATATTTGAAACTTATAACGAATAAGTTTTACTAAATTAAACAACGTCGGTACCTTATCATAACCAATATGTGGATTTAAAGCTGTAACCAGCATTAAGCTTTCATTCAAAAGTTTCTTAATGCGTTCTACATTAGGCTTAATACCAACAACGCAGTTCTTTGTAAATGATGCGGCGGCATCACCTAATAGTCTTGCAGATCTTAAAGTATTTGCAATTATCATAGGTGCAAATACATTGAGTTCAAAATGACCATTGCTTCCACCAACAGATACAGCAACCTGATTACCCATTACTTGACAACAAACCATAGTCAATGCTTCGCATTGTGTTGGATTAACTTTACCAGGCATAATAGAACTTCCAGGTTCATTTTCTGGAAGAATTAATTCTCCTAAACCACAACGAGGTCCACTTCCCAAAAATCGAATATCATTAGCTATCTAAATAGAAATTTTATATAATATAAAATAACGATCACGTTTGATTCAAATATTATGTTTTTGAAATCGAATGTCTTTTAATTTAAATATACCTTCATAAGTGAAACTGCTACTGTATTAAGTGCCCCATGAACTTCAACCATAGTATCTTTGGTAGCTAAACCTTCAAACTTATTAGGAGCAGTTACAAATGGTAAGCCAGTAATTTCTGCAACTTTAGCAGCTGCTTTCTCTGCGAAACCTTTTTTGGTATTTAATCCTGTACCTACTGCGGTACCACCAAGTGCCAATTCGTATAACCTTGGAAGAGTATTTTCTATCCTTTTAATGCCATTACAAACTTGTGATGCATAACCTGTATTAAAATTATTTGTTGATAAGAGCAATATATTTTCTAATATAGATATGAATAACACGTCGATATTAACCTGAAAACTCTTGCCCTAATGTCAGGGGAACAGCATCCTGAGTATGAGTTCTACCAATTTTTATAATATCTTTCCATGCGTTAGATTTTTCATCTAATGCCTTATATAATTGTGTCAAACCAGGAATCAATACTCTGTTAATTTCTAAAGCAGCTGCTATGTGCATAGCAGATGGAAATGTATCATTACTACTTTGACCTTTATTTACATGATCATTTGGATGCACTGGGTCCTTTGACCCAAGCTTGCCACCAAGAATTTCAATTGCACGGTTTGAAATTACCTAAATAAAATTAATAAATTAATCTGAAGTTCTATGTTTTTTAATAATATCTTTGTACATACCTCGTTAGTGTTCATATTGGTCTGTGTACCGGAACCTGTTTGCCAAATTACCAATGGAAAATGATCATTATAAAGTTCCCCACATATAACTTCATCTGCAGCTTTGCTAATAGCATCTGATAATTTCGGATCTAATCCAAAGTCTTTATTTACTATAGCTACAGCTTTTTTTAATATACCCATTGCAACAACAATACCATACTAAAGAAACGTGTAAAATATAAGTTATAAGTTAAATACGAATATATATACATATATTCTTAATTTTATTAATTGAAGCAGAATCCTTACCGGCATTCGTTCAAAACTATCTCCTATTGGAAAATTGATCAGTGACCGCATTGTTTGTGCTCCATAATATTTGTCAGCAGGAACTTTTAATTCACCAAAAGTATCCCTTTCAATTCGAAATTCACTTGAATCCTAAAATTACAATATTAAAAGATTATTACAAAAGCAAACATAGAGTTTATTTATTAAAAAAAAAAAAAACATATGATCCATACCATTGTAAGACAATAAATTATATAACAAAACTGAATGAATGTAGCTTTAGAATGACTGTTATACTAGTTTAAGCAGGGGAAACTGAAGGTCAGAAAGATAAATCAAATTATAATACTATCTTTGTATGAATATGTATATAGCAAGATTTTTGTGTTTGTATAATATCAAATTAAAAAGAAAAAATTAAATTAAAAATTGTGTATATAAACGTATAATATAAAAGAACGACATTATTTTTCAATTAAAACAACATTATTTTCCAATTTTCATTGTATACATATAAAGATTTAATATTTGTTTAGTGTATTTTTTATAATAAGATAGTCTTTTCATATTATCTTTCGCTTCGTTTATTAAATAGTTTACTTTTACCGAAAAAAAGTTTCTCGATTTATAGACGATGAATCGATTAAATGTCAAGCGCATTCAATTGTTACATTACAAATGACATAGTGTATGAAAAGTATGTGTAACGTGATATTTTTTATTGAAGTACACATCAAAACTATTTTAAGATTTGGGCCGGTGATTATGTAAAAATATTGTACAATATAATTAAAAGCATTTGATAAAATAATTAACAGAGAATAATTACCGAAAACAATAGAAACAAGTAGAAAAAAATCGCAATTTAAGATGTTGTTATTGAAAATGTTACGCTTTTTAAGTCATAATACCTGTTTTATATCACATATTCGTACCTTACTGCTGCCTTTAGAAACTATCGATGTATTCAATGACAACCGCAACGTTAAAAAAGGTGATGATTTCTTTAATTCCAATAATCCATGATTGATGAATCGACATCTCAATAGATTTAATGTCATTTTAATAATTTTCGATATTTACTTCTTTTAATAAGTCTTTAGAATATGAAAAATATCACATCGAAAGAAATATCAAAAGAGCAGTGAGGATAGGTAGGTGAGCAACTTGGAAACTAGACATAAAATATGTTGTAGTTAGAAGTGGGGATGTCGATTACATTCGAGTTGGGGACCAGGCTGCCAGACGAAAAACATTTGTAAACGTTTTCCTAGAATTTTCCTAACGCGAAGATAAGAAAAAAGAACTAGATGTGGGAAAATGACATCGTCTTAACCCACGTTTCGCGTTTGTTGACACGGCGTGTATGCCGTAGGAGTAGGGATATGTTGCTTGGTACAGGTGAAGTGAGCATGTGGTACAAAGTGCAACTGTACAGCATATTTTTCGAAATGATTGAATTTAATAGAAAAAAAAAAAAAAAAGAAAAAAGTAATAGAAGAACACAGAAGAATAGGACATAATAATTAACATGAAGGAAAGTACATAAAAGATAAAATATATTTATAAAAACGAAATACATTCCTCTAATGATTCCTGTAACGATTCCTCTAATGTCTTCAACTCTTGTAATTTTCCCTCTTCTTTGGCCTTAATCATGTTTTCCTTATGCACAACTGCATTGCTATGTTTCAATAATTGGCTTCTTCCAGCCGCAAGAATTGTATTGCAGGCTATACACTTTGCTTTATAAGGACATCCGTCCACTCTTTGTACCCACGTGCCAAGCACCGGGTCGGAAAACCACTTTTTATAAAATTTTTGCTTTCTGGAGGGTCTCTTCTGGGAAGGACCCATACTGGTATAAAAACAAATTAACTCTTTCTCACTATTCTATTTCACCACGTGCTACACAAATCATCTCGACACAAATTGTCTGAAACTAGGCTATCGGACGTGCAGAACTTTCCCCTACTTTCCTATGCATAAAGTAGGGGAAATGCACGGTCAGTATTCAAATCTCTTGTTTATGACGTAACGTACATGCCAAGCCATATCATTTTCCCCACTCCTCACTTCTCTCCTGTCTTCGCGATAGGAAAGTAGGGGAAAGTTCTGCAAAAGTTCTACACGTCTGGCAGCTTGAGGTGGATAAAATCAACGACAATGTGCACAAATAAATAAGAATGTGATTGGCTCATGTGATTTATTAGTTATTTCTAATTAATTTTGTATTATTGCAAGTAAAATGTGTATTCTGTTATATTATTATTAGATTATTTAAATATTTATGATATGTGTTTCTTAGAAAAACTATTTTAAATAATATATATTTGAATATAAATATAATTTAATATAATTTAATATAAGAATATAAATATAATTGAATCTAAACATACGAATATAATTTAATGTAAAAATACAAATTTAGTTAAATATAAAAATTTAATTGAATATAAAGATATAGGAGAACTAATGCGAAAGTTTACATGTTGGTATCTCAATTTTTTGATTGGAGAGCTACCGTCGTGGTTACAAAAACATACAAAAACATGCACTTTCAAACATATCTCATAAACATAATCATGGAATTTTTTTATTTTTGAATTATTTTGTATTTGATTACGAATATGATGTGGAGCTGTTAAATATATTAATTATTGATGAGATTATGTAGTATTTTTACCAGTCTGTTAACTTTAGTCGCCATTGTATTTATGTTACGTGTGTGTAGTGATTTTACATATAGTAGAAATTATAAAATTATGGTGTATTTTCGAAAAACGTCATTTAAGTGGTAGTCGGTAACAAACCGATAAATCTACTTATCACAGTTTTATCCTACTAACTGTGTGTCAATTGGAACTGATGATATTGAGAGCAATTATTCAGCGATTAAATTAAGCGGTTACATTTATTAAATTGTTGTATTTTAGCAACTTTATTTCAAATTTACGTCTCATGTAAACAGCACGCGGATCATATGTGTCATCCAATTTAATGATCCTTATTATGTAATTTGTGCAAAAGGGAATGCTATGCTCAAAAAATCGTGGCTAACATTTGCTCGAGTTCGCATTATAAGTGGTGTCTTTCGAAAATGACTGACTTTTCTTCCTCTTCTACTTTTATGAGGTAAGTAAAATCGTGTTTTGTCAAATATAACATGTATTATTTCCAATTTCTATATCAGTGAACAAAAATGTCTTTCTGTAGTTGTAAACCATATTACAATTGAAATGTTTTATAGTTTTTAATTTGGTAAAAATGTGTGTTTTATCCTTAACCTAGAATGTCATGCGAGCCGGGCCTCATGTTCTCGATACAATTTCTGAAATAATTTGAAATTACTATCGTTTTCTGTGTCAATTAATTGCATTTTCCGAATATTTTATAACATATGTTTGCAGATATATTGTTCGATTAAAATAAGAATCTCGAATGAAACAAATTATTATTGCATGTGATAATAAATGTTGACTCAAATTATAGTTATTTTTCCTACCAGTTGAATTCTTGGAAAAAA
>NIJG01000134.1:3692972-3735500 GCA_002201625.1 Euglossa dilemma | reverse complement strand
ATATTTCTTCTTTTTTTTTTTTTCTTTTTAAAGATCAATTTGAGAAATTTATTTTCTGTTATTTTTCTATACTTACACTTTATGATGATAGCTTAGAGCGTAAGTAAACTATTTGTCTTTGGTAAAAGAGAATAGTGATATAACATTCGTTAATAAATTAATTTCAATTCTATTTTATTTATATAATGAATGATACAACATAATTTCAATAGTCTTTATTAAATGTCAGTGGTTGAGTTTCTAAAGATATAGAATTTGTAATATTTCAAACGAACTGTTACGTCAGTTTAGAATTTATTTAAACTTTTTATAAAAAAAAAAAAGCTCACTAGGAAAAATACACTTTGATACTCAGTTTTTCTATATAAAGAAATGATTTCACGTTTGTTAATTCAATTAGAGTATCTAATGCTACCAGTTGCATGATAGTATAAAATATTCATCACTAATGTAAAAGTTATCTTTTCTATTTTTTCATTTATTAACAAAGTGTAAAAATATGTCTATATTTGATATATTTGATCTGTCTGGAGGACTTGGCAACAATTCAGGCGATTTTCATAGTATTCTGCACGTGTGTTTTGTAATACAATGTCTTAAGTAATATTTTGAAATGGAATTGTAAAATGTAATAGTAAATTGTTACTGTTGCGTGAAAGCAGTAATAGTAAATACCATTTCAAAGAATATCCATTTATTTGTGATACATGATAGAAAAAGGTATTTTTTAATGCGAAGTCAATCATATAAACATAATTTTTTAAATCACATATTAGAAAATTTATATAAGTTCATAATTCTATGAAAAAGTAGATGTGAAATTTGACGTAAATTGTTTTAAAATTTGGCAGAAATAAAGATAATGTCTTGCAAAATCTGTCAAAATAAGTAAGATGTGTACTTCATTGTTAAACCAATAATAACACTGTTCAGTAAAAGAAGACGATACGTCAGCCGTGCCTTGTTCCTACGGACAAACCTCAGTGTTAATTGTACATATGCATATGCAAATCTCGTGCATAATTTTCATAGCTAAATCAACGCCTACAATTAGTTCTTAAGATATTCATGTTAACATCACTTTATAAAAAAAAAAAAAAAAACCTCATAATTGCATGTATGTAGAAGTAATAGAGTTACTGAAGATATGTCCTCAATGCTGCCTAAATTGGTTAGTGTGAAATAAAACGTATAGTCCAAATTGAAAGCAATTTCTAGACTGATGAATTAAAGAAGTAATTAGACAATGCACACATGATATAATAAATATCTATTGTCATGGAATAGCTGTAGCAGTTATATTTTTGTTCCAATTTGTATTAATGAAGAAAGCATTTCAAAACGCGTATGATGGTAAACTTTATGACAAAATGTAATTATATAACAAATCGAAGAAGGTCAATGTTGGTATCAAATGAATAGGCGTGGATATTATTTACATGTAAAGAGTATTAAGTTTCTGTAATACACGATCGGATTAAGGCACGGAAGTTTCAGATATATAAATTTATGAAAGAATACTGTATTGTTAAAATGTCCGAATATTTGTGACATTTCTTTGCATTTGAATGCATTTATTATAAAAATGTATAGACAAATAACTTCCAAAATAAGCAAACTTACAGATAAACAGTACCATGGCAGGAAAAAAGAAAACCAAATTAAAAGAATTTATGCTTGCGAATTCAACGATTTCTTGTTTCTCAATTACATCACAAATGCATTTTTACTTGATAAGATAATATAATGGTGTTACTCTTTTATTTAAGTAAATATTTTATGTCGCGATGAAATGTTTCTAGTCTTGGTTGCGAATTTTAGAAATGATAAATGCAAGATTCTAAATATATCATCAATTGTACTATAGGGAATTATTAAATTTGTGAATAAAATTTATGTTTTGCATTACAAAAACTGCAGTACGTCGTTTAAAGTTACTGAAATAAAAAGTTTGACTATATTGCTAATCAAAAAAGAGAAAAAAAAGAAAGAAGGGGTTACAAGATATACATTAAGATTTTGCTAATACTTAATTGTGAGTAATGTAAAAATTAAGCTCTTATTTATGTATAAGAATATATGAAAGAAAAAAGGAAATAATGTAACATAATGATAATTGCATAATAACATATTTACTCCAATATAAGGGCCAATATTTTTGAGATACTTAGCAACATTAGATTTAAAATACAACATGTGGTACAATAAAAGTTTAAATATCAAGTTTCATTAATAACACGAAACAATATGATTAAAAACATAATGTTGTATTTATTACAGTAAAATATATTTAATACTATATGGATTGCATCAAACATTTTTTCTGTGCTGTATATGAATTATAAAACATTGTTGAAGCATGTCACATTTTATACAGCACACTTTTTAACAAAATATCAGTATGAAATATTTAGGATTAAACAAAAATGAAAAACTGGTTGTGCTTTAATTTCTTTGTTCTTATTGCTATCATAAGAATATTTATACAAGACGCAATATTATTCGTGTAAATTTAAAATAATAATTTAATTATTGTTAATGTTGGAGCATGTTTTTCATATATTGCTTTATATTGTATTTAATGTTCACTTAGAATGTTATTTTCTTTTTTAAGACATAAATAGTATTTAAGATTCGTAATGCTATAAATAAGATAAATGCCGAATTTTTAATATCCACGAAGGGAAATATAACGCTCAAAAGAAATTACATCGTTTTTGTGCAACGCACGAGGCAAATGTATTACACTTCATATTTTTACCATAGAACTATTTACACAATTTAACGTGTTTTTGACTGCATCTTAGGCATGACTGCATATTAATATTCACGAATATTAAGCAAAAACAATTGTAAGAAAAAAAAAGTAACATAACGTAAGTTTAAATTTTACAAGAAAATACCTTGCTTGTATTCTTTTCTTATAAGAACTTTAATAAAATTGTTTTCGAACTATGAAGGTTTCCTTGTGTAATTTGTTATTTACGCGTTTATTTATTCGTTTTATAATAATCTAATTTTATAAATAACTGTACCGTTCATTATATGAATGTACGGCTATTTAAAGGTAGAATTGAATTTTGAAATTTTTCGCATTCACAGCAGTGGCGACCTGTAGTGACGGCAGAGTAAATTACACTGGTTGTATTTATCTTGCTTGAGTTTGGAAACAGCAGTATTTTCCTGTTAAATCACCTTTGTATTAATTTTATTTACTCGATTCCTCATCGCTTTTAAAACATGACAACCCTTCGACCTTTTACGTGTAATGACTTGTTTAAGTTTAACAATGTGTAAGTAGTATATATCTGTCAACTAATAACCTTGTTTTTAACCTAAACATGTGATTATAAATAAAAACAGTTATTTACCGGCTTTTTTAATAATCTTATCTTTTTATAGAAATTTAGATCCGCTTACAGAGACAGTATCCTTTAAATATTTTATTGTTTAGTATGATTGCTGATTAAAATATATATTAACTGCGCAACAAAAATCTGTATATATTTTCCTTAATTTTATCCTCTATAGTATGGACTTTGCTTTTACACACACTATCTGGCACATTGGCCAGAATATTTTCAAGTAGCAGAATCACCGAGTGGAGAAATTATGGGTTACAGTAAGCTTTTTCTTGTATTGCGTAATTAAAGTATATTTCTTGTTGTTTATACGCGCCAAGGAATACAGATTTTTTTCTTTAAAAAATATTAAAGTTATGGGAAAAGCAGAAGGACAAGCAGAGAATTGGCACGGCCACATAACAGCTCTTACAGTTTCACCTAATTATAGAAGATTGGGTTTGGCTGGAATCTTAATAGAATTTTTAGAAAAAGTTTCAGAGAAGTAAGTTGAACATTAATTCTATCGTGTATTTACCCTGTATTTTCATATATTTTTCCATTACAGGAAGCAAGCATATTTTGTAGATCTTTTTGTGAGAGTTAGCAATAAAGTAGCAATCAAAATGTACCAACAATTGGGATATATTGTATATAGAACTGTCTTAGAATATTATAACGGAAACCCGGATGAAGATGCTTTTGGTACAATAATTATTATTGTTAATATTTTTATAAAAGATTTCGCAAATATGGATTAAATATTTTGTACTTGTTTCTTTCAGACATGCGGAAGGCACTTTCAAGAGATGTGAAAAAGAAATCAGTGATACCGTTAACTCATCCCGTAAGACCTGAAGAAGTAGACTGAATCTATGATTATATCATTGTGGACTTAATGTAAAATAAATGATACATGTTATGACAAGCTCAAAAAATATCATTATCACGATGAAGGTTTCAATATGTGAAGTAAATAAATAGTCTTTTAAAGTGTAGATCCGAGCAGTTTATTTCTTTTTCTGTACAATAGTACAATGCTTTTTGCTTACACCGCTCGTGCCTTTATGCGTCGTTTTATGCGAATAAATAATAAATAGAAATGTAAGGTGGTAGGCTCAGTAGAATATTTTGTAGACAGCTAGACGATCGCAAATTTCTACCACGATTGTAGCCTTTATCAGCTGCCATCTTCTCATTCTATTATATTTAGAAACTTAAGCCTAAAGTGATATTTACAGATCAGTGACTCTTTTTTACTGCATCATGATACAAAGGTGCTAAGCACCTAAATAGTAGCATTTCATTGCATATTATAAAAATTAAAGACAAAATGTCGTTCTTGCATATCTTTGTACTGCTCCCAGTAATCTGAGGTTCGATCGTTTATTATTTTATATAAATCTTCAATGCGCTAAACAAAGCCGTGCATAGAGTTACTTTGTCTATACTGTTCAGAGAGGCACAGTCATACTCAGCCTATCTCAGGAATTATAAAATTATAGAAGTCTTGTACATATTGCACGAAAGCCCTACTTTCAACTTTTATTTATTTCTGGGTACTAAAGAGAAGGAAGACATTTGCTAGTTATGTAGGACACGTCAAGCGAGTACAAAACTTCTATACGTGACGGGATCATTGTTTTAATTAGTACAAAAATGTTGCACGTATATAACCGCAGGAACGATACTAATTGTTAAAGAAAACGCGTTCCCATTACATCTATTTGGTCGTGTCCTTATAAAGTGAACTTATTTGCTTAAACATTAAATAAATATAAAATATGAGACTAGCTGTTATCAAAATAACATAATAATAATATGTAAGTTTCACTTGTCACTCTTTTAACACAAAGAATTTTCTCTTACGATTGAGCTTGAATTCAACCAAATCCGAATTTAATACTGTACTTACTGTCTTTGATTAATCATATTTTCAAAATTGGGAATTATAAAATGTATTAAAAGTATTTAAGCGACGTAATAAATCGTGTACTTTCACAGTTAAAATAGATCATTATTAGAACGATGTAATTACCAACGTTGACAGTAAGTACAGTTATCATGTGTACTCGAAATATCTCGCGTTTGAAATAAAATATTAAAAGAACCTGAATATTTATGTTCGCGTGTTCGATTTTTATAATTGTAGTTAATTATAATTAACTACAAGTTAATTGCAGCTCATTGTTTGTCTATTGCGATTGATTTGGCAAGAAATAAGAATTTCGTCGGCGTACTCTCACATTAAAGACAAAGGTTGTCGCTGCATCACTCACTAGATTCTAAACATCCAGTAACTCCGATTAATTATATACATATGTGATACACCACTTCTGTTAGTTACCTTATGCTAAATGTTTTGAATTTGGTATATAAATACGGTAGCAAAAAGTTTCAGCACGATGCTTTAGCTTTTTTTAATGAAACTATTCGATGTAATTTCAGACATACTAATTTACTTTAGGCAGTGTTGCAGATCGTTTTCGATTAATTTCAGTCACCCACGTTAAAATCGCGTAACGTGGACCACATAGTTTTGCATGCTGTCAAGTATGTACACAAAGACCTTGTCTGTCAAGCATGATCTCTAATTTACACAAAACGCAACTAAAATCAACTACAGCGCACACGTTGCTGAGCGTCGTCCAGTGTGTCGTTTTACGCGGATTCTTATAATACAGCCTGTAGTACCTTTGAGTATAAAGTTAGTGCCTTGGCAGGATCAGACTTTCATGAACCAAGTGCCACATTCCCCTGCTTCTTTTTCTCAATTTGATTGACCAGTCTTTTTTAAGGTCTTTGGTGGTCTGGTGTCGATTTTAAGATATCTGGTTGTGTTGGAAGACAGCCCGAACCTGATTTTATTTGTAAGTTTAATATAGAAATTAGTAAAAGAAAATCTTAGCAAAAAGAAATATTAATTAAAAACAAGTGGAGGGAGGAAGGGAGNGAGGGAGGGAGGAAGAGGAGGGGGGGGGCAAAGTATGAAATAAGCATTTATACGAACCAGTTGTAGGTCTTAGGGTTGATTTAATTGATCTGTGAGAGCCATTACGAGTCAATGTATTCATTTGTGGAGTACCAGGCAAAGTGTGTCCCAAGGCATTCATATAATCGGCAATTAACAACGTTATCTCCAGAATCTACGGACACGAATAGATAATGCTTAGTATCCTTTAAATCTTGTTTCAATGTTTTGCCGATGATATACCTTAGGTTTTGAAAGTGCGAACAAAAGTTTTTGTTCAGCTGCGCCTTCGTCCGGGCAAGCTACCAGCATAAAATCATCCAAACATCCGCCGAATGTAACTATATTTGCGTAATTATAACGACACATCACTGCCATTGTTTGTAATTCCAGTAGCGTAACGCTGTCTTCGGAAACGGCTATCCAAACAGTTATCGGTTCAGCTTGCTTCAACTGCGAGGTAAAGCTTCTTTAAAAATATGATCTTTGATTTTCTAACGAGTAAAAATGTCCTGTTATTAACCTTCGCTTGATAGAGTGTAGCTCCGAAGAAAGGCCACTTTCTGGTACAAGTTAAATATATGCGAACGCAGTCTAACACACTGCGACCTTTCAGCGCGATCCATTTCTCTTGCAGCTTTTCCTGCAGTTCTCTGCAAAAGATTGGGAATTTGAAATATAACTGATTCTTGTTAACCAGTCCTTTTAATTTACATGGTACTTGCCTTAACTGCTCAGCGGTAATATTTGTCCGATATCGTACGGGATAAAATTTATCCAAGGCTTGGAGTACTAAGTGATGCGGATTGCTTCCCGGACCGCTACCTCGAGCTTTATCGTTATTGTATTCTCCGAAATCGATCTGTAGCATTTATTTATTATATCGTATTATATCTAGTGAAGAAAACACTATCGTCGATTTCAACGGATAGTTTTACCTGTGCCATTAACGATGCAAGTTCAAACGCAAGTTCTCGATTTACGGGAAATTTGCCTTGTACAACCTGTTGGTTCACTTGATAGCACAGAAGAAGTCGTTCTCTGTCGGTTTCCATCTTGGCCGCCTGTCTCCAATAGCATCGCGATTTGTACGTTAATTGTATCACTCTGGTATTCTCAAATTTTCCCGAACCTTTCTCTCTCAACGCGGTTTCCCATTTCGAGATTATATCGCAAAGCTAAAAGAAGCAACATTCATGTATCGGAGTACAGTTTCTTTAAGTCGCTGTTGTAATTTTCGAATTTCTCCCAGACGTACGTACTTTCGCTTGAAGATCAATGAAATGCTCGAGATCCTTCTCGATCGGGTCGTCGCTGAACAACGTGAAACCTGACTGATGAACGTCTCGGCAACCGATTTCCTGGTTCAAGGTGTTCAGAAACTCTTCTATCGTCGTGCTACCGTCAAAGCTTACAACCTGGTACGTGCCGTTCAAGAAGTGAACCGGTATCGCGTGTGGTAAAGAATGGTGGTAAGGATTCTTCATCAGTATCGACAGAACTTCCATTCTCGATGGCTTCACCTCCCTTCCGCCATTTTGCAGCGTCCTTTCCAACGCTCTCTCGCAGTAAGCCGCGTATTTGCCGCATTCCGTCCTAAAAAGACAAACTCAAATGTAATTGAGTCCGAATGGAAGTAAAACTGGACATGAAATGGAAAGAATGCGCTTACTTAGTGTCCGCGTTTCTTTGCAAGTGTAGCTTCAGGTACCAGAGTAGTCGATTGTTTCTTGGTAGGAAAAGTGAAACAGCGAGCGCTAGCAGCTGCCATCCCTGGATAAGAACGTACTGGGCGGGATTAGTTTTGCAGTCCAAAATCGTAGAGGTTGAGTGGCCCTGCATGAGCGGAGGACTGTGAGAAGTGGAGGCCGTCGATTGTGCGTCCGCATTTTCACCGCTGCCATTTGCCGCGGGACTTTGCGTATCGCAGGTGAACAGCGATTGCGTGGCGCAGAGAAGGAGCTGCTGCAATGGTATGCTGGCATACTACTATATCCCTGGATTGAACCAGACCTAATCTACTACTTTTTTTTTTTTTTTTTCTTTCTTTTCTTTTTCTTTTTTTCTTTTCTTTCTTTTCTCTACTAAATCGCGCGCGCCCCACTGCCCTCGTTTAAATCGCTTCTTTTTATAGTCTTTATTTTATCAGGGCAACGAAGGAAACGCGGTTTAAAGAACTCTGGAGCTTGGCAACTTATCGACTTCTCGATATGCATTTTAGATCGTGTGAGGAATATTTCGGGGCAAACGTTTAAACGTTCTCGGATCTGATGAAACACTCTAGGTTCGTTACACGTTCGTAATATAATGCCTGTTAGTATATAAGCAATCGAAATCGGATTGATTAACGCATAACTCTATCTGTGTTAATCACATAAAACGCATGAACTGTAATATAAGTCGAATGAATTAAGAGAAATGTGGATGAGAGAAGCGCTTTTGTATAATTTTAGGCCATGTGAGTCTACCTTACAGTTCGAAACCATCTTTTTCCCGTTCGTCTGTCATCAACGAATCATACACGCGCTTTCTCCTTAAACATTGCATGATTTCCCAAGTTCTATTCGCATACTACGACGAACGTTCGAATCTGTAAGGAGCTTCTACTTGTTGTTGTTGCTGTTCTTCTTTTTCTTTTTTTTTTTTTTTTTTTTTTTTTTCTCTTTCTTTGCATCATCTTTCCGATGTAACCGTTTTATGACCAGATAATCAAAGACTAATTTTTCTAAGCAGCATTCAAAAAACAGAGAATATTTTGTAATGAGCTATCGAGCAAAAAAACGTACGGAAACAGAAACAAAAAACCAATCTAGTAAAAAGATGTTTTTCTGTGTGTGGTTTTTTATGTACACCAACATACCATTCTGCAAGTGTGTGTGCCGCAGAACGTATTTTGACAAGTCCCGAGATGGTGATATTTCATTAAGAAATTATACGATCGATCGAATGACAACGCATCGATGATAAAAGTATGATCGATGAAACAGAGAGCGCGTCTAACTGATATTTCTGATGAATTGTCGAAATATGTTCGGCTCACATGATAGGGCATCAGGGTACAGGTGATCGGGTATCATGTATAAATATCAAAAAGTACACAATAAAAATAAAACAAACTTAACACGACGATGTTCTATGAAAAAGAAGAAAGGAAAAAAAAAAAAAAAAGAAAAAACACAAGAATCGAAAGAAATGCATGCGTTTTTTTAGAGTAGCCTAGGAAGAGCACACGTAAAGCAGCAAATGAAAATGAAATGTGAATGAATGTTAAAACTAAAACCGTTCTTTGTTAAAAAACTTTGTCAAGTATTATTATTATTATTATTATTACGATTATTAATAATATTATTGTTACTATTATTATCATGATCAGTATTATTATCATCGTTGTTATTATTATTATTATTGCTATTATTATTATTATTGTTGTTCCTTTAAAAGATTATTATTATTATTATTATTATCATCGTACATCGTTGTTGCAAATAAACGACAACCAGGTTGCATTAATTATTAGTTAGTTACCTTACGAAAGGAAAAAGAATAAAGTCAACTAAACAGTTCACCGCTACTTTGACGAGATTATTTCGTATAATACTTGACTAAGCATACCCGATGTACCATTTCTTCCGAACATATGTTATCCGATATACGTTATCCGATCTCTTATTCTATCTTTAAACAGACTTTTCTAAGATACTACCGCGAACGTTAAATCTATTGGCCCGGTGATGATAAGGTTTCGGCCAATAGATGAAACATTTATCGATAACTGCGCGATGAAAGATGGCTGTAAAAATGGTACAGGGTTCAGAGTGTTTGTTAAACAATAAGCAGGACTTACAACGCGCGCAGTACCCAGCGACACAAGTCTGGCGGCCTTTTTTACCTGTACGCCCAAACGGTGTTGAGTGTGACGACTTGTCTGCTTTACCAGTGCACATATGAATTCAGATTGTAGTTCAGGTTGATCTATGCATTGTTGCAACGCGTTTTGTGCTAATACCACGTGGTAGTCTATGCCCGCTTGCTCCACTGCCACCGACATAAACAACTGACAAGCCTGCAGAGAAGAAGAAAATGTCGTTTTTCAGTTTCCCCTTTCTTCCCTTGTATCGCTGAGGATATTTCAAAACGCGCATATGTCCACCTTGAAAAGCTTGATAGCCTCGGTCTGCAAGGCTTCGGATGTCAAGCTAGTCAGTGGGCTAGTGATGTTCTCTTTCGTGTGGAGCAACAGCGGGTGTCTCCAAAGGACACAACTAGGATCTCCGTCGGTTTCCATCAATCTTTGCACCAGCTGCTCGTAATGAGTTCCCGCGCTAGGTCCGCCTCCGGACACCACTGTCAAATGGTACAGCCAATTGTCTTTGTCTTGCTTGTGGGGCATCAGCAAATACGTAGGGCCTTGATGAGTAGGGAAGATGCCGATTGTCCTTTCGTGAGGACACTCGGCGTCTCTTTCCTCGCTATCGCTGTCGGACACGTGCTCTACCTCTTCCACTCTGGCATCCCTCATATTTATCTGTCCAATAGGATTCTGAAAAAGGGAAAATTGCACGGATAGAATATACGCGATCGCCGTAGATCGTGAAACGATTGGATGGATGGATGGATGGATGGCTCACCGTATCGTTAGGGCACTTAAAGTAAAGGAACATTTTTCCGATAAGGACGCACCAGCACTTCTTAGCATGCCCGTTTTTCACTTTCGTCAACCAACCCTGTATCGTAGGTTTATTATCTTCCTTGCTGAGCAAAAGTTTCGTCGCGTTCCGCCTTTGTACGTTCTGCAACACCTTTATCCAATCCTCCATCGTCGCGATACAATCCGCCGTCAAGTAGTAGGTTTTCTTCCCTGTTGCTATCTCAAACGTGGCAGCACCCTCCGCCCTATTTATCCTGTCGAGAAAAGGTAGCCACGTTTACTCCACCATCGACAACACGTTCGGCTATTAAAAACGAGAAGACACGGTACGCGATCAAGCGGTAATTACCTGCACACTTCGTCCAACACAATTTGGCCTTGAGGTTTCCGATTCACGTCGTTCTGGCTCTTCCAGTAGGTGAGTACTCCGTTCTTCAACACGAACCATCTCTTTCTCCAGGTTTTCAATTTGCCACCGAGTTTCGCGAGGTGGCCGGTCTTCTCCAAAGACTCTTGCCGTTTTGGACTCTCGCCAGAGACTCGCATCAGCAAGCTAGGCATACTGGATTCGAGGGAGGTCGAGCTGAGAGCGTCGGGAGGTATCGCGTAGTCTTCCGATAAACCAGATTCCAGCGAGGTATCTGCAAGTAGGACACGGTCTCCAAAGTTGTCGGACACACGATCGCGAGAATTGAGAATTCCGCGAGTCGTTCGAAATGCTCACCACGCTTCACGCTTTTGCTAGGAGAACCGCTGGAGCTTCTCTTCGCGGGACTGAGGCTGCTGGTGGTTTTGACGCTCTTCGACGGACTGCTGCCGCTGCCGAGCGAAGAGTCCGTGTTGTCCGACGAGCTGTTGGTGATTCTCGTGTTGGTTTCCGTCTGATTCGGGTGTTCTTCGCCGTCCGAGCTGTCGTCGGAACTATCGCCAAAGGGCATCGACCTAATTTGACTGGCTCGTCCTGAGAGAAAAAGCAGAGAAACGGGAGATTAGAAGCAACGGCGAAAGAAGGAGGGAAAGACGGTGGGAAGAGAGGATAAAGAGGAAGACTTACCCTTGACCGTTGCGTAAACTGGAACTGAAATATCGCAATAGCCTTGGGAGTTGTGCGCAGTCAAGTTGTGTCCTGTCGCTTGGGAATGTTTCGACGAGCTGGTCGTGTTGGTCATCGTGGAAGGCGCGGATTCCTCGTTTGTCGGTGGACCGATGCCAAGCCCGCCATCCGCTACCTATGGAATTCGCAAATGCATTTGTTTTCTTGCGATTCGTAACAGCTCGGCGAGATCTCGTCGAAGTCTAATCGCCGCGTGTCAAGGATAACGCGAGAGAAATCGCGTCCTCACCTGGTATATCTTGGCCTCCCAACTGGGAAACCGGTGCAGGGGCGGAGTAGGCGGCCGGGGACCTTGCGCGCTTTGGGCCCAATTCATCCCTTCCCTGCTCGGTGTGTAGATCTCCGCGTAATCGTGAATAGCCTCGGAGCTTCCGCTGTCTCTGCTGGTCTCCGAGACCCCGGGTATGTTCGGCAGCATGACCAGGTTCTCCACAGCGGCAGCCAGTTCCTCCGATAGCAGGCTAGAGCGGGAAAAGAAGGGCAAGCATAAAACACGAAACTAATACACGAAACAGCCCCGTAGCAATAATGTTCGTGCGAGTAAGAAGGAAGAAAATAGAAGAAAACGTAAGAAAACGTAAGAAAACGTAAGAAAAGGGAAGAAAAGGGAAGAAGAAAACGAAGAGAACGTAAAGAAGGTGAAAGAAAGAAAGGAAGCTCGAGATTTGAAGGCAATAGAGAACAAAGTGTATACGGGTCGACAGATCCCCACAGGAACTCTCAAGACGTTACAGGGTACCACAGTTTTGAGAGTCAGGCGCCGCTATCACGTCGTGAGACCTCCCAAGGAGAATCGAGACACATTTACGCGATGCTACAGGCTGACGGACGACGCGCAAGCAGAAGCGAAAGAAGCGACCATTGCGAAAACAAGATAGATACGTAAGTGTAGGTAGGCGCGAGAAGCGTCAGTCGACGAAAATTTTTCGCAACGAGATTCTACCTCGAGTCCATGTTGGTGGTCGCGATCCCTCGCTGTATAGTTCCACAGGCGGACAGGTGTCTTCGATGCTTGGTGCCGGCCTGCGGTTCCGCCACGGCGCTCTGCACGTTTTCCGGTACCGCCTGCGGCGTTCCCTCCAGGCTTTCCGATCGTCTGCGTAACGTGGGGTCCACTTCCAGAGACAGGGACGCCCTTGTCGGTGCCTGCGAACACGGAACCCGGTTATTTAAACGGCAAGACCGAGGAGATAAGAGCAGCCGATAAGGCGAAAAGCACGCGTAAGCGGGAAATCCCGAGGATGGTTAATCGGAACTTACAGGTGGTTTCAGGCCGATGTTGGTTATGTGATTCCTCAGCAGCTCCAACTGCTGATTACATTTGTTATTCTGCTCCCTCAGGTGTTGATTCTGCTGCTCCAGTTCTCTCAGCTTATTGGTCACCCATTCCTTTATCCTCGCGGCTTTCGCCTCGACCTGCCTCGCGTCTTGGAGTCGCAACTGCCTCTGCAAGCGCGTGACAAACGTTCATCGATCGCCGCTTTATCTCGCCCGATCGTTTTATCGCCGCTTAATCTCGTCGCGACGCGTGCGATATCGCCGCGGGGATTTCGCGAAATCGCTTTACCTGTTCCTCGACCTGTGTCTCTAGCTTCGAGATGCAAGCGCAGTGGACATCCTCGATCTTATCATTCTGCGTACCGGAAGTCGACGGCAGCGAATGCGGTGGAGAACCAACGCCGGATGTGCTCAAGCAGTATTCACCCTTCACTAGCCGCTCCTCCATCATCCGTACCTGCAACACGCGCAACGCGTACCTTCAGTGATCAAGTCCGGCCAAGCCCGTCCTTCGTCGCAATTACACTCTTACGACCTATCACCGTCACGGATCATCCTCTATCCACTCGATTTCGATCCTCGAGATCATCCACCTCCTCCAGTCCTCTCGCGAGATACCTCTGTTATATCGCCGCGAGCATTCGTTTACACGCGGAGCCCTCCGAACGGTGTACGTTCCAACGGAAAACTGCAACTCGCTGGATTCGGCCGGTTAGGAAAGCGTCACGCGATCGTGCCACGCTTCCGGCGTGGCCGAAGAAGCATGTCAGAGACGGAGAGACGCGCGCGGCGTGGGATCGGGCGAGTAAACAACGATGACAAAGCGTGGACGGAAGGGCCGAGGAGGAGGGTGGGAAGCAGGGGGAAGGGAAGAGGGTGGAAGAGAGACACGCGGCACGATTGGTTGCGTGTGGACCTCGTGCACCCCTTTTGGTGGCGGCAGTGCTGGTTTCGCAGCAGCTGTCAAAAATCGATATCGCGTTCACGCAGCACGGATACGTAAGCGCTGCACTCCGCTTGCGGCCACGCTCGAGCGGAAAAAGGGGAGAGACGGAGAGCGATACGGGGAAAATCAATACGCCGACGGAGAAATCCTCCGGCCGAGTGTTTTCCTCCTGGCGCCGCGTGCGGGTGCATGTGCTCCGCGGGCTACATCGATCACCTTCCGCGTTTTCACGTTCATTGTCGTCCTTCCTCCAACCCGGTCAACCACCCCGCGTCCTCCCTTTTCTTTCCTCCTCTCTAGCGCACGCCAGTCCGCGCCAGGGCTTCCGCAAGGGTGGGACAGGCTGATACCACGGACTTTCGTATTTTTAGTCCCGCGGAACGACCGCGGCACGCTACACTTTCCCGCACCGCGAGCAACAAAGCCGGGGGACGCGATACGAATCGATCCCGGCCGAACGTTATTAATAGCAGCCGTTATTTCACCGAAATTATCCTTCCAGAGTATCCCGACCACTACTCTCTCCTTCCACCAGCCACGTGCACCTTTCCTTCCCGATCACGATTGATTCGACCAGGCCGAGTCGCTTCTCGACTGACCGCGACGCAGCTTCCTTCGCGAGCTTCGCCGACCGGACCAGAGGGAAAGGTAAAGAACGATCTCGCTAGAGAAGATCGGGAGAAGAAGGTCGCCGAGATGATTCCTTACCCGATGTACGAGTGGCCATGATAACCGATCGTGAGCTAATCAGAATCGAGCAGAGGCCCCTTTTTCAACCCCTTTCCTTCCTCTTCTCGAGGGCTCTCTGCTGTTTTGCTCGGCTCTCGAGGACACTCCCAGGCACCGGGGGGGAAAAACGGTCGGCGAGATTTGCCTGCCGCGTAACCGCGAACTTGAACGACTCTCTCGGGGGATGAACGAAGGGGAAAAGGGTGCGCACGATGCCGATGATCGAACCGAACTGAACGGAACTAATGCACGTAAACTCTCTGGCCTTTGCTGCGGCCGATGAGTCACGTTGGCTCGTGGCCAATGGCAGAATTCGTAGAGGTCCTCGTGTGCACACACGCCACCCCTGGGGCGAGTACGTCGGCCTGACAGCCGACGACAGACAGCTCTCCTCCTTTCTCTCTCTCGCTCTCTCTTTCTCCCTCTGCCGATTCGCGCACAGCTTCCAACGGCGGGACAGGCCGGGGAAAACCGGGGAAAACCGATGAAAACGCGACGGCCGGATCGCGGACACGTTCTACACTGACTGCGTCTTGAGATTTATCGATCTGCTCCACGCTTGTATCTCGCAGGCCTGCGCTAGTCGTCGCCACGCGACACGTCGCGCGATCAACCATCGTCTTCTACCGACGCTGATCGCTCCGTGGGAGGGACCAGCTTTTCCACGGTGGATTGGTCGACGCCGGAGTTGATAGGTCGTCGCGGCGGCCGCGGAATTCCTGCGATCCTCGAAGCGGCCGTTTCCGCGGAATCGAACCAGCTCCGCGCGTCGCTTTCGTTCATTGGATTGGCGAAGGGAGGCCGAGGGAGAGACGGAGACTTGGCAGTCGCGTCGAAGCTGCTTAATGCAGAGACAACGACCGGCTACGCCGGGTTCATCAGTCGATCGGACGACTTCCACGGACGTTTCCACTCTGCCCCGAGATTTATCGATTCGCGCTGCGTCTCCGGAGGCGCGAGCTGAAAGCGAAATCTCGCGAAACTAGAAATAGCTCGGATAATCCAGTCCCATCTGCCGATCTACGGAAACGGCGTCGCGCGTTCCGTTATCGCGCCATCGCTCCTACCGCTCTTCTCTCTTTCTCCGCGAATGCGAAATCGAATATCGAAGCGTAAACAGCGATGGACGAAAACGAAGCTCGCCGGTGCTCCGATGGCAAAGGGCCACTTTGTTTCCTCTCGCGAAGGGGATACGGGCGGATCTCGTGGGGGACGGAGGGCTCGAGGCTGGCCCCCTTATCTTTTCACGCGGGTTGGGCGCACGTGCGCGCGTACGCGCGACAAAGCGGTATCATCTCTCGCGGACGCGGCGTCGAATCGCGCTGGCTTCCCGCCAAAAGCAGCCCGTTAACGCGCACGTACGTGTAGCAACATTCATTCAGCCGGGATCGTTGAGGGAACGGGCCGCGGAGGAAAAAAGGGAAGAGACGAGGAGGGCTGCGGCTGGCTAAATGGATCAACGACCGAGCGACGCGTGAGAAACGCGTCGTCGGCCGAAGGGCTCGACATTGTCCGCCGCGATGCGTGCGTCGCGCGAGTTCCACGTTAATGAGGAATTGCCAGAGACAGAGAGAGCATCGTGGAGCCCTTGGGGCTGGAGCCAGGCCAAGCGGGAAAAAGCTCGGCCCGTCCTCTCGAGGAAACCTCTCAAAGGGCAAACCCGAGTTTCCTAACACCGAGAGAAGAGACACCTAAACGTGCGACCGCGGTAAATTTCGAGGTTTAAGAGACCTCCGTTGAAAACCGTGAAAGCTCGGAGAAGAAGAGGAAGAAAGGAGCGATGTCGGGTAAACGGCGAGAGATCGGAAGGAGCGCGGCGCGACGGGCTGTTTGAAATATTTCAAGGAACGGCTGCTGCTGCGCGTACCTTTATTTCGTTTGCCGCGCGGGTCCTCACGGGAAACGAGGATTACTCATGAATTGGCCGTACGCCAATTCTATACGCGACACGTCCCGTCAAAGCGGGTCGTTAAGTCGACCCGCGTCCGCTAAGTCGCTCTTCGTCTCTTGTTTCTTCCCTCGCGACGCTCCGTGTCGACGCACTCGTCGATCCCCGATCTCCGTCCACAACCCCGACGATCACGGTCCCGTCCACTTTCGTTCTTCGGACACGCGGCTGGGCCCGCGGTCCTCCTCGCGGGTACGAGAATCCAACGTCGCTTCGTCGAGCGAAAGGCGGACGGAGAGAGGGAGGCTAGGAAGCTCTAGGAAATTCTAGCAAAGTCTAGGAAAGTCTCGGAAAGTAAGTCTCGGAAAAATGAAGGAAAGGGAAAAATGAAGGAAAGAGAAAAAGGAAGGGGAATAAACGCGTTGGTTCGCGATTAACCGGATACTCGGAGCGCGTTAAAAACCTCGGAGGAAGAGGCGAGAACGCAAACGTGGTCGCGGTCCCGTCGAACCGAACGAGGCTAAGTCGTCGGGGTGAGTAGCCACGAAGAATGGCTTCTTCGCGGCTGGGGAACGACCGCGGGGCGACTAGACCCGAAAGCTCCGAGTTCGGAAGGAATGTCTCGCGCGGACGAGGGAAAAGAGAGAGAATGGTGTGGACACGGGGAGTCGGTGCGGAGGAGTTTACCTTTCATCGGTGTCACCTGCCGGGCTCCATAATTGTCGGGAACGCTCTGGCTCGTGAACGACTCGGGGCTGTGGCTGTGCCGATGTCGCAGGTAGGGACCGAGGGGTGCACAGAGGACGGAGAGAACGCTGGCGAGAGATCGGCTGGCTGGCACCGGCCGCGGATGCACGTGGTTCACGAACGCCCGACTTCTTGGCCGAATTTCGAGGTCATAACAAAACGACGGTGTTGCCGGCCGCTCGCACGGCCATATTGTCGCTCCTCTCTCTCTTTCTCTCTCTTCCCTCCTCGCCTCTCGTGCCCTCCTCGTTCGTCCATCAGCGGTTCCAGCTGCTCGTCTTTCTCCCGTCCTCGCGGTCCCCGTCTTTCTCGCCACGGCCGGACGCAAAAATCAATGCGACGCAACATGCGCCCTGACACCCGGATCTTCCGGTGTACCGACCGAACTTTCCCTCGAACGCCTTTGCTTCGCGGATAAATCGTTCCATCCGTCCAACCAATTCTCCTTCCAACCACGCGTTCGCGGAGGCCTCGAAACGGCCTCGAGAAACGCCTAGGCGAAACGCCTCGAGGAATGAGGGATATTTTCAGGAAACTGGAGCGAAGCTTCGCGATCTATAACGGATACAGCGAGTCAGGCGCGCGTCCGCTCGTGTCCGCGTGCCTCTTCCTCGACGCGAAAAGGAAATTAACGTCGATTACCAGCGGGATCGATGAGAGACTTCACCGGTATCTCGAAGGCTGCTGGACGGATTCACCGGGAAACAGGACGAGGTCGCGCGGTTCCGGTTGCCCACGGTTGGTACGAAGTCAGGGCTGTATCGTTTATGGAAATTCGGGGATCCGTCGGTAAAGGCCAAGCAGCGGGGCTGCAAGGTCGAGGGAGAAAATCGATGAGGAACTCGGTGGAGACGATAGTCGGCCTGTTGCCAGGTGCACCCTCGAACCGAGAGGGTAGCGGACTCTGGTCGGTAACGCAGTATCGATATTTCCGTCTGGCACTTTGCTTTTTCGTTCTTCGCCCGTCGGGAACCTCCATCGGGATCATGGCGAAATAGTAGAGCGACGACGGCGTCGGTACGGATCTGCGTCGCTGGATTCGTACCTGCCTGCCTTTCGTCAAGGCTCGCCGAAGCGTCGGTCGTTCGGATATACCCGTTCATCGAGAGTTAACGAGCGTAGGCGATTTCGTATGAAATTTCAACGACGTTTTACGGGGATTCGGTTAAACGAATCCGTCGTGGAGGAAACCGAGTCTCGGTGCGCCGTCCACGCTGACAGGTGGAGGATCGTAACGTGGACGACGAGAGCGTTTCTCTTTTCTACTTATGCACGGACTGCTAATTAACCTGGTTCACCGAATTTAACGTCGCGCGATCCAACTGGAAGTGGAAATTTCCGGGAGAAACTCAGGGACAAGGCTGCCGAAAGGTCAAAGAGCGCGCGTCGCTACGGTGCAACGCTTTCCGTTATAGTCCGTGAATTTTCCCCTATAACTTCTTCGTGCTGCTCAACGACGGGGAAGAGATCGTTGTAATTATATTCGGGAGGAACGGCGAAGCTCGTTGCGTGTAGCTCGGCGCGTATAGCGGTCGTGGCGAGTCGTTACGACCAAGGTCTCTCGCCAGTGGCGCGGTTAGCATTCGCTAAATTAATTATTTATCCTGGACGTCTTGGGGCCAGTCGGTCGACCCGCGTTAACCGACGACCACGGTTAACGGGCAACGATGGAGTAATCGTTTACGCGGAATCGATGAAGTCGCAGCGAGACCAAGCTGATTTACTCGCCGTTTCGATCTCTCTCTCTCTCCTCTCTCTCGGCTGTTTACGAGCTCGAGGGAACTCGGTAACGAGCGGAGAATCGAAAGAACGATCGGCGCTGCCGAGCGCAAAATGCAGAGGAGGAGCGAGAGCTCTCCTCGATGACGAAACCACCGCGATTGTAATTTATTCTCACCTTGTCCTCCGCCTCGTCGGCTCGACCCTCCGCTTCCAACACCCGCTGCTCGAGCTCCGAGAGCTGGAACAGAGAAAAGAAAATCAGTTACGCGCCGTTCCTCTATTCCACGTCGGGAATCATCGGATATCCGAGTTTATCGGTGATTTATCAACGAGTTACGAGCGCAGTCGGTCTTCGAGACGCTTCTCGACCGCTTCCCCACCCCTTTCTCTCTCAATCTGTCTCTCTCTCTCTCTCTCTCTCTCGCGGGCAACTCGTCCGAAAGAACATCTCCGGGGTTGTATATTACGAATCGAATCGCCTGGTACGCCGATAAGGCTACACTCGAGCGCGCATTGTTCGCGAACAATGAACGCTCGGCGCGCATCGGCACGGGATGCCGGGCCTCGAGGAGCGTGCACGCGTCTACGACGTTGCGGAAAAAATGAAATATTCATAATCCGGCGTCAGCAGGCAGGAGGTTATCGAGAAGTAGCCGGCCGGCCGGCGAGATCCGGCTATAGAAGGGACCGCGCGATCTCTCGCGTCATCTAATTTTCCTTCCAGCGGCAAAACTTCCATCAAACTTCCTTAAGTCCATAGCCCGACGCGTGGATCCACGGCTGACGAGAGTTTAATGGATACCACGGACTTAAGCGGCGCCACGAAACTCGCTTGATCCGTCAAAGATTGATACGCGCCACTGCCGCACCGACGCCGACATATTTCACTCGGTTACCCTCCTCTCTCCCGCCTCGACGCCGATTGATTTCTCCTCCGGAGCCTCGAAATTTCAGCCCAAGGAGCCGCGACCTCTTCCTTTCCCGCGGAATCCTCCGGGGAGGTTCTCGCGAGGAGAAGGTCCGGTGGAAAATAACGGGTAATTCATTCGATACGCGGCGGTGATTTAAGTCTGACCGGAATTAGCAGGGTAGTAGCCCATTAAACCGGCCAGGGAATCAGACTCCGCTCGTTGACTCTTTCCGCCGTGGAACCGGCTAAAAAGTATTCCGTGGTTGACCCCCGGGACAGCATGAATTGCTCTTAAAGCCAAGCCTCGACCCGTATATTAACCTCCGTTTTAATTAATCACCGAGTGGCCGAGCGCTGCGACGCCTGCGTCGTTTCGCAGCCGCGTCCACCGGCAAGCTTCTCTCGCGTTCGCCGCGGTCTGTAGCGGCCGAAAATCCTCTCGGCCACCGTCTATCTATAGATCCCGCGATTTATTCCGCGGACCGAACTCTGTTTACGCGACAAGGGCCCGGGACCGATGAAATAACCGAAGCGTTTATCGCGTATCGCGGTCCCTCCGTTAACGAGAGAACGATTCATCGTTGCCGGTAATTGACGCGACGAAACGCGGCGAAACGCGCGGAAGCATCTGCCGCGAGGGCTCGAGGCTGGTGCATACTTTAGCATCGGTGATGTGCGCGGGCACCGAGGGTACGAGTGTTAACGAGTGGTCGATGTATCACGGTTGATCGGTAAATAATAGAACGCGGCTGCATTTATGGCGGCGTCAAAACGCAAACTGCGAGTTGAACTCCGCGGCAAAGGGGCGAGGGGGCGGCCGAGGGGAGGGCGCCGAGGTTAATGGAAGCTCTCCAATTATTCCGAGCAACTTTTCCATCGATAAGCAACGACACTCGCGACCCAATCACCGTGATGAAAGGCAGAGGTGCTCGACGAAGCGGCTGGCGGCGCAAACAACCGCAAACACGGGGGTGGCGGAGCACAGGCAGAGCGAGGGCAAAGGGCGTCGAACGAGCGCGAGACGTTCGATCCGGGGCTGGTCTGCGTGCACGGAGGGCCGCGTGCGTGAGAATTCAGCTGCTGCTGCTGCTGCTCGCGAAGACGGCCCTCGCACAGGCGGAAAGAAGCTGAACAGGCAGCCTACGGGAGGATCTCGTCAGGAGGGTGTGCAGTTAGTAGCATCTGGCGTCGGGAGGGAGCCGCGGGGACAAAGGGGGAAAGGCAAGAGGGTGAAAGCAGCAGAGGTAGGGAGCCGGAGACACGGGGAAACGTTGGCCGAAGCGAGGCGGGGTAGGCGCGGATTTCCTCTGGCGTTAAAGTCGCGGCTCGGCTGGAGAAGAAAGGACGTCCGCGAGGGAGGGTGAGGACGGTACATTAGCCGCAAACGGGATACTCGCGGAATCTCTCAAACTGTCGTCAACGCTTAAGCTCTCCTTCTTTTCTCCCGTTTCCTCTCCCTGTTCCTCTCCCGCTTCCTCTCCCGACCGCGATTCGGCAACGAGCACCGCAATAAGGGCTTATGAAAATCGTGGCTTCTCGTCGGCTCCTCGTCTCGGAGCCGCGCGCGTGTTTTGACCGCGCTTCTTCTCCTTCCGAGAAGACGACGAAAAAGCGAGAGAAAAAGAGAGGAAAAGAGAGAGAGAGAGAGAGAGATGGACAGGGAGAAGTACCCTGCCTTTCGTCGGTGAATACGGCCGACACCGTGAATAGCGAACCGTTGAACGAAACTCGCTGTCGGAGCGAGCGTTCTCGTGAATCTTTCAACGAACGACGAGGTGACTCGCGGAAGATCAAACGGTCCGTTAGCTAGCTCGGACCACCGCTACCGATGTTCCTTGGAAAGCTAACAAATTTCTCTCGAGTACTCGGGGTTAAAGGAGAACGCTCGGAATTCCCGGCTATCCCCCATTCAACTTGATCAACGCCGGCAAGTTTTTGATGTTTCACCGGGGAGACGCGTCTCGTTCTAGGATAGAAACGACGACAACAACGAGGAGAAGGAGGAGGACAGGGACGCAGGAGAGAGCCACGTAACTCGCGATGCAAGAGCCGATCGTTATCGAGCTGTCACACCGCTGCGAGAGAACGCATTCGTTATGGAAGCTCGTGCATACTCGAGGTCCCGTTGAAAATGAACAGGTGGCGCGAACACAGGGGCTGCAAAGAGGGGCGGTGAATTAAGGCGGGAAAGAAAGAAGGCTCGACGACGGAATGAAAACGTCTGTGCGGTGGTATTCGACGTCGAGTGCGCGGCGGAATCGCTGGAATTCAAATCGAATCGCCCTCGAGCAGCGGATACGTCGAGTGGAAAGACATAGACGGTTCTCCGCGAATTGATCCTTCCTTACGAATCGCGATTTAATCTCTTTCCTTTTCTTCTTCCTTTCTTTTTTCAACCGCGTTGCGACCCGATAAGCGAGTTCTTTACGATTTCCCAGAGTTGCCCGAGCTTTCCGAGCCCTTCGACGGAAAGCTCGACGACGGATCGCTCCTCTAGCAGCTTGCGACGTTTACGAATTACCAGCTGTGCCCGGCGAGCTACCGATTCGTCACGAAACGAAACCATTTATCCTCGGCCGAAAAGGAGCCGCTCCTAATCGGCCAGTCCGACGACGAAAGGTTAATCGTGCCATCGCCGAAGCTCCGCGGCGGCGACGACTATGAGGACGCGTGGTTGGTAAAAATCGGAGCGTGTCTAACGAAGAGGAGGGAGAGCGACGCGAGGAAAATGGGAAAAGGGGAAAGTGGGCCAAAGAGGGAGAGAAGAGGGAGAGAAGAAGGCCAAGAGAGGTGGCCTGGCAGGCAGAAAGGGTGGTCGGCGAAGAAAGGGCATGCGAGCAGAAGAACGCGAGAGCAGTCGGCCGAAACGATAACTTTCACCCCGGTCGTTTGCCGAGAAGGGTGGGAACCGGTCGGAGAAAGGCACGAGGCCGGGATTGGTTCGTTAATGTTATCGGTGGGTCGCGTGATGCGGGATATAAAGCATTCCCGAGTTTCGTTTCCCTTTGTACCCCGGCGAATTTATGGTTGGCCGATGGTGTCGCGTGAACGGCAAAGAACCGCGATACGCCTTCGCGATACCGCGTCCGATTAATTCCGTTTCCCTTGGAAAACTCTCTCTCTCTCTCTCTTTCTCTTTCTCTCTCCCTCGTCTGTAAATTATATCGCGCGGATCTTCTTCGCGTCGGCAGCTTTGGCCGAAATCGCGAGCAGCCCCGGGCGCCGGGAGGAAACGGCTGCGGAACGCGTTCATTTTTTATGAACCGGTCGGGGCGGAGGCAGCGTGCAGGTCTTTACGGAAGCACATTAGCACTTCATGGGCTTGGCCGGCCTCCCTCTCGGAAAGAGCTTTCCTTCCACCGAAATCCCACCGCCTACGGATCGCTCTCCCGTGCCTTGTATATTAATTATTTCGAGCGGAAAAGGGTACAACACGGTCGGCGCTCCCTCGAGGGCGGAAAGGCAAGAAAATTACGTGGACGCAGCCGACGACACCTCGCACCGTTGACCCAGATCCCTCGGTGTTCACCGTTATCGGCCAACTAGTCGATCCTATTAATTAATACCGCGAATTTACGAACGCGACGGCTATTATTCCCCGGGCTCTCGAGGAGGTTGCATTAATAAACGGTCGCTGGAAGAGAACCGGTTATCGAGCATCGCCTCGTGATTTATTCTTTTACGGGGAAGATCGGGTTAGAGATAATTGGAGTGGTGGATGAGACGTAAGGAGACGGTTCTAGGGTCAGAGACAGACGAGTGTTAATATTGCAGGCTGGATGGAACGATCGTTTTGCGGTCTATCGAGTCGCCTGCCTCTGAAATCCCCGGGATTGGTGCCTTTTCATCGTCGCGGAGACGTCGGCATCGAGTAGCGGCGATTCGCTAATTTCGTTTTTAAGAGAGCCACTCCCGAGGCCGCTTCGCGGCAAACTTCCGTCGCGCGATTTGCACCGGGACATTGCCGGTTAGACCGAGAGACTGAGAGAGAGAGAGAGAGAGAGCGGGACGAGGTCGAAAGAAAAAGCCGTGGAGATTAAGGAAAGAGGAGACGGGGAAGCAGTTGCAACGGTGTCTGACGGCTCGTGGCCCGAACGGAGGAAATTGTCACTTTCGGCTATTTTGTCGCGCGTCGACTTGCCAACGCGGACGGATTTTCCAAGTTAAATCTAATTCAACTGGCAATCTCCACTTCCGCGATTTTCCTTCGACGAGCAGCCGAGTTCTCGCAGTGTCAACGAACCGCGCTCGCGCGCGCGCGCGTCAAGCAACGGAAAATTGCTTTAATCCTCTCCTCGCGGCTGCTCTCCGGCCTGCTAGAACGCATCGATCTGCCGTTGTTGAAACGTCTCATCGAGCGAAGGAAAAAGCGCATCGTAATATCCGAGAGCCGGCTGAAATTCCGCGTGAAAAGGTCGGAAGAGAGGTCTGGCGAAACAAGCCGTCGGGGGTTCTTGTTGCGTCGGTCTTTCATCGAAGTTCCTGAAAAAGTGTCTTTCAGAGGGATGCTACCTGTTGTACCCTGCTCCACCTCCGGCCAAATTCCACCCCGCTCTCCTGTTACCATTATTACGGTTATCATCGTCGAAATTATCGCGCCCGAACCTACTTACAGTCCACCCTCGACCCTGACCATCTCCAGTCTCTCGGAATTAATTGTTTCTCTCGCGAACCACCGAGCCTCTCTTCTTCAGTTAACTTCCTCTTTTTTCTCCCCTGTATCGCACTGTCCGGACACCTGTTCCACTTTCGCGTCTTCGAGACGGCGTTTTCGCGCCGGATCATCGGGTTCCACGCGACGAATCCCGCGCGCTCGTAAAGATACGGGGAAACGAAGCGAGCTGCCGAGGATCGGTGTTTCCGGGACGCGTTACTTATTCAAAGCAGGAAACGCCGTCTGAATTTCGCCCCGGCTGGGAATCGTAAAAACAGGTGGCGCGGGATAAGGTCAGAGATTCGCCCGTTCCTCGGTCTTTTCCGGGTTCTCCATCCCGTTCCGGGATTTCGAGGACGGGTGCAGCGGTCACGAGGGTTCCGGCGGCGGCGAGGCCGCGAAACGGGACACAGACGGTGTGTCCCCGTGGAAAATCGATAACTCGATTTTCCACGCGGAGGACGAGCATCGGTGGCGGGCGAATTAATTTCCGACGATGGAAATTTCGTTAGCGGCGCCGCGTTATATTCGCGGTCGGCGGACAATGCCGGAGAGGACCGCCGCGATGATATAATTCATGGCGCTGCTATTAGCCGCGCGGATCAATCAATTACGCGGACCTAACGAGCGGATCGCGATTAACAGTCCCTGGTTCACCTTTTTTTCGCTCGACGGCTCGGGAGGAGCGTTATTCCCACGGAATTTCCGCTCCGATCGCGATCCAGCGATCGATAATCTCTGCTCGATGATTTCGAGGGTAAAGTGAAGAAGAGGAAGCTCCGTTTGTTGGCGTTTGCGGCGTTAAATCGCGCGAGTATCGGCGAATTTGCGGCGTTAGTCGGCGGACAGGGGACGACGGGTAAAAAATGGACGGTGAAATAATTCCGGTGGGCGTCCGCGCGCGGAATTGCGATGGGAATTGGGCACGTAGGCCGCGGAGAGGGCCGCGGCGAGGCGGGAAACGGCGAGCCGGGCCGCGACGCAATAACAATAACGAGGATCGTGCTAACAATCGCGAGGAGGAGGACGATAATAAAGCCTGGTCCGCGGGACAATCGAATCTCGAGCGGAGCAGCGCAATGGGGCGGAGGATCAGGCGACACGCGCGCGAGTAGTCGCGAATTCTCTCTCGTCTCTCGTTTCCTTCCTTTTCCGCGGCTCGGGAAATCCAGAAAAACGGTCGCATTGTCGGCGAGGCGGACTCCTTCCGGTATCGAGCACGATACCGTATCGGCGCCGTTTCTCGCCTTTCCACTCGAATTCGGAAATTCGCATGACCGACCTGCTGTCGCTGTTCGTTCCCAGCCGCGTCCAGCGGTTTCCAATCGGGAAATTGCCTCGCGTTTTCCGGCCATCGCGGCCGCGATAAACCCGCTTTTTCCGTGTTTGCAATAGCGGTTTGCATTTTTAAAGCAAACGATGCACGGTGTAACGCAATTCCCGTGCTCCTTCCCCCCTGGTCGCTAGCGCGAACTGGCACGCGATTTTCCGTTGCTTTTTCACCGGGCGATACGCCGGGAATTTAATTTTCATAGGCGGCATTGAAAGGCCGCTGGACCGCCGCTTAATTTGCCCGGCGATCAACTCGATTTTTCGCCTCGGTCCACGGCGAAAATCACCCGATGGAAAATGCATTATATTTGCTTTATTTATCGCCGGCCGTGCGGTTAGATCGATTTATTTTGCATATTGAAAAGCCGGCCGCGGCCGAAGGGAGAGAGCGCATTTTGTTTACCCGTCCTTCGTAAGAGCTTTTGCTCGCCTCGTGTACAACACGGTCATGAATTTTTCAAGAACACGCGTCGCATTTTCCACGCACAAGGTACCGCGTTTCATCGAATTTTTCCATCCCTTGCTCCGGGGCTTTGCAACAAAGTTGCGCCGCCCTTTTTTTATTATCGGAATTTCCGGCCCGGTACTTTTAACACTTTTTCCCCCGCTGTATCGTTGCTCCGCGCTTTTTAGTATTTTTCCCTCGCTTCTTTTTATCCTTGAAATTCCATTTTTCCAGCACCCGCCTGGCTCTCCGATAACCAGCGGGATTATTAAACCCCGGGTAGACGCTGTCCACGAGGCGAGCCGAAAACGAAAGTGCTGGTCACGTGGTCGGAAATCGCGTTACCAAGATTTTACGATATACCCGACTTGGGATGAGCCCAAACTTTTAGTAGGAATGTCGAGTGGACGACGGAAACGGAGTCTTTTTAATAAATAATACTTGTTTACTGAAAATGATAGGTAATCCCTTTCGACAACCGCACTCTCGACCGAATACTACCTCTGTTTAAACCTTGCTAACTTAACTTTATTAAAACATTCGACACTGTCGTACATAAACTCGTTCATCCGATTTTCTTCTACACTGTTTCTTTCATCTATCCGCGCTTGAAAATGAGATCACACATCTATTTGCTATGTTATCGCTCTTGATATATCATGAAAATGATAAATAATCCTTAACAACTGACTTCTGAATACTCGAACACTGACAACCGACCTCTCGATTGAATACTACCTCTATTTAAACTTATGTTAACTAACTTTATTTAAACATTCGACACTGTCATAGATAAACTCGTTCGTTCGATTTCCTTGCACACTGTTTCTTTCATCTATCCGCGCTTGAAAATGAGATCGCACACCCGTTCGTTCGGTTTAATATATCAACCTGCTCGTCATTCCCATATATATGTATTTACACGTATCTACACGGAACTCGCGACAAATCAATTCGGCGAGAGTGACCGCTAATGACAAACCAAGTGACCACCAGCCACGAGCAGACCAGAAGATGGACATTGCGAGCGTGGTACACTCAGGACCCTTCGACGTAACCCCTCTGGATGATCGGGAATCATCGGATGGTACTCGGTAGAGATGACTTCGCGAAAGTGACCACCAATTACCGTTAGTTGGATACGGAAAGTGCTCTCCGGATTCGTGCATAGTCAGTCGAATAGTAATAGCCAGAAGTAATTTTAGAGAAGCGACCACCGAGATGCCGACCGCTATTGCGGTCATCGAAGAAGAACGTCGTTGTCCATTGTTCGCATAGTCAGTCAAGAGCAGCGAGAGTTTGTAACGCGAACCGATTTGGCGCTTGTGCAAACTCGCAAGTAAAGGAACTGGATTAGAACGCCCCTATGAAAAGTTTCGTAGCGATTGCTCGTCTTTCTTGAAACGGTGATCTATTCCCAAGAGCGAATCAGCGGATTCGCAAAGTGGCCGAGTTACGCTACAGAGGCTAGCAGCCTTCGTAAGAAGGAAGAACTCACGAGGCGAGGCTATGCCAAAGGAAAGGACGCGAAGAAAACGTTCAGAACGGAAGGTCGATACAGATGTTACGGAAGATTTTCCGAAATCTCTGCGAAGGTAGATTGGTCTCCCCTAGAGTCATACCTGAACTAACGCGAGACACTGTAGCTTATTTGACAACACGGAAAGTGGAAGCGACGAGGATCAGGTCACGCTCGAGTGGCTAACCGTGCTACACCCAGAAAATTTTCCGAAATCTCTGCGAAAGTCGCTCGGTCTCCTCTAGAGTCATGCCTGAACTAACGCGAGAGACATTATTTGATATTATTTGACAACACGGAAGGTGGAAGCTACGATGATGAGGTCACGTTCGAGTGACCAACCATGCTACAGGTCAGAGGACGAAAACGCGAAGGTGAACGATCCACGCGTGAATCAAACCACCTGACGCAGTCGTACGTCGACCAGTTTACGGGGTTTGAACACCAGAGACAGCTATTGCTACGAAATCCTTGGTATTCCTGTATCGGTATTGGTCACTCTTGCATGAAGCGAGTCGTACACAAACGCAGTAGCAGAACGCCGGTTGATTTTAGCCTCCGATCCGCCTTCGGCGCGTGCATTAATCATCGCGGATGTTGCATCACCTGCGTAGCGCTAATGATTGCGGATGCTGCGTGTCTTTAGCATCGAGCGGATAATCCATAATCGAGGGAATAAATCATAATAATTAATCGTTAATAACTCGACGAGGCGTGGACGTTCGCGGATTATCCACGCAGGCGGATAAACGATCGGAAGCTCGGCTGGGACTGGACGTAGAGTCTCAGCCTTGGCTGGATGGTCGGATAAAAAGAGGAGAACGCCGGGGGCCTTGGGTGTCGCTGCGTTAATCGGTACCGCTACTCGATGCTCCGATTCGAGATCTCTGCCACACCTGCAGGCGATCGAAAGACGCGGATCACGAAGTCGCGTGCACGAAATAGCGCGACGGCTGATAATCGGGTCTCTCGGGTACGGAAGCAATCACGGGCCTGACCTTGAGCATCTGAGATTCGCGGACGAGCGGAGAGGCGGCGGAGGGCAGCGACGGGAAAAGCCGGAGGATGGTAATTATCGAACTCGAGGGGAAAAGTCGGGGCATTTGTCGGAATAAAAGAGACGAGGCACAGGCATACGGGAGATAAATAAATTTGTCCATCGGTATCTGGCACGTTGATTGGACAGCGGTGTTTTTTTCCCTGTCCCCGATGATTGACATAGCCGGATCATGGTAGGCTGAATGTCGTAATTGGGTCTCGCGAGTATAGCCGGCGATAGTTGTCGGGTTGGTCGATCATGGTCCCTAGATATCGGCCGTTGTCAACAGATGTTCCATCGGCCGTGCATTGTTAGCCAACTTGGAGAACAGAGACGTCACCGGCCCGTCTATCTCTCTCCTATCTGTGTCCTGCCACAGCGCAGGCAACTTCTAACGATCGCGCGGACAATCGCGCGCACCAACGTCAGCGCGGTGGACGCGAGGATGGCAGGAGTTCCAGGCGGAAATTCATCGTTCAGGATCCCAAAGAATTGTCAGATTAAACGCGCCACGTCGCCTACTACTCGAACGTTGGGCTCGGTGGATCAGGAACGCGAGGATGCATCGCGATGGCAGGAGTTCGCGATGGAAAAACTGCTCGAGCGAGGCGGAAATTTATCGGCGAGGATCCCGAGGAATTGTCGGATTAAACGCGCGACGTGGATCAGGTGGGCCGAGTCGGTGGTGGTCGCAGGGCGAACGCGTGCGATTAATACGCCGGAGAACCACAGACTGGCCCCGATTGCACCCTCTCGGTAGTCGCACACGCTCGCCCGAAACGCGGGTTCGTCGTCTGCGCTTTCCCGCGCGAGTACAACTCGGCTGGTCGCATTAAGCGCGGGTACACGAGTTGCCAAGTAGCTATCTGCATATTTACACGCGTTTCCCCGTGTACCGATAAAATCAGCCGCGCGCAACCTGCTCCGGAGGCGGCGGCAGTGCATTGCGGTGTCATAATCGTATTCCTTGAAATACCTCCGAGCATTTTGGAAGCCCGTTGCCGGAACGCAAGGTAAACACGCGCCGGGAATCGAATCGAACCACCGCCGACCACCCTCGCGGAATACGCCATCGATTAGGCTGGCTTTTAGGTCCGCCTTCGAATACCGCTTCGTTCCTCCCTCCCCTCCTCTCCATTCTTCTCCTCTTCCCTCCGTTTCCTCGCGGTTTTCTCTCTCTCTCTCTCTCTCTGCCTCGAATTTCCCTTTGTATCCACTTCGCGGCTATCGTTTCCACGAATTCCGCGAGAAATTTACGCGGCGACGATCGCGGAATTCGGTTAACGAGGCGAACCGTCCGCAATTTTGCTCACCGGAAACCGAAAGTCTCCTCTGGCCGCGTATCGATATCGGGATACGCGGATGCACTCCGGAGGGAACGCGCTTATATACGCGTGCACTTAACGTTTGCAATTTTTAATTACGCTCGCCGGCAGAACTCGCCGGAGTGCCGCGAGTTTTACGATAATTTGCGGCTATAATTCGTTCTACCCCGCGATGCGCCCCTGGTTAGGAATCCTGCGCTATTTTCCTTCCCCCTCCCCCTTCTTTTTCCCTCTTTTCCGCCGCTACGAGCCGACGAACAATGAACCGCGATCGTAGTAGTAATTAAACGCTCGGCACGGTGGGAGAGACCGCAAAAATTCCGGGGGCCAGCAGCGCGTTTCGGGAAACGCAGGGGCGGCGTAGGAAGTTCGGGGTAGGAAACAGCGGACGGCTTTCCGGTCGCGCGTGAAATAAATTCGGGGTTAGGAGGTGGAAGCGGGCGAAATAAATCTTGCGAGGGACGTAGAGCGAGAGGGAGGGAAGAGAGAGAGAGAGAGAGAGAGAGAGAGAGAGAAAAAAAGGGGAGAGAAAAGGGTAACGCGGCGGAGAAAGGAACGTCTTCGGTCCGTTAGCACTGGGTGACGATCGCGAGTGGCTATTCGTTACCTGACCTTTTATTGCCTGGAAGTTAATACGCTCGGACGGGGGTGCAAGGAAGCGGGGTTCGACGGTGTCGGGGTTAGGTTTGGAAATATTCCTCGGGAGAGTAAGGGGAGCGTGTGCCAGCTGATAAGCGAGTCTCCGCGTCGCGATAGTCGGGAAACGCGCGGCGACCGTTCGACGGGAGAAATCGGCCGGAGACGTCGATTCGCGTGAATAATGCTCGTGGCCGCTTCCTTATACACGCGTGCCGGCGTTCAACGGCCTTTTACGTAAACCACGAATCCGAGCGCGCGTCAGATATCGGAAAAGGTCAGGGAGATATCGACGGAGGAATCTTGGAGGATGGCGGGATAGTTGGCTCGTTTGCATTCGACCAGAATTCGAATACTAATGCGCGCGGTTTCGTGGACCGTGGTTCCCTTTAGCCAGGCCTGTGGAACGAGCATCCATTTCCATAAAGCGCGCGCTGTAATTCCTTTCATCGGACGGCTTAATGGGCTCATTTCCTACCGCGATATCGAGCCAGGCCTGCCGCTTCTTCCCGAATTTCATAACCCAGATACATCGCTAAACGATCCATCGCGAGGCGCTAGATGGTACCTGGCCGTTTCGCGCGTACCACGCTCCAGCGAGTCGCCTGGGGACGAACGGAGCGGAAGGACGCGGGGCGTCGGAGCCGGGGTCGTGAGAGGGTGGCGAGATAAAGAAACGAGGCGCCGGCTCGTAACCCAGATGCGTCCCGCGTGTTTTATTGCCCCGTTACCCGATCATGGCAGGGTGGATGCCGAGACGGTCGCTCTCCTGCTTCTCCCGGACCCCTGAAATCCGGGGTGGTCCGCGAGCTCGCATAAACGCGCCTCGTTCCCCGCGATTTTTCCTACCCTCCGAGCTGAAATTCGGTTTAATTGAGCCCGGATGCTCCGCGTTCCTCGCCGGCCGGGATAATCGTCCGAGGGAGGTTCATCGGTTCGTTCGTATTCCACGGTTGATCCCCGAGAACGTGACGGATGGTCGAGCAGCAGTCGTCGAGTGTTTATGCTCTCCGAGAGAGAAGGGGAAAGGCTGGAAGAGTAATAGACGAAGCGGAGGAATAAAAAATCGGTGGCGTAAATCGGCCGGGATTCGGATGGAAGGTTTAGAAGGAGGATGGCGGATTATTGGGAGGATGGTCGGCGCGCGCGCTGGCAACTCAGGCCAACTGAGGCCAGGCCGGCTGTTCGCCAATGCGGAAGGTGCGCGGCCACGGTTTCAAGGTCACCGGCACCTGTCCGTTCGGCCGCATGCCTGCTGGTTAGCAACCTGCCCAGGCACTTTCTCCGTTTCCCCGGCTGATATTATGCCCGCACGCACCGGAGGCAACCGAGCGTGCTCGCCTCGTTATGCATTTTTCAACGGGGCGAGCGTCCGCCGCCAGCGAGCCGCCCTTGACTTCCTTCCTCGCCCTAACCCTCTCCCTCTCCTCTCATCTCCTCTCCTCTCCGCGCGTTTCCTCTCCACGCCCGCGCCGCGTTAATTTTCATCCGCGCCGCGTGCGACTCGACGAGCTTCGCGATATCCTAGACGCTGCCTTCGACGAGAAGCGCGGAGGAGTTTTCGGATAAATAGTCGGGATAAGTAGTGGAGATAAGTACCGTGGTAAAACCGGGGGTGTGTAAACGGTCCGGAACAGGGCGTGGAATAGCGGGAAAAGGGGAAAAGTCGGGATGGCGAGGGGAACAGGTAGGATAGGAGCGGTGTACTTTTTGCCGAGCGCGTCGCGAGTTTCGCCGCTGACCCCGACCACGAGGGAGGGATTTCCTCGATGGAGAGGCGGCCGAAAAACTCGGGAAACATGCCTTTCAACTTTGCCGTGTATCCCTGCAGGGATATTCGCGGATTCCGGGGGGTGGGTCGGGTCCAAGGGTTTCCGCCCTTCGCGCGGTCGGCTAAGCGGCTTTTTGCGGCGCGACCGGCTCTCCGTTTCCCGCTCGCGGAAATATCGCAGCTCCGTGGAGATCGGACGGAGAGTCGCGAGAAACGAGCTTCGAGAAAGGCAAACGCGCGGCTAATCGGCGAGATTAATCGATGCAGATCCGATGAAGATCCGTCGCGGCCGGGTGTCGAGGAGACTGGTCTGACGCGTCGCACTCGTTTGATCGGGGAATCGAATTAGGAGAGGCGGATGTTATTCAAAGGATCGCTGCCGGGGGACTAAGTAACTTTACCCGGTGACCGTTGCGAGTGGACCGGGAAGAGGCGAGCCGGGGACATCGAGGTAATCTGGAAATTCGATTTGGAAATTTGCTGGTGGACGGGCGGTGGATCGACGGGGGCAGCAGGCAGCGAAGATCGAGCCACGTTTGCGGTTTTCCTTCTCTGGCAGGATGTATATCACGGCCGGTATAATCGAGTCGGACGGTTCGTTCCGGCGAGATTGAATTAGAAAGCGTGCCGCGCGCCTCGGATCTTGTCGCTCCTCTTGACGGATTAAGATGGAACCGCGTTGGACGCGTAAAAATGGATGGCCCGTGGGGAACGAGGTGGAAAGAAGAGCATCCGGGGGATCAGCCGGCCTCGAAATAAGGGACAGGGACCTTCGATCCCGCTAAGTAACGAGCCTTATCGTTCCCACCGCCGACAGAACCTGTCGCGCGGTCGATATTCCAATAGACCGATATTCCTCGGCTTCTTCTTCGCGAGATCGCTTTTCCGTTCGTTAAAAGCCCGGAGGAGAACGCGCGGTTTACCGGGAATCGCGGGGCCGACTCTCTCGCGTAATTGCTCCACGCTCGTAAATTTCCGCGAAGCGTACGCGCGAGGACAGCGTTAACGATTCCGGGATCGCGTGGGTAACGTCGGATAAGTCCTCGCGCGGGAACGAGCGGAGCGTGGGAGGAGGACGGAGGGGTAGGGGAAAGAGAAAGAAAAGTAGGATATCGGAGAGACGAAAGAGAGGGGTATAAGCCACCCTACTCTATCCGTTTCTATTTTCTGCTTCTCGTAGAAGTTATCGGGCCGGATGAGTCTGCGCTTAGAGGGGGCTGAAGAGTCGGCTGGAAGAGCCCCGCCACGCCAGCCGCGCTCTTATTATATCGATGGCATCAAGCCGCCCCGGGAAAGCCTCTGAAATATTTTCACGATTTTCCGACAAAGCTTTCCGCCGTTTCGCGCCAAAGTGCTCGCGAATAGTCTCATTTTTAACAAGGGGTGCAAGGAGGGTGCTGTTGCTCGTCGCGAACGCTTTTCGACCAGGGGTGCGCAACCCTGCCGCTCTTCTCTCCGACCAAACGCCATACGCGTTCGCGAATTTTCCCACGATCTACGCGTCCCCGATTAACGCTGCTTTTCCGTTTACCCACGACGAGAAGAAGAAGAAGAAGAAGAAGAAGAAGAGGGAACGGAAGACACGGTTAACCGACGGTGCACGAGCGATATTCGTTTCCGTTCTCCGGTCGCGGTTCGCGTCTACGAGTATCTACGATCCGGAGGAAGGAGAAGCGTTTGCTCGAGGTTCGAGGAAACTTGCTCGTGGTTCTCCCTCGTTAGTCGACCATTTACTCGCGGTTGGCTCCCGTGGAAAATTGAAATCGATCTCTCGCTACCGATTAACCAGCTACGCGACCGCTTTCCCCCGCGACTCGCGAATATTTTCCGCCTCGATGCCCGCTCCACCCTCCGGTTTAACTTTCGTCGAGCCGAGGCAAACTCTTCGAGTCCTTCCTCGCGAAATTCTCCGCGAAATTCTGCGCTCGCTCGCGGAAGCCTCGAGAGGACAGAGGCCGGTTAAGTCGATAACCCGGAAGACCGGGGGGCCAGCGACACGTTGCGCACCTCTGCGTCCGCGGAAACGGAAGTTGGCGCTCGCGAGGCCGCTGCCAACGCAATTTCGCCCGGCTGGACGTTTGCCCCGCTAAGCGATACGAGCAGCCATAGCAGCAGAGAATTTTTCATCCCTTAAGACGCGACCCCGAGGGAGAGAGAGAGAGAAAGAGGTCGGAGAACCGGGCGTGCAACGACCACGGGCTATGGCGAGCTTTATCATCGTCGTCGTTGTCACCCGTCGCTCGAGAAATCGTTCCTTCCGCTTCGCGATCTTCCTTCTCGGCCGCCATTCCACTCGGAAAACGACCAGCAACTCTCCGAAAGCGAGGACAATTTTTTTTCTCTCACCGACAAGAATCCACCGGGCGAAATCCCAATAACCGATTCTAATTTCCATCGAAACTTTTCGCGTTACTCGCGTGTGCCTGCGCGACCGGCGTCGTTCCCCGTCGCGACGGCGATATTCCGCCCTACCCGACAACCGAGTTTTCCAGCAGCTTCTCTGCCGACGAAATCCGGATCGTTGGAAATTACCCCGGTCGCTCGGGAAATCCGGGATACGCTGAGAGCGACGTCCTCCCGATCCGTTATCCGCTCGCGAATCTCCGCTCGGCCCCGATATCCGGCCAAAGAAGACGCTAATTGCGCGACTAATTGCGAAGACGGCGAACACCGGCCTGTATCTCGCATGACAAACGTAATTGCACGGTAACGGGGAGACAATTAACTGCTCCATTCTCGCGGACAAATGGTCCCGCATTACCGGTGTCCCCTGCACACGCGCGGGCACACGCGCGAGCAAACGCACCGCGAACGGCTGTACCAGGCACACGGATCGCGTTATTTAAGCGTTACTTTGCGCGGGCCAGCTTTGCCTATGCAAATTCGCGCCGGTGGATTACGCGTTCCATGCATAAATTATAAACGCGGCATAGACGCGCGCTTAGAGTTCTCGTCTTCGCTTCGCGTTTCGAGGACCGCGCGCGGATCTGCAGCTTCGCGTTCGCGGAAAGTTTCTTATCGGCGGACGCGAAACGATGACGCGATGCCGAAAGCGCGCGGAAGGATTTCGCCGGAGCAAACAGTTTCGCCGATAACGGCGTTATCTCGAGACCGGTAGCGACGCGTTCGCCGCTGCGTTTTTCCAGTCCGACGTGTTTTCGAGGAAAATCGCTGGGTCGTCGGTTAAGGAACGGCGATTAAGAGGAAAATGGCCGCGACGAAGGCTTCGGGTCGAGAGGGCCGTTTATAATTTCGCCGTGCTTTTCCGCGGCCATCGGGGCATGAATGTTTCATGAGCCGCGCTGGAAAGGTTGAAATCGGAAACAGCTGCCGGCGCAGGAAAAGACGAACAGCGTCGGGGCAAAGCCGGATCGGGATCCTTTGGAAAATTCGCGCAATTCCCACGGGTGGTTCTTCTGCGCGAGCGATCCTCGCGATCGTCGCGCGGAGAAGCTCGCGGTCGAGCGTGAAAAAACAGCGAAAGGTAGAGGAGAGAGAGAGAGAGAGAGAGAGAGAGAGAGAGAGAGAGAGAGAGCGTAGACGCGGGAAAACTCGCCGGAAGAGATTGAATCCGGCGCGGAGAGGCGATAAAGCTTTGCCCGTTCGGCAAACGTTCCATCTTCCCGGAATCCGTGGCGCGACAGCTTTGCCCGATCATCGGTCGGAGCTTTTGCCTTTCCGCACCTGGCTAAAAGCAGAGAAACACAGAAGGCGCGGACGGAAAGAGAGAGAGAGAGAGAGAGCTGACGGCGGAAAAAGAGGAGAGAAACGTCGGAAAGGAAAAAAAAGGAGCTAATACGCTGGGACGAACGCGGACGCGAAAATCAGCGCGACCGTTTGACGCGGAAAATCGTCAAAGGCGAGCGACAACTTTCCCCCGCGCCGCATTAAAGCTGCATTACCGCAGCCACGCGAGCGCGGCTTTTTCCTCGCGGCTCTCTCTATCGCGGCGAGGAAAGCCGAGGCTAGAAGAAGAGGGGAAGCTCGCGGCGTGAAACGGCGTCGTCCGGCGGACGCGAGCAAAAGCCGGCAAAGAGGAAAGAAACGAGAACGCGAGTCTCCGCGCGGCAGACGCGGATATCCAGCTTCCTCCTCGATCGCCTGGAATTACGACGCCGTTCCTCCGGGCTAGCCTAACATCCTCGCCGATAGGTGTTTCCGTTTCGCTCTAGGGGGCCACTAGGTACAACGTGGAGCGTCGATTACCAGGAAAAGAACGTCGGGTGGAAGAATTTAGCCAAACGGGAGAAAGTTTGCGGCGTTGTCGTAGCCACCGTTCGCTTCCTGAATCAATAATTCCTAAAGGGTACTTCCTCGTTCTCGTTCCATCGGGCCCCGCTTATTTGTCCACACCCACTCGACCCGGAGAGCCACGGGGGGAACGAGAGAAAGAGAGAGAAAGAGTTTGCTCGCTCCCCTTTCGCCACCGGCGAAGAAAGGAATCGGGACAGGGGTGGCGGTGGTATCGTTTTCACCGGCGATTCGGGTCGCGCTGTTCTTTTGGGCCGCGAGTGGGGTGAAATTATGGGTGGAAAAAAACGCGAGAGGAGAGTCCTCGATAGTCCTCGATGGGCGAGAGGGGATCTTTCTGGTGAATTGACCATTAGCGCGTTATTAGGAGGGCCGAGGGGGTCCGAGTGGATGCGCGTACACAGGCGAGGAGGAGGAAGGCTTTAGAGCCGTTAAAGCGCTTACGCTAGAGAGGCTCTCTTTCTCTCGCACTCCGGCAGACATGCGTGCGGGATACTCGCTAAGTGGTCCATTCAGCGCTGCCTAACGGAATACGTTACAGGAAGTAGCAGTTAAAAAACCTTTGCCCCTGCGACCCCGCGCCGCTCTATCCGTTCGTCTTTGGACCCACGGGACGCGCAGCGTAATTCTTCCTCGTTAAACCCGAGTTATTATATCTGCCTAATCCGTGTAACGATGGCACGCGCAGCGGACGGAATCGCTGGTTTACCTTGCGCAGCATCTCCTCGAGCGACTCCATGTCCAGGGCGGAGTTGTTGTTCTCCGTGCGTACGGGTTGCACCATTTGTCACAGTTTCTCTGCCGCAGTCGGCCGCTTCCTGATCGCACTGTTCACTCGCGCGTCGCTAGTTCCTTTCGAGGAAACTCACTCTTCACCGTGTTTCCCTCTCGCCGGGGGGAAACGAGCGGACGCGAGGCGGAAAGAGATACGCCTGGTATCGGGCACGGATCGAATCGCGCGCGATTTCTAACTCGTCCGCGTTCCCCGATCACCGATTCCCCAGACGATTTCTACTCCGCCACGCGCTCTCTCCTACCAGCCTACCGATTCCACCGATTTCCGAACCAGTCGCGGGCACACAGCGGAATCGCTACTCGGTAATTTCTACTTCCACTTGTCATCGCGCTTCCGAAACGTCTCGAGCGTTGGAAAAATCGGTCGCGATCGAGCAGCAGCAGCTGGAAGGCGGAGGATCGGTAAAAAGGCCGAGACCCGAGAAGGCGACGAGGCAGAGACAGGTTTAACGCGGCCTCCTATTTTAAACGGCGTGTAAATTACGAGCGACGCGACTCGAGCGAAAGCGGGCCGGAGAGGGAGAGGGGACCTCGGTCTGATCTTTTTGGCGTTGCTTCCGAACTTTCCGCCGCGGAAAGACGGCAAAACGATGAGAGAAAAGCGGAGAGAGCATCGCGGCGGCGACGACGACGACGACGACGACGACGACGACCGCGACGACGAGGAGGAAGAGGAAGAGGGGGCGGAGGACGTCGAGGGTGTTAGTTAGCGCTCGCATGGAATCGACTATTTTCGGGCGGAGGATATTTTTAAGCCGCGTTTGGAGCACGAACGACCGATTTCCAGGAGAAAGAAGCCCGTCGTTTCCTGCCCGGCGAACCACTCGGCGACGGTCGCGACCGATCGGCCGTGGAAACGCGCCGGCTGCGTCGTCTCCTTCGACGCCGCGCGTCCCTCGGCTCTCGTTCCCCGGGGAGTCCTAGCTCCTTTCCGACTAATTAAGCCGGCCCGGTGAAAAACGCGTCACGGTGTTTTCTTGCCGCCTGTTTTTCCGCCGCGCCCCGGGCTCGTTCGGCCGCGTCGTGATTCCCCGCGCGCCGTGGCGCGACGCGACGCGTTCATCCGCGCTCTCGTCACGGCGAGCGCGCGTGTCGTCCCATCGATTCCTCCGTCCATGTGAAACGAACGCGGAATTCTAATTTAAGAGCAGCGTCGCACTCTACAGCGACAATTTCCATCGTCCCGTTTGGAAAATTCCGGCCTCGCCCGCTCGCGTTAGCTCGACGGAGACGAAATCGCGAATCGAGAGGCAGTTAGCTGCTCGTATCGTTCGCCTCACTCTACGGTTATACGAGTTCCGGGTAGTTCCGGGGATTTTTACGGATATCGCGGGAAACGGGAGGAGGGCGTCGGGGAAAACGGCCGGCGTTGTCACGTTCTCTCCTCGAGCATCGGTAAAAAAGTTTCGCCGTAAAGTTGATTTAATAAAACCACGAGTCGACGCGGGAGGGGTGTCACGGGGTGATCCGTTATTAATTCTCTCGAGTGGACGCGCGGCGTAGGGGCGGAAGCGTCCCTAGGATCTCCGCGAGGTTTCGTTAATTACCACGAAGATGCCTACGCCGGTTAATTTCCCGCGAGAGACGGCGACGCGGTTCCGTTCGATTTTTCCGAACGACGCGCGTCCAATCGGAAAGACCGAGAGATCGATCTCGACGCGGTGCGGCCCCGTTTTTCCCCCGCGATTTTTAATCGCCGTCGCGAACAGTTCTCCGAGAGGTTCTCGCTCGACGCGGCTCGACGCTCCGCGAGCGCTCGTTAATTCGCGGACGGACAGGCGACGCCGAGAGTGCCGGGGGTTGGTCAAAGCGGAGTGGCTCGTAGGGGCGTATTTAATTACCGAACGCCAGCTCGACAGGCTGCTCCGCAAACACGTAAATACGCGGCCGTTCGCCGGGCTTTCGTTTATCTTCGACTAGAGCTGCCTTTACAAAGGGTGGGAAATTCCGCGATGAATCGTTGAACCGCGCGAAAACGCTTCCTTTTGCCTCCTCTCTAATTGCGCGGCGCCGCGCCGCGCGTCCTCGGGATTTCCAGGCAAAGTCCGGCTAATCGAGACCCGAACCGCCGCGGCGATCTCGCTATTTGCGAAGCGAGCATCGATCGGGGATGCGCGGGAAGGGGAATCGCGTTAAAAAGGTCAGCAGCCCGTACTTTTCGCTCCATTAATCGGGGACAATCGACGGATCGGTGGGATCTCGCGGCGCTTCCGTCGATCCGCCGCGTCGGTTACCAGGGCACGGCTCCTCCTGGTCTAATAAGCGGACAGACGCGGTGAAAGCCGAAGAGCGCGAAGAGCGATAGGGAGCGAAAGGTGATTTAGCTAACCCGACGTTTCTTTTCCCCATTTTCGTCGTGGCGCGCTCGCGCGCCTTTCCACGAGAGGAACCGTGTCGCCTGTTCTTCTCTCGGTCGATCGACCGATGTTCGTTTGAGCTCTCGACGCGAGGCGAACCGACGCGTTTTATCTCGTCTCTGTGATCAAAGCTTAATTGAAAAAGGGCCGGGCCCACGGCCACCCCGCCTACGCCGCCGCCGAATGGAAACTGATACCGGCCGAATACCATCGACAATGCAGCCTTTTACCTCTCTTTCCGCGCGTGCAGCTCGCAGAGCGCGCGCTATTCCCCGGCTAGCCGGTTAAATCGACGGATTAAACGCCGCGGACAAAGGGGACGAGAGACGGATAGACGGACGAAGAGGACGCGACGAGGAAACGGTGAACGATTGCGCAACCGACCGACCACGTCCAAGGTAATTCTCGACGGTGACCGCGTTACTTCCGTGTCATCCGCCATCCAGCCTCGTTCCTCTTCCTTTTTCGTCCGGACGCGGATCCGTGGGGGTCCTGCCCCCGTTCCCTCCTATTTAACAGGGCACGACCACCATCGTCGTCGAAGGCAAAACGGGATAAAGCCCGGGTGTTGCAAACGAATGGCCCGTCAGCTGTCGCGACGCGGAACGGGTGTAACGATTCACTCGCGCGCGAAATGCACGGCAAAGGACAACGGCGATAGAAGCGGCTGATATTCGGTCGGTCTGGTTCACGGATCCATCCAGGGTGCTCGAAAGAGTCGTCGACTCAGCACACGCTCGGTCGAGCACCCTGCTAATTGGCCAGGAGCTCGAGCCGAGACCGATTAATTACCAGCGCGAAAAGATCCCTTGATTTTTCTTGCTCGGCCGTGCGCCGTTTACCTGCTAATTAGTATCGTCGGCTACGGGGGCTGCTAATTATCTTAGCGGCAGCCGGCGCGACGCGTGTCGCGATCGCGGAGCGCGCCGACGAGGATAACGAGTCTCCTCGATCGTTTCCCGGTCGATCGCGTCGCGACCGTCCGGCCCGTTCGAGGAGTCGAGCGTCGGTACACGCTTCGGGGATCGCTTCCACTTGGCTCTCGTCGGCGTTCACGCGGAACGACGCGCCACGGTTCCGCGTCGGTTTGCCTAACGGATGCTTCCACGGAAATACGGAAGCGCGTAAACGCGCCCGGCGCGTAAACGAGGCACGTTGCCTGCTGCTCGCCCGCGACCGCGTACTCGAGACGGGAATAATTCGCGATGCAACGTCTCGTACCGGGAAGAGCGGTGCTCGACGAAGAGGAGAGAGAGGGAGAGAAAGAGAGAGAGCGTCCGCTCGGATCGACGCGTCGATTCGCTCGTTATCAAGCCGGTCGCGTGCGCGCACTCTTCTGCTTCTCGTAACTTCGTTAACCGCGCGTTAACGGAAATCCGCGTAATTATGCCGGCGGGCTGGTCGGACAGCGATTTTTAATTAAAAACCGCGTCATCGATCGGGCGAGGCGGGCGCGCGCGAGCGCGCCGGAGCGGGTTGCGCGCGCGCTAATAACCAGAGAATCGCCGCGACGATTAATTAACCTTACCGGCGGCGGTGTCTCGCGATCGTCATTTCTCGTCGGCCGATTCGGCCCAATTAAATCCCGTCACTTGGTTCCGCGACGATTCCGCACTTCGCGCTGCGAGACGCGATTTCCGCTTCGATCTCGCCGCGTTTTTCCAATCGCACACGCACACACGCACGCACACTGAACGCGCACTGAGAGCTCAGCGAGGAAAGAGGAAGAGGAAGGCCGAGGAACGGGACGCGTCGCAAGGCCGAGCGGAAACGTCCATCGCGGGCGACGGAAGTGCCGGCGTACCGCGAGTCGCGGCGAGAGGGAGAGAGCGAGAGAGAGAGAGAGGATCGCGTGTCTCGCGAGGCGATGATCGATCGAACGACAAGGAGAGCGTGGTGCTGCTCCGGTCGCGGTTCACGGGCCACTGAGAGGGAACTCGTGTTCTAGCGTGCGAGTTGTGCTCGAGCCACCGAGAGACAGAGGGAGACCGACCGAGAGGCAGAGAGCGTGCCGTACGTCACATGCGCGTTGTAACCCCAAACAAAAATCCCGGCTATCCTCGTCCCACCTGCTCCGCGAACCCTAGCGCGCTCCTCCGCCGCGACGACC
>NIJG01000134.1:3662264-3684395 GCA_002201625.1 Euglossa dilemma | reverse complement strand
GTAGCCGATAACCGGGAGCGGGTTCCGCGCGATTGACAGAGAAAGAACGGGGAAAATCGAGCGTCCGGCGAGGATAAGCGGCTTTTACCGAATCGCCGGCCGTGTTTCGCGGCGGATCGTAACGAGCTTTTCCCAAGTCGCGGTAGCTACGGCGGGTTTTTAATCAACGCGTTAACGTACTCGTCAGCGAGCATTCCGAGAGACGCAACGCGTTCGGACTCGTAATTTCGGCCGTGTCAACCTCCCCGTCGTAAAAGTTCGTTCCCCGAGCGGACTGCCGCGGTCCGTAACGGGTCGAATAATTCCGGCGGCGAGCAGCACCCGGGGAAAGAAGCCGTCGGCTTTACGACGCAACGACGCCGGTGCGCGTTGATTAAACTTATCGTCGGGCGTCGTCGCGCCCCGATTCCGATAGCTAGAGAGTATCGTTTCCGCGAGGAAAGTCGCAGACGCGGAGATATTTTAATTGCCCGTCATTAAGGGCGGAAGCTCGCCGTCCGGGGAGTGTCAGGCGAATCGTACGCGAGCGGGTTCCGCGTTTAATTGGCCGTGCTCGAGAATAGCGCGCGTTACGCAACCGCGTGCGCCATTCCGCTTTGCCGGTCGCGAGCAGAGTCGGGCAGTGCCGGACAGGAGCGAGCCGGTGAAAAAGGAAGAGGCGGCGGGAAGACCGCGAGACGAGGAGTGAAATACGGGTGTCGCGAGACCGCGACGGATATCGATGCGACGATTTCCGCCGAGAGTTGCGTCTCCGCGAGAAGCGAACACGGACGAGGAGGAAAGAAAAAGAAAAGAAGAAGAAAGGAAGAAGAAAAGCGAAAGCGGAGAAAAAGGAGGCGGAGGGAGGGCGTTCGAAGAGACGGCCGGTAGTTTAATTTATAAATAGCAGTGCCGGGAACGGGCGCGCGCAGTTAATAAGCCCTGCTTTGAACTTGCCACCAAGCGGCAACGACCATCGTTCATATCCGCCGCGCGGATCGATTCGGCACTCGCGCCGCGACTTTTACTAATCGCCGCGATTAACGGCCGCGGCCCGTTCCCGCGTCCATTACTCGCGCCAGCGACGCGCGCGAAACAATGCCGAGCGCATTAAGAAAGCTACCGGAGAGAGAGAGAGAGAGCGTGTGGAAGCGCGAGAATGGCCGACGTGTTCCACTGGCGCCAGAGGCAGGCGCACGCACGGCTCCGCTCCGAAACGGCACAGTCGTTTAGATCCATTTGCAAAACCCTGCCCGCTTCAATTTCCCACCACCTCCTCCTCCTCCTCCTCCTCGAGACACTCCGGCGTATAAAATGGACCCTACGCGACCGGACCTCGGAAGAAGCCGGCAAGCGAGAGACCCTCGTCGCGGAAAGGCTAATCTCGAGCAGCTGAATTTTTCAGGCATCGATTTAAAAGGAGCACGCTCGCGTTCGAACCGAACTCCTCTCGCCGAGAGAATCCGCCGGCGAAAGGAGCAGGAGGATTTTCACTTTACGATTCTCTCACCTAATCCGCCTAAAGGTCGCTCGTAAGCGAGACGGTTCGTTCGTGACGGGTAGCACGATTGGATGGTCTCGCTTTGTCACTCATCGCGTACCAACCGTTTCCTCCTTTCCTCTCTTTCTTTCTCTCCCCGCGCTGCTTTTCCACCGCAGACTCTACGCCGGAGAGAGGTCGCGATATTTCTCCTCGGTTTTATCGCGTCGTAATTGTGGAATTGTCCCCGGAAAAGGGTCGCGCGCCGGTCCAGACTCGTTTCCTCCTTTTACATCCGCCGCGCGCGTTTCGCGCGGACCGAGCTTAATGAAACGTCGTTCCACGCACGAGCCCGCGAAATGTATCAATTTCGTTGATGACGCCGCGCCACCCCTCGCCACCCCACGCCGCGTCGTTCTTTGATGTTCAACCGGACCGCGATAATGGCCGCGACGAGATCGATGCTCCGTCTAATCGATAGCGGCGGATAACGAGACGCGTTGCGCTCTTCGATCTCCGTGCCATCAATCGAACAAAGGCCCTTTCCGCGATTCGCGTCGGTGCTTTGAAACAGAGTGGCGAAAATTCGGACGGAAAAGTCGCGACTCGCCGCGCGAGGAGAAAAGGAAGAGGAAAGCCGCGTGTGCGGTCTCGCGAGGGAGCTCCGACGAAAAAGATCGATCTCCGTTGCTATTTACGGGCAAGACCGGCAGCGGGATCCTGAAAGGGGACACGCGGAATAGCGCGAGCTGTAACGGCGGAATTACATTTTTCTCGACGCGCGACGATTTCTCATTCTCGCCGGTCGGCCCGTGGCCGAGTTTCCGCGAGAATTTACGCGCCAACGACTCGACGATTCGACGACACGACGCCCGACGTCGAACGATCCGGAAAACTTGCCGGCCGATATCGAGGAGAGAAGTTGGACCGACGCCGGCGTCCGAGAGGGCCACGGCGTCGCCGTTCCCGCACACCTGTTCGCCACTCCCGAGTTTCCACCGTTGAATTAACTCGAAACAATATATCGCCGGCATTGTTAACCGACGCGGCGTTCAGCTGCCGGCGCAGGGCTACTTCATTTATCAAGTTAAACAATGGCTGCCTCCCCCGTTCGCTCAGGGCTATCAGCCCTCATCGAGCTTTCCACGGAAAATCTCTTTTCCCTCGCTCCGAATCACCCCTAAACCTTTCTTTCTCCCCCCTCTTCTATCTTCACCCGCGAGTCCGCGTCCGAAAGCGCGAGCGTTTCCAACGCGCCAGCCGGAGGAAACGTTTTATCGCCGCCCATCCTCTCCTCTCCTCTCTCAACCGGCTCTCGCCGAGGATAATCAAAACTGCCGTGTGCGTCGGTGATTTCCTCCGAGTGCTCGAAAGCCCGGCTCCTCTCCGAGGCCTCGTCGCGAGCTAAACTCGCGGCAAAACGAACCGTGGAACGGGCATCGCGCGAAAACGGAGCTAAAACTCTTCCGCGTGTAGTTGAGAATCTCGGGAACTTGCTCGCTTTGCGATCACGAAATTTACGCGTTCGCGAAGGAGAAGTCGCGCGATTCCTCGAGGAGGGCGCGAAGGAAGGAGGCAGGTTCCATTATTCTTCGAGGAGATACGCGACGGTGACCAAGGGGTTTGTTTAAAAGCGTGTTCCTTGGAGGCGAGCCAGGCCCGGTGTATCGATAGATTCCCATTGAATCCGGCCACGTTCAATTAAACCTAAGTAACGAACCTTGGAATTAGAGTGGCGCGCTATAACGCGATAACGCGCGCGACCCGCGCGCCGGATCGCGTGGAATTTAGTGCTTTAATCCGGCGAGAGCCAGCTTCTTCCTCCTCGTACCTACGCGCGATTTAACGCTCGATGAAACTCTTGTTTACCGCGGGCTACACCCTCGCGGCATTTTTTCTTCACGGTCAAATTCTCCCGCGCCGCACCGAGACGTCGTTCCATTTCCGCCCGACGCGATACGATGTCTCGAAGAGGGTAGAAGCCGAGACGAGGAATTTAACGCGCCGAAATCAGCGGCGAATAAACCGCGTCGTTTCCTCTCCCTTATCGAACTCGTCCACGCGCCCTGTCTTTCGCTCCATGTTCCACGTACACGCTTCCGTTCTTTCCTCCCCGGCTGTTTACTCTCTTCCCTCTGTCTCCCGCGACGTTTATTTAGTTTGTTTATTTCGTTTATTTATTTTACAGCGGCTACCGTTCACACCCGGATCGTCAGCGGTAAAAGAACCGACAATAAGCGTCGAAGAACAACGATATCCGACGATAGCGAGGCGAATGTAAACCCTCGAGAGCTGCAACGGGCTAACCGTCTTCGGTTTTACTCTCTTCCAGACATCGGACAGAAAGCATCCTCTTTATAATTGTTACAATCGCGATTCTTAGCTTCTACCCTTGATTTAAATCACCATTTGGTTAAACACGCGCAAATCGCGTGTTTCGTAACTTTAAATCTGCGACGATAAGCTACTTGCCGGAGTAATTTCGAACGATTTCCTCCGTCTCGCGGATAAAAACTGCGAATTTCTAGGGGAAGTGGAAGAAACCGGGAGCCGAGAGACGGAGGGTCGATTTTCAATCTCGCGACCGACGTTACATCCGACCAACCTTTTAATCAATTTCTGCAAGCATCCCGCTTCCGGTCTATCTCTCGGTCATCCTCCGTCCGCTCGATCTGCCGCGAGCTTATCGAAAGTTCGCTCCGAGAGGAAACGACTCCCCGACCGTCTCTATCTTCCTCCAATTCCCTTTCTTCCGGGAGGAAAGAGCCGTGTTCCGGCGGAGGAAAAAACGGGGGAGAAAGAGAAAATTCGAAAAAGCGGCGCCGGAAGTAGATAACGCTGGATCTGCGGGAATCGCGAAGGCGCCACCGGTGGTAAAGAGATCAGAAGAAGAGGAGGTGGAGGAGGATTTTGCAGAGGGTCGAACAGAGCCAGCGACAGCCGCTATCGGGCGGAGATTTCGAGGGAAAACGGAGAGGCTGGATCTCTGCGAGGCTCTAATCTCGCCGTTAGTATAAACTACGCTTCTCCGTCGCGTACCTCCAACGACGCCCTCGTTAACCGTGAAAGCGTCGTTGTTGCCGACCCTCTTTCGAATTTCTATTCGGCCGATTAGGGAGTCGGGGGACGGCCGATACGCCGACCTTCGTGCCCGGGGTATCTCCGTCGAGCACTCTCTTTCCCTTTCCTTTCCTTTCTTTTCGTTCACCGGGGATAAACTCGAGGAAATAATTAAAACGATCGGTCAGGGGACGCCTGGCGCGTAGCAAAAACACCGGGACTCCGGTTTACGGCTCGTCTCGGACATATCCTCGGCCGACTCTCGAACTTTCGTCGAAGACGCGACTAGAGGCTGGAGATAAAAAGGAAACGCGAGTTCTCTGTTGCTGGCGAATAAATCTCGCAGGCAGGTAGCCCTGTCTTCCAGGCAACGAGCTCGAGGAACAGGAGGATCGATTAGACTCGGAATAGACCGATCGAATGGCTAGCCTTTTTTCAATTAGATTGGAAACTTTCCCGAGGTAAGAGTGTACGAAGAGAGAGGGAGAGAGAGAGAGAGAGAGAGAGAAGGAGAGGAAGGGAGAAAAGGGTGTAGGACGGTGATGGAGCCGGACGTGGAAACTCGGCGAGGAGGATGGTCCCTTATCGGTCCGAAGGGAACCGCTTGACCAAATCGTTCGATAAAAAGCCCATCGAGCAGTTTATTTTTTTGCCGGGCCTTTGTCTCGATTTAAAACTGTCCCTGTCCGGGGAGACCCGCGGGTCCCATTATACCGGCCAATTCCTCCTTTATTTTCGCCTGCGGTAATTTATTGAATTATTTCGCGTCGGCGAGGAGGAAAGCGCCAGGGAATTTCTCCGATCGGTTCTCGCCAGCCTCTCGGTTGTTTGCCATCGCGGACCAGCTACCGGCGTCCTTGCCGGCGGAGAAGGCTTTTATCGTTTGGACCTTGAGCTTCGCGGGATTTCCAGGTAAAATATTTCACCTCGGGCTTCCCGAGTCGGAGCCTTTTAATTTATCAATCTCTCGAGGGCTTACGTTTAACGCCGGCCGAGATATTTCAGCCGGGGCTCCCGAGGACGCGAAGGTTCCTCTCCGATTCCTCCTCCGCGAGCGGTTCCACGAGCTTCGGATCGCGAGAAATAATTAAACGGGGTACCGCGAAAACATCGGGTTCGTCGCTCCGGCGAGAAACGAGCTTCCGCTGCTTCCGTTTCCTCGCCCGGCGAGTCCCCGAAACTTCTCTGTTTGCACAGACGGAGGAGCGTTCGACGAGCTCCCGGAAGGTGATAAAACAGACGGAAAGGAAGAAAAGGGAGCCACTTAGGCCAGGCGAGTGGCTCGATTTAGCAAAGCGACGGCGAACGGGGTCGGAAAAGTTGCCCCGGCGCGGTTGTTTTACGCGATAACGTTACGTTTCCGTTCTCATCGGCGTATTAGTTGAAAAATCGAGCGCCGCGAGGGAGAGCGAGCAGCTGTCGCGGGCGACGAGGAGAGAGAAGAGAGGAGAAGGAAGAGAGGAGGGCGAGGGAGGGAATGGAAGAGGCAGGGCGAGGTAAAGTGCAGAGAGGGTACTCCCAGAACCGATAAAGTTCCCCGAGATAACTTCTCCGGGGGCTAAATGGGCTCGCCTCGTACGAGCGGAGCTTCCCGCTGGCAACTTTTTCGAAAAAGCAACGAGAAGAAGGCGAGGCGGAAGATGGTAGGAGAGGACGCGTGCACGCTCGCGAGAAAGCCAAACGCCGCGTTAATCGAATCTGTCGGAAGCTTTTAAAGCACTCTCCACCGGCTAATTTCCTCGTAATCACCGGCTCATAGGCTTCTCTTTATTCCCGATATGCCACCACCACCATCCCCCAACCCGTTCGCGCTATTCGTAATCGCGTTTATCGATTGCCTGCCACCCTCTTTTCGCCCGTCGTCCTTCGTTTTCTCGCCGTTTTTCTCGCCGTTTTTCTTCCCCGTTGTCGAAGATCGCCCGTTAAAAGCGAAGAGAGATAACGCACCTTTGACTCGCGAAATTGGGACGTAATCCAGAGGCAAGCGGCGGAATAGGAGCGGGAGAATACCGGGCTATCGGATCGGGAAGAAAGGAATCTATCCCGATGGCTAGATCGATCGGAAGAATAGTCCGGCAAACGGAGAACACCCTGTTCCTCTTCCCGCTCCATTAAATCACGTATCCGATTCTTCTTCGCGAGTAAATCAACGAGTTTATTCCCTCTGTGTGGGCGATTCGTGAAATATAAATACTGGCCGGAGGAGCGTCTGGAGATGGACGGGCCGCGACGATTCATATTCTCTCGCGGTCTCGTTCCTCTTCCGCTCGCGCTTCTTTTCGGCGTGGGAAAATATACAGCCGGTCGGAACGATCAAAATTTCAACGAGCACACCGGCGTTTACCGGCGCGGGCCGTGGCGCGAAATGAAATTTTCACCGCATCCTCGGAATCACCGGCCGAGAATGAATCGCTCTCCACTCTGGCCAACCTCGGCGCGAGTTTCTCCCTCTCTCTCTCTCTCTCTCTCTTGCGATGAAAGAAAAATCGCGGTTGCGTGCGTAGGTACACGGCTGGCTCGGCCACCGTCTCGGCCCGGCGTGCCTCGAGAGCGTTAATAATAATGGGGAAAGTTCCGCGGCAGGGAGAATGTACATCTATCCCCCCTCGCGACGCCACTCGTACCCCATGACAAATTACACCCCGGGGTTTTATTGTTGTTCTTCGTTGCTTCTTGCCTCGCGTCTTGCCTTGCCGCTCGCGGCCGCCTCCTTCCGCTTCTTCCCGGCCCTCTCGCAACTTTTTCCCCGCTGTTGCGTCGGGCTAATTAATATATTTCGCTCGGCTCGCCACCGGTTGCTCGCTCCGCGGGGTTTTCATTAGCCGCTTGGCGGAAGCGGCCACGCACAAGGTTCGGCAGCGGCGGAGAAGAGCGAACGAGCGATGGCATAATCGGGAGGAAGCCCGACCTTCCGCGGCAGGGCAAAGAAAGCTCGATAATCCGGTTAAGGTGACTTAGCCCGGCCGTCTTCGCGGGGCCTCTCTACGCCTCGCCTCGCCTCGCCTCGCCTCGCCTCGTCTCGCGAGGGCTGCAGCCAGCGAGGTGTCGAGTTATTTATCGCGAGCACCGAACGAGGGAAGTACGGCCCGGAAGTTAAGGAGTTAGAAGGGTGGGAACTGGGGGAGGAAGGCTCGCTCGGACGGTGGAAACAAAGGCGTCCGTATATCCGGGCCAATCGAATCGGATAGAGTGCGGCATCAGCCGTATTCCTCGGTTCCCGTGGAACTAACAGAGGAGAGCTTACGATATATCGACTGCTTATCCAAGCGTTCCCTCACCGACTCCTCGTTCCCGCAGGAATCTATTCTTCCGCTCGCGCGTGTCCAACCCTCGGCCGCGTCCCTTCGGCCAGTCTTCTCCGAGAAAGAGAGAGAGAGAGAGAGAGAGAGTCTACTCTCGGAAGGAAAGTTGCCACCTCGTCGGCCGGTATATCTCCTTTTGACAAGCGGATACCGCGGGAACGCGGTCGGTAAACAAGGAGAGTGAAGATATGGTCGGGGGTGGTCGCGGGAAAAAACGAGAAGGTATAACGCGTACCCTCGTATATCTCGAAAATTGGATTCGAGTCGAGAGATTCGTGGCCGTGATAAATTCTCGCGAGGAGATTTCTCTCGTCTCGGCCACCCCCCGAGTCGTGGGGTTGATTTTCTTGACCGAACGCGGTCGAGGGCTGCGAGAACGGAAGATCGCGGCCGAAGACGCGGACGCAAAGTCGAAAATCGAGAAATCCGTGGAATCCTCGCGAGTTTAGCCGTGGAAACGAATCGCGAGCACCTCGAGGTATTTACACCAAGAGGGTAGAAGACGGTGGAGACTAAAAACGGTTTATTGGCGGAGAGACATTAAGAAAGGGGTTGTTAAAAAATCGTGGCGCTACCCTTTCTTTCTCCGGCCGTGCTTCGCCCTTTTCGACATTTCCAGCCGGAGCAATTAAAACGCTTGTCCATTGTAATTTTAAGCCTCGGCCTCTCGTTCATCGGCGCGCTGGAGAGGGTGAGAAGCTCGTTTCCTTGCTCTCGTTTAATTTATCTGGTCACCTGCTCGCTCCGACGATCGCGACGAAACGAGTACACCGTTGCGAGTCCTCCGTTACCCTCCGGTTCGACACGGCTCCGCACGGCGCTTTAAATTACAAAGCTCGAGGAAAGAAATATCTCGAGCACCCGTCGAGAAAGTTACCCTTTTTCCGGGAAACGAGAGGACGAGGGCGAAGAGCGGAGCGGCCGATCGATCCGGTGGAAAATCGCGCGCGATCCCGCCGAGTCTCTCTTCGGTCTCTGTTCGCGAATCGGTCTCGTGGAGGAGGACCTTGGGAAACGTCGCGGGGTTTCCAGTGGGAAAAGCACGGCGTGGCTATTACGAGAGAAGTGGAAGGGTGAAGCCGTGACCTCGAGGTTCCACGAGGGCTGGCCCTCTAACGAAATTTCCAGGCGCGAGGAATTAATTACTCCGGCGGCTTCTCGCCGGGGCTTCGTCTTTGAGGGCTTAATGGCGGCTCGAAATGTCCTCACGTGCGATTCGGCGTAGAGACCCGGAAGGGGCGAGAACTTCTCTCGCTTTCCCGCCTGGACGACTATTGGCCCCGGCTTATCGCCCTCGGATCCTCCGCGATCGATCCTCCACCTGGCTCCGCCAATTCTCTCGATCTCTCTTCCAGTTCCGAACCAACGGAACACGGCCAACAGGCTCCGCGCGCGTTTGCTTCTCGAAATTATCGCGGAAGAACCGGGCATGGTGGAGGGAAATAATTGGATAGTCGGACGGTGCCTCGAATTACCAGCGTAAGCGATTGCAGCGTAAACCGCGCCGCGCTTTCGGTCGTGCGTTCGGTATATAGATATAAAGGAGATGGTCGGCGACGTGGCCGCAACCGAGTAATCAGCCGTCGACTCCGCTACCGGAGGAGCATTCTACAGTTTCCCGGGACCTCCGCACCTTTCGTCTCGCATTCCGCGGGACAATCGTTAAACGAGTTCGTCGCGAGTTTACCCGCCTACGTAATTCCCCGCGAATTTTCCATCGGGAAACGGACCGATGACCGCGCGATCGAGTCCAACCGAGCGAGACACGGAAAGCGAGACGGAGGAAAGAGGATCGTTTCGGACAAAGGTGGAGGAGCGAACGAAAAGGAAGCGTGTAGGACGTTTGAAGGTGGTTTCAACGTGGAACGCCAGACGACCGGAGCTCTCTCGGCGAGCCTCGTACGGCCAGCGGATAAGCCTTCTTTCTTCTGCAATTTTCGCGGCCGCTCTGCCGGAAATCCCTGGAAAATACACGATCCCACGGAAAGCGTAGCTCCATCGCGTCGCGTGACGAGAGTCCCCTTTGTCGCGATCTTAAGCCTCGCCGGTCTGAGCTCCGTGGCGCGTGTTTCCAGCAGCCGTCCTCCACACACGGACCACCGGAAGAAAATTGCGACCGTGGCCTGGCCTGAAATTTCCCCGAGATTGCCAGGAATTTCGGCCGAATTTAGCCGCGCGTACCGTGTCCCGGATCTCGCGACCGAGGGCAAATCGCCGAGACGACGCTCGTTTGCAGCCTAGCCCAGCTGCGATACGAATAGTCCTTTTTAGGAGTCTCGTTAAAGGTTCTCTACCTTCGCTCCAAGAGGAAGATTCGCGGGCTGCTCGACTTTCGTCCTCTCCCTCGGGCTCGCCGAACGGAGAGAGAGTATACGCTTCCGCGACGCAGACACCAGACACAAAGACGAAGAGCGGATGGCTGAGAAGGCAACGGGTGGGAAGAGGGAATAAGGGTGGAAAAGGGAGGAAGGGGAGGAAGGGAGAGAAAGAGGACGGGGCGACTACGGCTCTCGTTACAGAACCGACTGCCGGAGAATATTCTTTTGTGCGGTCTCGGCTTCGTTAAAATTAAATATCGATTTTGCTTCCAGGGCATTTCAAGCTGGCCTCCGGAGCAACCGCAATTCCGCTCGCGAGCCTTTCGTCGCCCGAAAACGGACGGCGGCAAGAGGGCACACACGTTCGATGACGTTTCGCCCGCGATATTCCTCGCTTTCGGTGAACGAACCTCGACCCCCCGGGGAACAGCCGAACCATCGGGACGGATCGATCGGGCGGATCGGAGTTCTCGCGACTAGACCCGACGACCATGTCAGGGGTCTCCGGAGCTGACCCAGAAATACCGCGGCCCGCCGCCTTCGTTCCACTTTTCTTCCCGCTTTCCTCGCTTTTCTCTGCCCGTCGAGCGGATAGATCGCGAGTAGATCGCGAGTAGATCGCGAAACGCGGCTGAAACGCGCCCCTTTGTCCCGCGACGCTGCGTTCCCTGAGCACTGGGTCAAGAAGATGCGCGAGGTCGGATAAGGCGGATAAAGCGGAGATGAGAGGTGCTCTGGGACGAGTAGGTATCCCCTAGAGATCGAAACGGGACGGTGCGCGATAATTGATCATCGCTTCTTGACACGATTCGCCATCGGATAGTCGGCATTCGACGCGACCGGAGAATTAGCCGCTCTTTACCGGCACGAGGGTTTAATTGCGCCGCGCGATCCGTTTCTTCCAATAATTCCTTCTCTGTTCCTCGGGAAACTCGTCGGGGAACTCGTCGGGAAACTCGTCGGAAAACACGGAAAGCAGGGAAAGACGGTTGCCGGTGAAGAATGGGCGGCGTAAGACGTATGGGGTGCGGAGGAGGAGCTACTAGCCCGGTAGCCACTTTAACCCCGGCCGCATCGGCGCTTAACGAGGGGCGAGGGTCTCGTCGCGGCTTTTTCCGTTAGGCACGCACGAAATTAATAAATAACGTCGGTCCACTTTATTGCGGGCTTTTCAGGAATCACGCGGAGAAAGCAGGCCCCCGCGCAATATCTTGCCGTGTTCCCCTCGGCGCGGCTTAACCCCTAAGGCGACCGGGCCAAACTTTCGCGAACCCCCGCCGCGTGCCCGTCACGCTCTGCCCGAGACTGCACCTAGGGGTCGCTGCCAAACTATTGACCCGCCAGGCCGCGAGCCGACAGACAGAGAGACAGAGACGCGAGTACGGCGACCTTAATAATTTACCTGGGCGAAACGCGGCGTTTTGTAAAATTAGTTTTGTTGCGCCATTCGACGTTCGCTCCCGGTCCCAGACTGCTCCTCGAACCTGTCCCGCCTCCTTCTCCCTCGCCACCCCCGCCGCGCTCTTTGTCCTGGCAAAATACGTGCTCGACCCTCTCTCTGGCGTCTCTAATTTCGGGGTTAGTTAAAGTCCCGCGGTGATTTCGTCTCGCGAGACGACACACGCCCGCCGCGCTTTCGCTTTTCATCCACGGCGGAAAGCTAGCCTTTTCCGCGAGGGAACGAGGGAGATACAAGGATCGGAAGTTTGCGAGCTAACGCGTCGTTTGGCTGCGTTATCGGAGGAGGATCGACTGGGTCTGTTCGAGGTACCACGGGTGAATCGGAAGGATTCGATCGCGGGACCCGATGCAACGTCGCGACGAAGATCGAATCGGAAAGGAGAAACGCGCGAGGAGAGGCGGAAAGAGGCAGCGGTGGAAAAAGGGAACGCGCGTGGCTGGTGTGTATTCCATTTTGCCAAACGCGGTTTAAACGTCTCTCGCTTTGAAAGCCGAGAGAGGGAACGCGGCTATCGCGATATCTCCGGCGAAACGACGACGGTGTATCGCGCGGCGGGTTGTCGGAAACTCTGACACGGTCTATCGGCACGCTTTATATCACCGAAGCAATATCTCGCGTGGCAACGCGCTTTGTTCCACGCGTCTCGCGAAACGCCGAGCCGAGCCGAGCAATCGAACAGAGCCCGGCAAACCGAGTTTCATCCTCTCCTCGAGAGCAGAGGAAACACCCGCCAGCGTATTCGCGTCGGAATTTAGGGGATTTGCGCTCGACAGAGGGATCGCGCCCATCGATCATCGACCACCGCGGGATCAGGCCGCGACTCCTCGAGATCTCCGGAATAATACCGAGCACCCAGAGAGGAAGATTCTTGGCCGAAATTTTATGCAAGACCAGCGAATTCGTGACTGTTCGAAGGGGAGGAGAGAGAGAGAGAGAGAGAGAGAGAGGAAGAGAGAGGAGGCATAACAGCGGGAGACGCCGGTGGGACTCGGTCTCGACCGACCGTGAACCTCGTCGACGGATTAATCCGTCTATCCCCGTAACGTTTCGCCGGCAGGAAAAACATCCCACCGTGGAATCTTGTAAACCCATTACGACTCTGCTGCCTGAACGAGGATCTACGCTCGTCCGGTACCGCGAATAATCGTGTCCGTGGTGAAAAAGGCGCGCGTAACGCGCGCCAGGAGGGAAAGCTTTATAGGCGGTGCAATATGTAACTGTCGCGGCAGCGGCGGACGTCCAATAAAAGCGGGCTTTTTCCTTGGCCCCTTTTTTCCCCCGCGGGGATAAATGGATCGGGCGGACGTGAGCTTTAGGCTCCGGCCGGAGAGAGCAGCAGCGAGAGACCGAGAGACCAGGAGAGACGAGGAGAGAGCTGCCAATCGCGCGACGTCCACCGCGTCAAAAACCTCCGGCGACGTCCAATGAAGTTGCGCCGGGGCTTGCACAGCTGCGCCCGCCGAACGACTATCTTGTAACGAGTTAGCGACACGTGCATCCAACTGTTCCATCCTGCCGGAAACCACCGCGCAAAAACACCCTCCGATGGCCCTTCCACGACCCTTCCACTGTCCCCGGCCACCGCCGTGACGTCGCCGCCATTCTTTCCGTCTAATGCTAACCCAGTTTCCGCGTGACCAACACCGGCTCGCGACGCGTTTCCCTCGCTAGTGTCTTCGACCCTGGCTACCGAGGGTGGTGGATCGGTTCCTCGACCTTTTCCCGGTAGCGCAATCCGCGGCGAGGCGCGCCGGAGAAATTTAGAAGCGAACAGACGCGTAAACAGGGTGGAAATCGCGAGCGATCCTCCGGCAGAAGCCGGATCTCGGGAAATATCGGGAATATATTCCGGGAGCAGACGCGCAAATTTCCCGGCGAGGTGGAAATTTATCGAAACGCCGGCTAGGCGGGAAACAAATTCGCCGCGCGGAAGTGGCTCGTTTCTGGGAAAGTCGAGGCCGGCGTGCGAGCGCGGAAGCACCGGAAAAATTGCCGGCTTTATTCCGCGCACGTCTCCGCTCGGCCTGGCAACGGTATCGAGTAAAATCGTTTAAATTCGCGGACGTGGATCGGCGACATCCTCCACGGTGAATCGGCGACGCCGTCGAACAAATTCCTCTCTTCCCTTCTCTCCCCGTTCTCTCCTCGTCCTCTCGCCGCTCTCACCCTTTCCGCAGTCGATATACGCGCGGGCCCCGCGGGACGTGGCCATGCGTCTACGCGTCTACCTGGACGCGCGCGCGCGCGTGTCCGCGTGTAATGGACACGGGGGAAAAATCAATTGTTGCCCGAGGGCTTTTAATCACCGGCTGGATCTTTTTATTTCCTCGTCCCCGTCGAAAAGTTCACGGGGTTTACCCTGCCATTTTTCCATTAGCCGCCCCGACAGAGCGCACCGAGACGGCCGAGTCTCGGCCGATTTTTCCGCCCGGGTTTCCGCGTGACAGGGCGCGACGTCGCCAACCGTGTACCTATTTCCACGAGTGGTAATCGTTTCCATTACGAGAGGTCCCGCTACGTCTAACGACTCAACAAGTACCCGTCTATTGAAACACGCGCGCGCGCGCGCGACGCTACGCCGAGAGATCCATTCCGCTCGGCGTTCCCTCGCGTACGGCCGAAACAAAGAGGAACTTTGGAGGAAAGTGGAACGACCGCGATCGATCGCGAAGCGAGAACGGAGCGAGACAATGGCACACGGTCCAAGCCCGCTGGTTCGTCGCTCGTGCAACTTCCCCGATGCGTTGGCAAACTCTCGCCAGACCGTGGAAAATCGAGCGTGACGCGTTGTTTAAGAAATCCGCGCGGCCCAGGTCCCCGCGAATATTCGTTCTCGATCTGGAGATCGTTGATCGGGAAGTTGGAGGGAAACCGTCGGGGCGAGGTCCAGCTTGGAAATGGGATCGCGTAAAATTGCGAAGGCGAATAGGAAGGAAGGGTAGCGAAGGGAAAAGACAAAGGGCGGTATGGTTATCCTGCGACGGGATGCCGATAGCATCGGCTACCGCTGCGAATCGTAATCCCCAACTACGTCCTAAAGTTCGCGCGCCGGTACATCGGGACGATATCAAAGTCGACGCGAACGTTAACTAGCGATCTCTATTTACCTCGAAACGGGGCTCCATCGAGAGAAAGGGAGAAAGGGAGTAACCGACTATCGACTATCGAATTAATTCCAGCAATTTCAACTGGCAATAACGCGAACAACGATGAAACGGAGCGACGCGAGCATCGAAAGGATTTATCTATTAATCGAAGCTCCCGGTGTGGAAAACCATTGCGACGTCGGGACACGATAACGACAGAGGGCCGATCCGAATGACGGGCCTCGCTCGCAATCCCGGTAACGTATCGCCGCGATATCGCGATATCAATTCTTCCCGTTTCGCTCGGTAACCCGTCGTAATCGTATTCGCGACAATACGCGCGCAGAGGCCCGCCTTTGCGAGCCGTGCTATCGGCCGCGGCGCGATGGACGATCCGCGACNTATCCGATAGCCGCTCCAACGCCGCTCTAACGCCGAAAAATCCTCGGCGATCGATCGCGCCGCGACAGCTTTTACGAGCCGTCGCGATCCAATAAACGCGCGACGAGTGGCTGTCCCCGCGTCAAAAGTAGATTACATTGCTCCGGCGAGGAATTACCCCCGGAATTGTCGTCCGGCCGACTATTCTCCCCCGGACGAGACACCTGCACCTCGGCTCCGATCGCTTTTCATTCCGCCCCGCGATAACCGACCGGACGGAAACACGGCGCGGACTCGCGACGGGAATCGGGCCGGAAAAATCGATGCCCCGGGGGCTATCAACCGGAGGCGGCTCTATCGAAAACGAGACACGCCTCTGAACGGGTAGACCAGGCCAGAGTCATCCCGATGTCTGTCCTGGCTAGACGGCGAAGCAGCGGCGCTTAGGTGGCATTCCTTGGCCACCCCCTCCGCGGAAGGGATGAAAAGAAGGCTCGTGTATCAGGCCGAGTGTATTAGGGGGTGCGTCGTTTGCGATCTCGTTACCGTTCTCGCTCGGTCGCGAGTGCAGGCGCAATTTGCTGCCTGTTGAATCGCGAGCCGGGGGGCGTCGCAGGACATACGAGCAACCCTTATACAAAGAATCCGCTCGTAAAGGGGCCGATAGGACGGGGTGGGAGGTTCGGCCCGTTAGACACGAGCTTTATCGCGCGTCTGGTCAAATGAGCCCTCTCCTGTCCATTGCGAAACCGTTTCTTTCCTTCGTCTTCCCACCCCGTTTTCTTTCAGATTTACGTATCGTCCCGGCCGAAGCGTACCGTCGCCGGAGGGTGAAACTTCGACGAGCTCCGCTCGATCGTCCGGGAAGACCATCGCGAGTTTCTATCCGGCTTAACGTCGCCGCTGGCGAAATCAGCGTGCCGTTGACGAAAAGCCTGCCCCGATTCGAGCGTGCTTGCCTCGCGATCCGCGAGATGGAATTCATAAGGTCGCGGCGACCGCACTGCGACCGAGTATCGATCACGCACCGCGCGAAACTCCAGGCGAAGAAACCGGAACGCCGGTAGATCGCTCGATGAAGCGACGCGGATTTCTTCCAAACTCGGTCGCTCGGCGAGAAGGCGTCGCGAATTACGATTACGGAGAGCAGAGAGGGAAGAAAGGGTTAAAAAAAACTCGGTGGATTCTCGCGGAGACGCGTGGTCGGTGTTTGGGGCTGGATTTCGAACGGCGCGCGGATCGGGTGCCAAGAAGGAGGCTAGAACGAGGCTGCTCTCCTCGCTGGATAATAATAACGATGATCTGCATAAGTAAAAATAAATCGGCGCGAGATTGGATCGGCGGGAGATAATGAAACTGGCGGACGTAAAAGGTCGGGGCGGAATTGTCTCTATTTCCCTTTCGGCCTGCGCGTTTTCACGGTGATTCGATTCGCGGAGGAGGGTGAAGGAGGAGTGGGTTCGGTTCGGGAAATTAGTCACAAAGGGATCCCCCCGGCGGGATATCGCCGCGCCACTCGGACCGTCCGAATCTCATTCCGGAAAGCCACGGCTTTCCAATTTCGTCCTCGTCGTGGTCGTCGCCGTGGTAGCTACTCACCGGCGCGGCGTCCCGGTGAAATTCGTCGCCCGTGGGAGAAGAAGACGACAACGACGAGGACGAGGACGTGGCCGGTCGTTCGTCGCCCCGTAAAAGGCCGGGGAAGACGTGTATCCAAAGGGTATTGTGGACAGGTTTGTCGATAGGATTTTATCACTGGCTGGAGGGTGGACCGTACGTGCGAAATCGACTGCCTCGTATCCAGCCGGCCCGTGACGTATTAGTACACGGCCTGCGGTTCATGGATACTTAATCAGACGCTCCGGCACGTGCGTCCCGACGATTCTTCCTCGGCTAAATCGTTTCGGACCTACGGAGAGTAGTCGTCTCTCGCGAGTCCCGCGAAAATTCCACCGACGCGGTTCACCGGTGTTTTATTAAACGGCTTTAAGGACCGAGCTTACGCTCCGATAGAAATACGTTTGGAGTTTGCACGGGGTCCGTCTGGATCGGTAAGAGAGGCGCATCTGAGCCACGTAACGAACGAGCAACCAGAGAAAATTGTCGGCGGAAGGGAAACTTTCGACCCCTTGTTTCGCGTGTCGCGGCTACTCCGCGGTGTTTAGCTAAACTCGCGGATTGCAGACGTGGAAGCACGAGAGCGGTAATCGAAGTACGAGCCGCGAACAGGGAAGCGAAACGCGCGATGGTCGAGGTAATATCCGTTTGTCGAGGCGAAGTACAGACGGGTACGCGATCCGAGGCAAAAGGAACCCTCGTCAAACAGGACCCGGAAGAAACGTCGAGAGGAAGTTCGCCGAGGCTTTGATCATTCCAGCTGGAACAGGTCTGAACGGACTACAACGCTTTAATCTCGGACTTTCGGGAAAGATTCCGGTACACGTGCCTTAACTGCGTGCAACGAAAACGTGCAGCTGTTTCTCCAGGGAACGGAAAATCCCTGCAGCGAGTCGCACGGCCGACAGGTACGAGTTGCTGTTTCGTTTCCTCCGCGACGCGAAATTCGCCGATGTAATAATTCCATCTTTGCGACGTCGTTCCCGTTACGCGGCGATAATCGAAAGAGCGAGAATACCGATAAACAGCCGTGAGAGCGGAGCAAGCTCGTAATAAAAACGGACTGCCCAAGGAGCAGAGGAGATCCGAGAGCCATAAAAGACGATTCCGCATCGGGAAGTTTTTCGACTTGCAAAGTCTCGGCGAGCTCGCCTCGCCGCCCACCTTGCGTCCCTTAATTCCTATTTACCAGAGACCGCAAAGCTTTCGTCTTTACGAGCTTGTACCGAGAAGTGCAACCGCAACGGGCCCCGATTCCGCGCCGCGGACAACCGTGTTTTTCCATCGGTCCGGCGAATCTTCCGGATCATCTCGCCCCGTTCGCGGAAACTCGACGATTCCCGGCTACCGAGAAGCGGAAAAACCGGCGGAGAGAGGAGAGAGGAGGAGGAAGAAGAAGAAACGCGTTGGAAATGGACGCCTGGCCGACTGATTTGGCCGATGCATCGTCGCGCAGCGTGGAAAAGTCAGAGGGTGGTCCAGTTCGAGCGAGACTCGATTTATTCAGACGCGGTCGCTTATTGGCGCGGAACTTTCCCCGGCAGACGAGACGCCCGGCGTCGTGGCGCCGGCAGCCACCCACACCGAGGCTCCGCGAGCGCGAGAGGATCGAGAAGTCGCGTGGAAAGTGCTGCTGCGGCTCTGTGTCTCCCTTCTCCGTTTCACCGGGCGCTCCGCAAATAAAGGATCGAATTCGGCGGACTTCCGGCCGCGTTCTCGATCTCGCGGAGAACCCGTCGGGAGACGCGGAAAAAGGAAGAAGAGAGCTGCGGAGACGAGGACAAAATTCTCCGCCGCACCCCGCTCTACCCCAGCCGGAGAAAATCCCCGGTCTCTTCGCGTTTCTCGGCGAACGAGCGCCGGAAGTCGCCAAGACTCCGTGGGAGAATCAGCCGAATTCTCGTCGTCTCGCGATTTCTCGAGAGCTTCTCGGGATAGGCGGATAGGTTGTTCCCTGGGAAGTGGATTTCCATGCGAAGGCGTTGGCGACGCCTCGAGGCTGGTGGTCGATCCTCGATCGAGACGCGCTGACGCGGAGCGGAATATCTCGCGCGGAGACGACACGCGCAAGGTGCTCGGCGATAACGCGCCTCGTATCTCTTGTTTGACTTTAAGAGGACGGGCCGAGCGTAAAGATAAACGGCAATGTTTACCGCGGTCGCGTAACCGGCGCTAACGCGCTCGGCTCATTTGCATGGATAAGTCGGGACGCGTTGTTAGCTCTGTCTTTCTGTCTCCGCTCGCCGCGGAGCCAAGCGAATGTCCCGGTCGAATTCGGAACTGCGGACGCATTTTGGCACGCGGCTCCTCGGGGGTGGCGAAAAATGTGGCGGAAAAGGGGAAGTTTCGGTCGGCTGGTTTGGCGGACGCGTGTCGGGCGATTTCTTAATTCGCATGGAGCGAAATTTGGCACGGCCGGTGGGGATTATTTCAAGAGAAACGCGCTAAATGCGGCGATGACTCGAAGCGTGATGCGGATCTAAAAATCGAGACGAAGTGGCGAGTGGCGGGTGTTGTCCCCCGGAAGGAGCGCCGGCCGATTCGACGCCGTGAAACGACGCCGTGGAACGACGCGATTGCAACCGCGCCGTGGAACGAGTCCGTGTCGTGGCACGCGAAGTTTTAATTGAGACGCGAATTCTCCGAACTCGAATTTCGTTAAAGTTTCCCGCTGCCTTGGCTACTAATTGGACACGATGTCCGGGCTTCTCGGTGCCATGCAATCCGACGTAGTAGTCGGTTACAACGAGGAGTTCGCAGATCGTAATTTTCCGTTCCCTCACCCTCCGACTCCCTCTCTCTCTCTCTCTCTCTCTCTCTCTCTCCGTGGTACACGGGGTGTCGAATAATTACGAATCGCGGCGAGTGGGTTGCCGAGAGACGGTGGTCGGACTACTCGAGGAAACCAGGGACGCGAGCGTCGCGAGACGTCGCGGAGATAATAATAAAGCGGTTTATTCGACAGAGGCGGAGAGCGATCGAGTATCGCGGGAGTATTCGGCCGATTCTTTGCCCGGATGCTCCTCGATGCTCCCCGAAGGAAGCCACTGCTGCTCGAGAAAGCAATTTTCCAGTCGGCTTTCCACGGCAGACGCAGACCGGAGTGGATTAAAACGAGACACCCCGTAGGTGTACGCGTGTATGCGTGTCTGTCGGTCCCTCGGTGGTCGGAGTGGCCTCGGCGACGAGTGGGCCGAGGAGGGACTTTTGAGGGTTCCATGCCACGAAAGGAACCGAGTCGAGTCGCTCTTCCTGTCTGTGCCTCCAACGGAAAGAGAGACCCTCGAGTGTCGCGGCGGGGGCAGACACAGACACGCGGAAACTCGGAAAAATACGGCGTACAGGTGACCGGGACTCTAACGAGCGACAAGGCTCGTGTATCAGCTCGGAAACTACCGGAAGACCCGCTCGTAGTTTCTTCGCCGATCCCGAACACACGCCCCGCTTTCATTAGCCAGCCGGTGCATTCGTTTCGGGCAATTCGGCGGTCACGACGCCGGAGATACGGGTAGGTACGCGTATATATAGAGGGAGAGAGAGAGAGGGGTGGGAAAATTGGATCGTAGGTCGAACGTAATTCGCAGGCGGGTTAATTCGAGCGAGATTTCGGCCCGTTAATATCCGGGATCGCGCGGCGCCGTTTCGCGGATCGTCTGTGCAGTTCAAAGAGAAAAGCTTCTCCGACATCCCCCGTGACGGTCGGCTTAAAAACAAACACCGGTGGCGACGGTCGCCNATTATGCCCTATGTTCTAATTGGGACCATTTAGATCAAATGCATAAAAGAACTACTGTGTCAATTAGAGGATCCATATACCATAGTAGTAAACCGCAAGAATAGTTTTTGTTTGCACCAAGTATCAATCCATCGCGGCGCAGGAAATGAAACGGAACGAGATAAAGGACGTCGCGAGCTTTTGAAAACCAGCCAGATACAACGTCCGCGAGTTCCTACTCGCTTCGTACTCGCTTCCTACTCGCCGGCAACCCCGATGCGCCGAGCTGCTGCGTGCATTCTCTCTTTGAGACGACCTCTCGGATGGGACCAATTAGAGACACCCTACTCCGCGGTCTCCTTCCGACGTGTCTTTGGCGCGATGCCCTCGCACCGCGGAGTGGAAAGAAGAGGGCCGCGGCCGATCAACCACCGCCGCCGGAACTCGGCCGCGTTTCCTCTTCGACGCGAGTTCCTACGAGAGAGAGAGAGAGAGAGAGAGAGAGTGGAACGGTTCGGAACGGGAGGGAAGAATCGGGCAGGCGCGTGCTACGCGACGAAACGGAAAGTGACGTGACTGATCGCGCGCGGGATAATCGAGCGATCCATTACGATGAAACGTTAATGAGCGGAGCGCGAGCGAATCAACCAACTGACGGACACGCTGTGGGGACACTCGGCTAGGTATACAAATCAAGATAATGGCGAATATTTCACGGTAATGTAACGGGTGGCTGAGTCGTATAGGTCCCGCGAGCATTCGGTATATACACGGCCGTCATCTGTATCAATAGAGTGCCACGGCCAGCGAGTTCCGACCGCGCTTCCCTCTTCCTCTTTCCCCGACGCGATCCTGTTGCATAATGCCTCCGCGCCGAGCGTACAGCGAGCATCGATAAGTCACGCTCGCGGTCTCTTATCTCAGGACAGAGAGAAGCAGAGGGAGGGAGAGAGAGAGAGAGAGAGAGAGAGACGGGGACGGCGCCAAGATTCTCGCGGCCGAGCCGGAGAAGAGAGAAGAGAGAAGCGAGGGGTGGAAACGATAGAAAGGAAAAACGGAGGAAAGGCGGTCGTCGGCGTGATCGATATTAAAGCGGGTCGTCCTCGAATCTTGGAAGGAATTCGTGCGAGTCATGCAATTATTCCCCTCCGTTTGTCTTCCAGTTTGGCATTGAAATTCGCCCCACGGCCCTGGTCACGAAAGCAACGATAATTTCCCGCTGACGTCCATCGTTACGTAAAACCGCTCGTTTTCGCGCGTTATTCACCGTTTCCAAGAAACGGCAACCCATTTCCACGCCGGCGGGTGGTTGTCGCGATATTTCCATAGGAATAAATATATCGCGACCGGTTATTTTCGGAGTTTTACGCGCGGACACGCGTCAACGGGGATTTTAATGAAAAGTTGCGGCGTGACCACCAGCACGGGTATGGACGGCGCGTCGATTCCACTCTGATTCCAGCGGGCAATTTTATTCGGGTGGTTCAATGGAGCCGCGAGGAAATGCAAACATCGAAGGTGTCGGGAGCACGCGGGACGGCTCGTTACGTTTGCGAGGAATCAGCCGAAACGTCAAAACTCGTTGCCCGAGCGCGTTCGCGCGAATTGGTTAACGCGACCACCCAAGTACCGCGCGATGCGAGTAATCTCGTTAGCCTCGTTGCCTCGCGGCTCACGTCCGCTCTCCGCGCCGCGACCTACGCTCCTCTCCTTCGCAGCTCATCGGCTGCC
>NIJG01000134.1:3628647-3655855 GCA_002201625.1 Euglossa dilemma | reverse complement strand
ACGCCGCCGACGCCCGCCGCCTCGTGGCCCCGGGCGCCAAGCCTCGGACTGCAGGGGGCCGAGTTGGAGCCGAAATCGGTGGCGAGCCGCGCGATCGGGTCGAGGATCTGCGAGAGGCGTCGCGCCGGCGAGCCTCGCACCTCCTCCATCCTCTTCGCTTCTGCTAGCTGCTGCCTCCTTCTGATGTATCCTCTCCGAGAGACGCGCGCCGCTGGCGTCGCCCTCAGTGCATCGCTCGACGGCGTGGCCGGCCCCTCGCGTTCCCTGCTTCCCTCGAGGGATCACGTTGAAACGCGCGTCGGAACCGGCGTCGCGGCCATCTCCCGGCGATCACGATGATCTCACGCGTGCATCCTGCGTGCATCCTTGCTCACATCCTCGCGGCTGCACGGCGACCTGCAACATCCCAACCCATCCACTGACACACCGCCGACATGGGCCAACCGTGGGATCGCTAGATCGCGTCGCTACCTCCGAGCCACCTCAAAGCCACCTCTCGCGTGATACGCTACCGTCGCGCACCGTTATTTACCGCGACGTTGTAATCTCTGCCCGGAGAACGCTGCCAGCGAGAATATTCGCCTAACCGTACGTTAGCTTCCCTTCGATCGCACCGACGCTTTCGCCGCTAGCTCGCAACCCGTCGCGTTTTTCCACCTTCCCACCTCCACAGTTCCCACACACCCCCCCGGGCTCTTCGTCTTCTCCGTGGTTTATCTAACGGTCACGTGGAACCAGGCGACGCGACGCCACGTCCGACCAGTTCGGTAATCGCCAGGAGGATAACGCGACGCGTCGGCTTCGCCGCCTGTCGCTCGCCGCTTCGAATCCACCGGTATCCAATTTGCGCGTGACATTAACGAAGGACGCCTAGTCGTCGTCCTCTCGCTCTCCCCGCGATTAGTCTCGCGATTTAATCGTCCCCTTCGGAAAAACGTCCGCGTCCGCTTCGCGGTCCAGCGACGAGCCGAGACAGCTTCCTTCTTCTCTCCACTTACCGAACAACCGTCCGACAACTTTCGCGAACTCGTTTCCGCGGGCCAGGCTGACGAGGTTAGACCAGGAAATGGAAGGCAGATATTAACTCGCGGCGAGTGTTTGCAGTACTAAATTGAAAGCTGTAACTCTCTTTGGGGTGTCTCTCGAAACGCTACGCTCTCCTCTTTCTCCGCTCCCTCCCTTCGGCCCTCCCTCTTTCATTTCCTTCGGCCGCGGCTTCTTCGGCTGACTTGGCGTGACGAGACGCGCACATAGAGCAAAAGGGAAGGGAGGATTGCAGAGGAGAAGCAAGAAGGTACAGAGGGGGTACGGAGTGGAAGAGACGACTGCGACGACGACGACGACGACGACGACAACCACGACCAAGACGACGACGACGGCGGCGACGAAGACTAAGAGGAGGACGGCGACGCAGGGCTACAAAGTTTATTTTAAGGTCGACGCTAAAAGGGGCGAAATGAAAAACCGGATGGAGGGGTGGGCCGTGTAACGTTCCGTTCTGCAATTACCAAGCGCGAAACGTCTCCTCTCGAAGAGAACGGCCGCCAACGACCGCGAAATAGGAAGGACCGACGCGATTCGCCGAGGTCACCCTGGTATTATCGGGTATCGAAGTTTACCCGATCGAGGTGAGAAACCGCGAGAAGGTGAAGACGCGAAACGTCGGGTCAAGGCCGTACGAAACGCGCGTAAGTTTAGACGCTGACTGTTGTTCCTATTCTTGGTAATCCTCTTAGCGTTCTCCGCGCGCGTTCTTCCTTTTATTCCTCCCATTCCTTTCCCGTGTCGGACGTGTCTCAGGATCTCTACCTCGTTACACGATCGCTTCCTCCAATGGACGGACGCTCCTCTTCGATCACGGCGAGGCATAAAACCGAACGATCCGTCGATCTGGGACAGAGTCTGTTGACGGAAGTAGGCGGAACGGGAGGGGAAACGCGTCCGCGATACTCGGGTGTGCTTGGCAGGGAGGATTTTCGATCGTTAACGTCCGCGGCGTGGACTCTGCTCGCGGAGGAAGACCTAGTCATCCGCGATGACTAGGTAGCTTAAGTTGCCAGGAACGATTTCGAAGAGAGTAGCCACCGTGTCGGAGCACGGGTTGGCCACAGTCCACGTGTTTCGGCCAAACGGTAGTTTACGCGTTGTAGGTCGACTCGGGAAGATCCGGAAGAAATCGAAGCCTCGGAGAGATTCGAGAGAGAGTCACGAGAGAGTCACCCTTTGTCCCGCGATCTCCGACGTTCGACTCGGAATACCGCGTCGCGACGTCGCGGTAGTACCTTGGCACATCGGTCGCGGCTATTCTTCCACGAGGTAAACAAGCGATTATCGATTTCGGATTCCGACGTACGCGCTTAAAGCCATTATATCTCCGCGCGGTGGAATATTTTCGTCGTAACGGGGATATTTATCGAATTATGAACTACTGGAAGGGACGGGAAGAAGGTTGCCGAAGGGGGACCACGGCGCAACCGTGCAGACGACGGCACTGCAGGCCGATAGGATCAGCCGCCTCGCGGAGTCAAATAACGAATAACCAGAGAGGCCTTCCTCCTGCCATTCGGGGATGCGTGAGAACTCCTAATCGGCATCTATTCGCTTAGACAGCCAGTCGATTCACGAACCCGATACACCGCGCGGCCACGTAACGAACACACGTAAGCGGACATGGTGCGCGACCGTGAATACTCGGAATTAAGTCGACGCGCTCTCGCCAGTCTCTCTCGTTTTTCCTCCGATTTCCCTTCTCGGCCGAGATCGCGTCCGATCCATCGATCCGACCGGCCCCTCGGGCCAATTACGATAATGGAACCGATGAGCATCGCAAAGCGGAGAGACGCGGCAAGAGGGAAAGGGTTGTCGCGAAACGACGAGACATCGACGCCAGGCGTCGAGTCAAAGGAACGTCTTTCGGCGTTTTCGGCGGAGAAAGGGGTGGCAGGTTTTTTCTGGACACAAGGGACCACAGTGGAGCGTTGCTTTCAGAGAAAACAGTAATTATACAAATTGATGGCGCGGCCGGAAACCGAATCTTCGTCTGGAAATAGCGGCGCCGGCCCTTTACGCATCCTCTCTCCTCTCTCTCTCTCTCTCTTCGTTTCTCTCCCCTTTCTTTTTTTACCTTCTCTCCTCGACGCCGTTCGTCTTATCGTCGCGGTGGAACCCGATGATCGAACAGAACTACCTGTGGCGTTTCCTCGGTAAATACCGGAAGCGAACGGACGCTCGCGAGGAAGAGGATCGTTCGGACGATGGAAAAACAGGGGAATTCCGACATAACGCGAAGATATAAAAAATAAACACGCCTCCGCGGAAGAAGATCCTTCGACGTTCCGGACAAGCGTTACGCAATTGCACTCGTAATCGACAACGATCCTCTCGATTCCAGACGTTCGCTCGCTCGCGTTACGCGCCGTTACGTCAGCCGGACGCGTATTTTTATCCATCGAGATCGATTCATCGAGGCCCCGGGACGCGACGGATCGGCCAGTCCGGCCGCGCGTTCCTCGAGCGGAAAGATCCGGCGAAACGAAGAAACGATTTGGCGAACGGAGCCCGGGTATCGATTCCGCTCGAGCTTCCATAAACCGCGACGTTTTAATAAAGCCCCATGCAACGCTCGTATCCTACGCGTTTTATTATTACTACGCTGTAAATCCATCCGGTCGGTGTGTATCGGCATAGGTTGATTTTACGCGACCCCTCTCTCTCTCTCTCTCTCTCTCGGTGGATTTTCTGCAAAGTGTACGCGCGTCTCTCTCGCCGAAGGATCGAACCCTCTCGCGCCCGTGGCCGCGTAATATCGCCGGTTTTACGAGCAAGCGATATCTTTTTCCCCGCGATAGCGTGTACTTTTGGGATTGTCGTTTTCACGAAAGAAACGCTCCTCGGCGGCGCTGCCTGACCCTTTTTGGATACACGCGAGATATACGGCCGCAATAACGGCCAGTTCCGCGTATAAATCTGAATACCTACTCGAAATACCTAAATCTGGCCGATAAAATCCGTGCCTCCTTGTTTCGCGCCGCTCCGTCCAACGTTTACTCCGGGACCACCGCGAACTTTTCCCGAACTGGACCACGCGATATCGAGATCTCTCACCGCCAAACCACGCGTCACCGATCGACCCGCCGCGATTTCCTCGTTTCCCGGGAATTCTCGCAATTTCTCGGAGTTTGCGAGAATTTGCAAGCAACCGGCGTGGCCGAGAGAGAAAGACCGTGTCCGATCGATCGATCGATACGGACTTAATTCTTAATCGCGATAAAATTACGTATTCATAGAGGGCCGGAGTGGTGTTCACCCTCGGCGTGCGGCTCGTAGGCCTACATCGGCGTTCCAGTCACACGTAGCTAGGCGCGATCTCTGGACGTGTATAGAGGCAGCTAGTGGTCCCGCGGAGTCCATGAATAAATTTCGAATTAACTTTCGAACGGTTTTCGCGTTATACGAGGCGCGACGGAAGCCCTCTTCAATCTGGCCGGCTCCTTGGAGGCAGTCGTTGTAATGCCAATGGCTCACTCCCGCGCTCTACCCTCGCACAAAGGGCCACTGTATACCCACCGGCAGCCACCTGACAAAGAAACCACCTCCTCTCCGACGAATCGAGAAAATTCGCAAATTCCTACCGGGTACCCGGACCTCCTGCGCGATCTCCATATCCCTCGGAATATCTCTCGAATATCCCTGGAATATCCGTCGAAGAACAGCGACCGACCAAGTCCTATCCACGCGAGATCTCGAAAGTTCGAGTTCCACCGAGGACTAATACGAAGGACTATCTAATTCGCGAATGGGACGATCGGGAAGGCTGCGAATTAACCGCGGTTTCTTGCCGCAGTGCGGTGATAAATCACGGGAATATCGGGTGCGTAGCAGCGGCGGAGATTGCCGTGAAAGAATGGCGAAAGAGAGCCGATGCCGGAGGTCTGGATTATCGAGCCGCTGCGCCGGTCGCTCGATTCCAAAGCGGCCAGAGAGCATTTCCCCTGCAGGGGTCTGGAAAACAAGATGTTATCGGTGCGTGGCGGAGGAACAGCCCAGGGTTCCTTCGTTTCCGCGCAATTCCATCGGTCGCAACAAAGTGTAATGCCGCTCGCGAGGGGGCCGCGCGCTTGCACGCGCAATTACTGTTACGCGTATCGAGACGCTACGGAGAAGCGTAGAAGAGAGGAGAGGAGAGGAGAGTTCTCCGGGAAAAAGGAGCGGCACAAGGGGGCCAGGCATCGATTCGAGGGAAACGTGGAAGGCGAGTTCTCGCTAGGGAAGGAAAGGCACGTTCCGCGGACTCGCGACTCGCGCCAACGCCGGAACTTCGATCGTCATTTCGATTTCGCAGACGAAAATCCGAATCTCCGCATTCTTCCGAGACTTCCACCCCGGACTGTACGCTTCTCCGACCTTTCTCCCCTTTTTTCCCGCCAGCCTGTATCCCGGTTATGTATTATTTATGGCTCGACAGATCCCCGCAGAACGAAACCGATTCTTCCTCCGCGCGAGCGGACAGCCGCGGCTCGTCGAGGTAATTTATTCGACACCCTGTATGCAAAATCCCGCCATCCCGCCGTTATCTGGCCTCCTTCTCCTCCGAAAACAACTTCTTCGATTACGTGACACCTATGCCTCCCGTCTCCTCTCCCCATAAATCTCTCTCTCCCCTCCGGATTCTATTCTATCCCGCGCGTATCGCCAAAACTTCCCCGAAAATTCTTCCGCGATTCCCCGAGAATTCGCGCCGCGAGTTTTTTCCCAGCCGGATCCTCGACTGTTTTTTCTTTTCGTTTTTTTTTTTTTTAGTCGTGTGCCTCGAGTGAAACCTCCTCTGTTGTCCGCGGCCTCGAGAGGGGCGCGTTTGAAATAGCGGAATGTCGCGAACGCGAGTTCGGATCGCATGACTATCCCGTTGTGGAAGGCAAAGGGACGAATTTTCAAGATCAGACGGCTGGAGGAAGCCGAGTGGAAGATGTTTCTATTTCTCATTCCAACCGGCGGTCGTGTTGCTCGCCGTGCAATTTCAACGAGCCGCGTTGCGCGTACACGCAGCGAAATAAAGGACGTCTCGCGTGGTGTCGCGTGCGAAGAAACTATCCCGCGGATACGTGACGCGAATACATCGCCGATGCTAATTGCGGGTAGAAAGGCCGTGCACCGGGCCCCGCCTCGAAAACGCCGCGGGAAATATCCGCGCCGGGGGGACCACGGTCCCCGGGAACCCTTTCGGCTCCGAGCGATTACGCGTTCCCCTGTTTAGCCACCAAGGAACAGCCACCAAGGACAATGGCTGCGAATTTACCGAGCGTTCGATCAATCCAATCGCTCCAGGAATCCCGCCATTACGCGTACTCGCGAGGCATAGAGGAAACGAGAGAAAGAGAGGGAGAGAGAGAGGGAGAGAGAGAGAGAGGGAGAGAGAGAGAGAGGGAGAGAGAGAGAGAGAGAGAGGAGAGAGGGCCACTAAAACGGGATTTACCGTGGCGGTGAAACTGATTTCGGTTTATGATAGCTTAAACAGGGAACCGATGAAATTTCGCGGTAAAGTAGCTCGCACGGAGGGTAAAAGTTAATTCTCGACGCTGCAAGTTCGCCGCGGCTAAGGAATATAAATTTCACGGGGAATCATTGCATATGGTACGGTTGAAATTCCCCGTAGAGGCGAGGAAACTTGCTCGATTCGCCATCGAGAGATCCGGCGAAAGTTTCGCTACCCTTTCTCGCGTGTCGGGCAATACGCGAGCAACTTTGCCGCGCGTTTGAATACGGCCCGGCGAATAATGTTTGCCAGATTGCCAGCGCCAGCCAGAGGAGGAATTTTACGGCGACCGGTGGTCGTCGGGTTGACCCGACGATACGACCCACTAGCCAGTCCCGAATCTCCTAATAATCCCACCGATATCCCCGTCCTTCCGCCTTCCCGTTTTCCAAAACAGCCCGGGCTTTACGACCGATCGCCGAGGAGAATCTTGCCGCGTGGAAATTGCCTGGAAATTCCGCCGGACCCCGGCGGGAAACCGATGGGTAACCGATGGGAAACCGGCGGAAAGGAGAGCCGGTGTAAACGAACCGATCGATCCGCTGGTTAAAATCCAATTGATCCGGGGGAATACGTCGAGAGGGAACGAGACGAATCGAACGAGTTAAAATAAACGAGCTAACCTACATAACAGTGAATGAACGCGAGAAGGGAGGGGCAAACTGGATGAAGTTCGAAAGTATCCGTTTTCGTGTTACGAGGTTAAATTTTGCCGGGCGGGGTAGAGAGGGGGCACAGCGTGTTCGACGGTCGGTGCCGTTTTCCAAATGGACAAGGGCCAGGTCGCGGATGACGAGACCGAGAAACCGAGTCATCGATATCTCGAAACTGTCTCGCCGGTCGGAATGATTTGTCACCGGTGACAGAGCGGCTTATCGGCATTCCAAAATTGGCAAGGACGTGCCGCGAGTCCGGGCTGTCCTTGGCATGTACCGCGGTTAAATGGGAACGTGAGTCATAAGGATACGTGTTTACTTCCGAACCGTATCACTGGGACGGAATGTCGAACAACAACTCGTAAATCATAGAGCGTTATAGTATCGTTAACGGATATGGAAGTACCTCGGAAGAACGGTACCGCGCGTAACCGCCGCGCTTCAGCTGAAAAATCCCAAGATTATCCGTTAAAATCCCAAGCTTTATCTCGCCTTTCCTTTCCGCGAGTCCGCGGACACGCGCGAGTTTATCATGCGATAACGGCTCGAGCCGAACGGTAAAGACAATTACCGGAGTTAATCGGCGCGATCTAGCTACCGAGCCGACTAAGCGCCATTAAGGGACATTAATAATCGTTAAGAAGGCGCTCGACCGTTTCCGGTGCGGGTCAAGAAGCACGGTAATCACTCGAAACCATTAGACTACGTAAGTCGATTAGACGACCATGCGAACAATATACGCGACGTTTCGCCGTTTCGCGAGTAGCGGGGGAGAAGCGGCAGAGAAACAGGAGCAGCACGGCTATCGAATTTCCAGGCCCTAGAGCTCGGATTTTCCCGTGGAAATTAATTTCACGAGGAGACGCGAGAATCGGAGACGCGATCGCAGCGCTCCCGCCAAAAATTTCCTTCCGCGGGACACGATCGAATTTCAACGAGCTCGGGTTAACCAGACCTGCGGACTAAAATCTCAACTACCTTTTCTTATATTCACGCTGCCGCGAATCATCCCCGGTGGTATTTGAACACGTCTCTCGAGATATCTGTCACGTACCGTGCCCGGCCGCGGAACTGAACGGCGGATTCGATTCCGCCCTCTTCCTCCTCTATCCTACCTATGTACATTCGACATAACGAACATGGCTGCTTTTTCTTACCCGCCGGAATATTCCATTGTTTGGTAACAATGGCTGAATTCCCGTAACCAGATACGCGCGGCAGCCTGTAAAGAAGAACGTTTACCGACTGATTCCGATTTGTCGGTATATCGATATCTCGACTCGTTTGCTGCCACGAAAATCCGGGACGATCGGGAAACGTATAGAAGCATCGTAAAAATGGCAGAGATGAAGGATCGAAAACGTACCTTGTATAATTCTACCTTCGCTGTTCCAAACCGATAACGTTTCCCGACGTTATTTTCAGCGCGAGAGGAGGGCGGAATATTCCCCGGCCTCGAGGTTAGATCGCAAAGTATACGAACGTTCGGTAACGCGCGGACGTAAAAATATTCCGAATTCGGTGAATCGTCGTGCAGCGGCACATAAAAACAGAGGGAAAGAAAACAGCTTGGTGCATAGACTCACTGTGCGTTCTCCGGCGTGGTGGAGGTTCAATGACCAGAGATAAAATGTGCGGCTGTGTAACGTCGTAAAATCGGAAACCAAGCTCTCGCAGTTCGAAAGGCAAACCGGAAGGCGGAAAGCGAGCACTAACTTTCCAGGCTCGGTATGGAAGCCGGATTATAAAAGGCATTCGACCATGGGAAATTAACGCGTTCGATTGTCGTCGCCGAATCGAAACTGACAGCGAAACCGTTCGGTAACGGATTTACGCAGTGCGCAGTATTGGTGCGCATCGTGCGAGCTAAATTTCTCGATCGAACGGGTCACGTGAATCGCAAAAAACGCGGGAACCCGCGATTATCGACCGAATATGCCGTGGATTTGGCGATTTACCAATCGAACACTCCAACACGCCGGCCAATGCGTTCCGGCCAATCAGAATTTTTCAAAGGACCAATCGAGGTTGTATCGCCGATGAACGGCGAGCGACGATTGGCCGTGATAGATGACATTTAATTAACCGGGTTAAAAATCAGAAATTGCTAGTTTTCCGGCAACGCCACCATTCCCACGGACTTTAATTAATTTATTTAACGAACAATGTACATATATATAAATAAATTTATAAATAAATATATATATATATATGTATATATACATACATACGGAGAAACGTGGAAGATGGAACGGGGAACGAGAGGCGTGATACATGCAAATCGATGCGTCTCGGGTAATTCGATTTTTTTTCATTTTTATCGAATTCGAGCCGTAGTTACGGTCAATTACAGTCGTTAAACATTGTTTTGTTATAATGTAATGGGTACCGCTCACGGAGCACGCCCGTAGGCGAGTGCGCGGCTTGCATTTTGCATAAATTACCTATATAGTTGTGTCTGGTTCGCGTGGTTGCTCGGCGTTATTGTCAAAATAATGCGGGAGCAGGTTGCCGCTGCAGGCTTGATAAAACAAATAGACCCTCGACACGTGAGTTGTATATTCGACCTTTTCCTGCTCTCTGAACGTCCAATTGTTTCCCGCGATCACGGAATTAAAGCGGAAAAGAAGAAAGGTTGGCTACACTCTTCCCATGCCAGGCGAGACCGTATCGTGCCATGTTAAATGCGTGCCGTGATAATGGAATCGAAAATAAACCGGCCGGGGCGAAAAAAAATTACGTTAGACATATTAAAAACCTTTTATCGATTCGTTCGTAGCGTGTTTTGTAACGCGTATCGTTACGTTCGCTGCAACGAAAATATGCAGCAGTTGGTACTACTGACGAGGGTAGTTTTTATGGCACACCGTATACCTGCTACACAATCCCTCGCGATGTTTAGAAATTTACGATTAAAATTTATATTTCGCGATACGGTTGAAAATTACAGGATGATTTTCGTTTTCATCCTATGCAGATTACAGATCGAATTTCTCGTAATTACCGGTTACCGCGTTCGAAAAAGAACGGATCTCGTAATTGATGCTCGTTCGTTGACGAGCAACTGGTTGGTTTCTAGTGAAAAGTTTCCAGCGTGTTCCGCGGAAAGAGTTAATACGCGTAATTTTGCAGGAAGGAAGTGAACGTATACCTTTCCTCTAGTGGGACAGCCGGAGAAAAAGGAAAAAGACGAACGTGAAAAATGCAAATAGTCGGTTATACCAAACGTGCTGCCATTTTCCTTATCGTCGTTTATTAAAAGCGCAAGGTAAGCGGAACAATGTAAATGGTCTCGTTATGAAATACTCTCCCTACGTAATCCCCGTGGATAACGTTTGAAAAACGAACGACGTGATGAACGACCTCTGTGTCATTCGTAAAAACGCGCCAAAAACATTGTTATACGCGGTCCTGGCTAAACGAGAATTATTCTCGTTCGTTCGAACGAACGAAAATTACTTTACCTTCGAGTTTCGAATTTTCAAATGTTTCAAAATTAACCTTCGTTGTCGAAATATCGACTGTCCTTAACGTTCGAATCTTGTCCAACGAACTAGTCATTTTCCCGATGAAAAGATCGTCGTTCTTTTTTTTATTCCCAAATTCGTGGAAGTAAATTTTCAATATAACAGGTTGAAAAGTGGCCTTTAATGTAAATTGCTTGTTAAAATTCTGTTCTCTGGCTTTGCTGATTATCGCGAGACGTAAATTACGTTACGTCACGTAATGCGTTAACGAATGGAAATCGCCGTGTGACATGAACGACTGCCGAGTCCCTAATGAACATTACGAATAATTAAAAATGTCGCGAAGGTTATTAAAAGGAGAGGAAACGGATTAGGAATTTTGCTGGCCGTGAAATGTACGGATGGAAAGAGCCGGGGACCGGTGGTCGAATCGAACAGGACAGGATGTAACGAGTAGTTAACTTGACATTGAGAAATTCGACCGATTATGAAAAAGAATCAAGCGTATCAGAGCAAGAGGTATCAAACTACTTATGGTAATTTAAAACGAGTTTGAGCCAACGGAAAATATGTCGTAGCGCATTACTACTGGTGTGCCTAAGGCGTGGACAAAAGATGAATTTGAGACCGATGACCTTTCTCCTCCTCGAGGAGAAAGAGAGAGAGAGAGAGAGAGAGACAGAGAGAGCGAGAGAGCGAGAGAAAGAGAGTGAAACAAGAGAAACGAGAGAAGAGAGGAGAAAGAGAGACAGGTCAAGAGAGATCATTCGAGAAGGCTCCGTTAGTTGATCAAGCGCGAAGGCTATTTAACATTCCGTGTTTGGAAGGACGCACTTTAGGAATCGCAGATGTTCAACGGACTGGCAGTGCTAGTTTTCAAACTTGTTCTCGCTGTTCTCGCTTGATCTTTCCGTTTCACGCTCCTTCCCCGTTCTCTTTCCCTCTCCTCTCTCTGCCGCTGTGTTTTTTTGCGTAAAAACCTACCCGAGAAAGGCTGTCGTGTGGCATGGCTTTGACCGAGAAGGGCTCGTTCGTAGGACAGCTCGGTCCCGCAGAGAAATATTCTAATCGAGAGATGACAGCTTGTACAACAAGTAGGTCATACACGGCAGAGAAGACGAAGGAACGGGAGAATCCCTCGGGAACGATCTAACAGTTCGACAGGAAAGTGAAACAACATGCATGGAACGCGATCCCGCGTGTTTACGTCGGCGGAACTCACCTTGGTTCGACTGGGACTGCGGTAACGGCTCGTAACGATTTGAAACGAGCGCACTGAGTCCACTCCATGCCTGGTACACGCACGGCCACTCTCTTCTTAGCTGCTTTTTCCTCCGTTTTAATCTCTTCGAACACTCGTGGACATGCTGCCCCTCGTTCAACGTAGATAAAGATCGTCGGCGCACACTAATACTCGACGGTCACGACGCTGAGGCGCGAAAAACGCGAAAATCCGACGGATCCGCGGTATAATGTCACGAAATACGTACCGAGTCGGCGAACGTCGAGCCGCGACAGTGGCGTCTACCTGCGCCAAGCGGTTCAACTAAATTCTCTAGCCACCGACACCTGGGGATATTCCCCCAACCTAAACCGTACCCCCACTCCGTTCTTAATTCTTCTTCAAATTTCAAAACGCACCTTTCCTTTCCGGTTACGAGTTCGTTATCAATTCGCCGCGGTATCTTTTGTTTCGTGTCTCAGTTTTTTTTTCCATGCGGAACAATTATCAGGTAAAGAATTTACATTTCGTCAAATTTATTTTTCCAAATAATCTTTTGTACATCTTTTCAAACGAACGAAAGACACTTAAATCTAAGCGTTCGTAACTTTGCCTCGATCTAATCGAGAAACGAATTTAATTTATTTTATATAAACGTGCTATAAATACATCTTATAGTACTCTTTTGAATTGTTCGTACGCTAAAATTTGTAATAATTTATTTTTATAAGTCGGGTTTAAAATATCGCGCAATTTATTTTCGATGGTAGGAATGTAATTTTCGTAAGTTTTTACGAACGTCCTAAACGAAATAGATTTTTCGAATTCGACGTTTAAAAGCGAATTGATCCAATCTATACTGTCGTCTGGCAACGAAACATCCATATAACGTTTCATGTTGTCTATTAAAAATTCTGCGCAAATTCTTGATACCTCTACAGGTTCAAAGAAATCGTAGTTTGTGCATTTATTGAACACCTTGAAAGAAACGCCATCGTAACTATAACATTCCCCATAATTTTACTCGTTTTAAATGATAATTTGTAAAATAATTTACTTACATCTGTATCGTCCATTTCATAGTCTGTGTCGTCTAACAACGCGATACCCCAATAAAACAATACGATACAGAGATACTCGGCGTGTTTATTATTTACATTGCAGTAAAAAAATTTCGAGAGCAGTAAATTCGGATACGAATAATTGTCGGCCATTGTACAATGCACAGGTACACGATCAATCAACAAACACGCCTGACGTCGTGTTTCAGAATTATTATCCAACAGTAACTGTAGTACCGTTGTCCACCATTGAACTTGTGCATCTGTAATCGCGTGTAATTAGAATATCATAGAAATATTTCGATATTTCACAACTTACATCGATACTCCTCTCGTTTATAACACGCTAGGAAGAGATCCTGTATTATCGCAAACACAGACTTTCTAAATTCTTCGTCTAAACTCATTATCCATAAATTATCACAGACGTTGTTGTACACATCGTTTGTACATTCCAAGTTAATTGCTTCTTCGTTCTTGTTCGAAAGAGCTAATGTCACGTACGATTTCCCTAATAATCTCAAGTAGCAATCTCTTTCGTAATAACCACTTTTATTACCTTTTAAACGCATTTCGTTCAATACAAACTCACAAATATCGTTTCTTATGGAATCAGACGAGTCAATTCGATTAACGTACATTAAACTATCGTACAGAAAATCGAACATTGCATCTTGCAACTCTGGGCTGTATTTATGGAAATATCGTATCGAGTTACGAATTTCATTGAAAGCATAATTTAATAATTGCTCCGATATATCATTATATTTCACTTCGTTAATGATTTCTATAATAGTTGACCAAACAGTAATTGGGGTTTCAGGGCTTCTTAAATTATGTAAATATAATTCAGTTACTATAGAACGTTGAATTAGCGATGTCTCTTCTGCTATCGATCGAATAAATTTAATCACCGATAATTTATACACTTCTCGTGCTGGCCCATGTTTCAACTCTTCGCGTAGTAAATGAGAAGTGACCATATGTAAAATGATAAAATGCCGTGTAAGATATCTACAATTGGAAAAATTGTAATAAATTTTGATTCGCTACAATTTTTAATACCAATTTATCTTACGTTTTATCCACTTTGCACATTTTATTGCAAACATTTATATAAACTGCTGCTAGTAGAAAGCTCGCCGGCTTTGAATTATTTTGCTCCAAATTTTCCAAGATCCAAATTGTGTGTTTTAAGAATACATCCCAATCCATACAAAGTGACTTGGAAGGCGTGCAACTAAAATATTTTAATATCTCATCTATCTGTAACAAATGAGACACGTTTATTTTAAAAAGCTGGAAATATTTCATTTAAGGGAAAAAATCTTTTGAATAAAAATATTTAGTATGCACACTTGTAACATATATCCGTGTATCAAATTTAAATATGAATGGCTGGTCTTTGTAGTCACTACATTCTTCATTATTCTCGTCAAAAAACGTTCGGCAATATTTTCTGTCAATAAAGAAACAAGTGCTCTGGCTGCTAACTTACGCGTTTCAAACACAGCACTTTTTGCGCATTGTATGATTAAGGCTCTGAGTTCCTCAATCTGAAATATACATAGGATCGTCATTATTACGCAATATTACTATAAAATTATTTATCATTACCTCCAATTGAACGCTATTACATTCCAAAATGTACATTCGCGATAATAACAATAAAATCGATTGTACGTTAGCTTTTATGAGAGTATCATTCATTGCTACAAACATTCGTAATTCATTTATGATGAAAAGCAATAGATTAGGATATTTTTCAAAAAAGACGTCATAATTCATCTTATTGACATTTGTAAGATTAATATGGTCTTTCGTTCTTTGAACGCCAAAAATTCTAATAATCAGTGCGCTAAAGAGCATTGCTGCTGCATTCCTTTCCTGCAAGAACACATATCTTTTATCTCATTTTCGTACAACAAAAGAAAGTCTCTTACGTTTCAACAAGCAGTTTACCGTCCACGTTGAGGCATCGTAGCTTTTAAATGCCGCTATTAAACCATCTTCAACGTAATTATTTACTACTTCTGCGAGTTGAGAGTGCCGAAAAATTGCTCTTAATATATTTAAAGCATGCGTTTTGATTTCTGTAATTTGCGCAATGTTTCCATTCACGGGGCAATCGCTGTTATGCTTTAATGTCGCAAAGCAATTCTCATATTGAGTAAATACAGTATTCGAGTAGATTAATTTTTGCACCTTTTCCCATAGATTTCTGCATTCCAGTTGTGTAAGCCCTAACAAAATGTTCATCATCGACTCGAATGTTGCGGTTTTCGCATCTTTGTACTGGCGAGGTTCTGTAGATAGTATAGCCTATTAAGTAAAATTCTAATAATTCAATTTCGAACAAAATGTAAAAAATAAATAACAATACGAATTTTTGGTTTTATTTACCTGTATCATAAATGGTAAACCAGCGCTTCTTCGGGTCGCGCATAATTTCGAGTTCTGTTTAATTCCTATGATAGCAATCAAAATCTGATGTAACCACAATTTAGGTAATTGATTTAGATTCGTATTTCTTAGCCGCCATAAACGAGAACACAATTGACTAAAACCTACGTGTGCTTGTTCAAATGCTCCCCTATGCTTTGTCTCTGTAAGCAACGAAACCAAGTGTTCTCCTATCCTGATAACCTATGAAAAATTTACATCCATTTATTTATTTCCAAGGAAATAATTTTTTAAATACAAATTATATAGTTTTACCTGTTCTTCATTTAACAGTCCCGAGGGAATATTGTCCTCGGATATAGGTGCCTTAGTAGAAAGCATACCAAACAATAAGCTAACTTCTCTTATGGTACGCCAAGAACAAAGCAGTACCATTTGTGATGTTACTATTTGTTTATCAGGTACAGAACCACATATTTCGTTAATAGCTTGTAAATTTAAATCCATGGGTAAATGACCTTCAGGCGAAGAATTATTTACTATCAAAGAAACAGCATGACTGAACTCAAAAGATATAGATATCAAATCAGCCACAGTATTTTGCCACAAATGCTCTTTTTCCACATCTTTGAAGTTGCATTCATATAATAAACTTCTGATGCAGAAAAGATACCCATATAAGGAATGTTTAGTGACAGCTTTCACTATATTTTGTTTTGCCAGTGTTAAAGAATCCTGCAAAAATAGCTCATATAGCAATCTTTACTGAATGACTAGATCGTACATATATAAATACAAATACCTTTAATATTTTCAAGAGAATTAATATTAATTGTAACAATGGTGCTTCTTTTGTACCTTCAGACGGTATTATTAAACCAAAGTTGTTCTCAAGGACATTTTGTACAACAGGTGACAGCAAGCAAACTTTTAACACGTATGCAGCTGTAATGCTATCAATAGGTCTAATGCTATTTCCCAATTCAATAGCAACCATGATAATGTCGTAAACGTGATTTTCATCGTTTAATTGTAACAAACTCGTGTCTATTGACTTTATTAATTTGAAAGCCATTTCTTTGTTTATCTCATATGTATCTAATAACATTATATCGAATATTGCTTCTGCTTGCTTAGCATTCCACGTATCTTGTTTAAATTCATCGTCTAATATGTCTTTCATTAACAGCAAAATTTGCAGAGAACATTTTCTTTTACTATATGTAGCATCAACAGTACATATGCACATAGTCCTTAAAGATCGAAACACATTGTAATACCGATTTATATCTCTTTCTAAATTGGTGGATATTCTGCAAGATTCCTCTAATATTTCTTGTTTTATCTCCGATGAACTGCAATTTTTCTTATAATGGTTTCTCATTTTTTCTTCTTGCACACATCGTCTCCTCATCACAGCCAAGCTGTCCTTCATACGTCTCAGAGCCTATAAAAACGAACTTGAGATCGAAAAGAAATTTATATTTCTCATCGAATGATCTTACCTTTTTTATCAGAGGCACAAATTCTATTTTTTCTTTAAAATTAACACGTAGAAATAAGATAATTATATCAAGTTCTTTAGATGTAAATTTCAGAGTACTTTTCTTCGATTCTACCACTAGGGCAAGCGTGTTTAATTTTATCTGAAACAAAAGTTAACGTTCCATCACGGAAGTACAACACTTTTAAGAAAACCGTGTTTTGTAAATACCTCTTCATCGTGATGACAAACATAGCGTTCCAAACAATCGTACGTGACAGAACCTCGCCAATATTCGTTATTCGAATCGAGGAGATGTTTCTCCTCATCGTCTAATTCACCGCTACGTTTTAGTATCAACAACTGCTTTAATTGTTTTTTTATTTCATCCGACGAATACATATTATTCAAACTAATCACACTGAATCACAACAGAGCACGTGTATCGTGTTACATCTACTATTTTATCGGCACTGTAGCTTTTCGTAAGGTAGCGTCGGTAACGTTGCGTACATTACCAAGAGGAAAATACGCAAATTTATTCGACAACCGTACTTTTACTTCATTGTCAAATTTATTTTTAATTTTATTTATTACTAATATTGCAATACAGTCAAATTATATAATAAACATCATTTATCATGTGGGATTTTGCATTAAAAGTTCTGGAATACCAACGTCGAAAAGCAAAATCAGTGTTTCTTCCGCCATCTACAATGCATAGTTACGCGTTAAATTCTCGGGAAATAATTATTCTAATATCGCGTTTCTTCATTCCGAAACGAGGTTTCCTTTACCGACCGTTAATTACACGACGATGACGTTACCCACGGCAAATAAAGCAGTCTGATTTATATAGTTCTGTCATCTACAGTTAAAGTTCGCAATACTCGCGAACGAAACGAACGTGCATAGTTATTCCACGATAATCATTTCATGACCTTTCATTGTCGAAACAGATTAATTTGATCCTCGCTCCACTGTACCCGATTTATTACCGCGCGAACGAGACGATAAAAACGGCACGGGGATTAGATAATTCGTAGCAATCTCGAGGATCGTCGATGCGATTTGGATCGATGTCACGATTAATTACGAACGCGCGTTACATGGGTTAACCTCGACCGCGTAAAAAATCGCGCAACGTCGACGAAACGGCGAAACGAACGAATGCAAGCCTGGATACTAAAACGACAGGCAAAACAGCAGTACCAATTGTATATTCGTGCTCGTAATAATGCTTCGGACGTTCGGGAAATTAACGAATCGAGGAAAATGGACGGAAACGAAGGAATATCGCATGGAAAAATAACTGGAGGTAGTAATTTAACTAATTGCGTGTCTCGCGCGACGGTGTGCAGCGAGCGATAAATCGGCTGGTGATTGAAATCGATGTTTCATCGTCGGATTGGCGTTGACGGGCGAGGAAAGCGGAAACCACGCGTGCTAGAATGCTGGTGGAACTCGAGGAGGTGCGAGAGAAGCGTAATGCTGACTAGGAATAGAGAGTTTGTTGACGAGGGACGAAAAAAGGTTCTTGGTACACAGCCGACAGCTCGGACAACGGCCTCCGTTGCACTCGGTTTACTTTTTTAAATAGTTGCCGACTAATTTTAACCACGCCGCGGTCTTATTGTGTAACTGACCTATACCGAGGCAACTCGCTCTCCCTCTCCCTCTTCCTCTCTCTCTCTCTCTCTCTCTCTCTCTCTCTCTCTATCTTTCGCTCTCTCTCTCTCGCGCTCTGCCGCGAGTCTTCTTCGATTTTTCTTTTCTTTCCACATGCACCGGTGTCCCCGTTGTTATTTAAATTGGAACAAGAACGTTGGACGGTCGAAATGTTTCCGCCTCTCGACTCCGGCTCCCACAACGTTGCACTTTTTCACGGGCCAGGCAAACATTTCCGTCGCCCGAGCCTGGGTCCGGGGGAAAAAGGAAGAATTTTTAATCTCGCCGGGAGCGGCGGAGTGGCCGGTATAAAACGGTCCACCGATTGCGCGGTGTTTCCGTTTCGACCCGCGGAAACGAGCAGCGGCGTTGGCAGTCGCTGTGTGGTTGGCCAACCTGCGTCTTCCGGCCGCACTTTTCCCCCGCTGCGAAGAAACCGGAGCGCGGTGTTTCGTCCATGTCGGCGGTCCGACGAACAAGGGAGAAAAATTACCGGCGGAAAGTCGAAGGCGACGCGATAGCGGCCGAGGTAATGGCAGCTGTTCCCGCGTGTTTATCCTTGTACCTGTGCGGAGAAACGCGTCATTTAACATAGCCCGACAGCAACGAACCGTCGTAACCCTTATCGCGCGAACCTTATCTGCCGGTTTCACCCGAACCGGATGAACGCCCGTGGCCCCACCGAAACCAGGAAGCTATTTAAGCGCGTCTTTTAGATAGCAGCTCGTCTCCTCACCCGTCACGTCCACCTTCCGAATAATAGATCGGCCTGTGCATCATTTCCCGTTCCCCGAAAACGAGTACCTTCTATAGGCTACCGTTTTTGACACGCTGCATCGAGATTTCTTTGTAACAAAAATATGCCAGGCAACGATACGAGACAGCCGAGGGCAAGCGACAATGGCTGGGCCGATGCCCGAGCGAAGTTGAAAATTTCAAAGGAAAAACGGCCGGATAGTGGACCGGTCGCGACCGTGATGGCACCGAATCGAAACGAAAGGTCGTCCGCGGATAAAATGCTGGTATCCCGCGACCCGATCTGCCGCGACTCGACTCGCGTTCGTGGCCGTTAATTTTTGTCGCGAGGAAACGAGCGGTGTCCCGACGTTGCGCAACGTCCGTTGTCTTCTGCTAATCACGCATCATCCTGGGAAGGATCCCACCGCGTTTCCGACCATTCTGTCCCCGAAGGTCTTTTTCCTTTGTAACCGAGACATTCTTGAGAACGTTTCTTTCTCTCCGTTTTCTTCTCTCTGTCGCGCGCGCGCGCGTAAGAAGAAGCGCGATGCTTATCGTTGATTGCCCGGGTCGTTAAAGCGTCGTGGAAATATTTCGGCAACTGACCCGCGGATCGAACGTCGGCCTTGCATTGTTCGGGGTGACGCGAGGCGTCGCGGAAAGGAAAGGGACGCTCGTGGAACGCGCGAAGCCCGGCATTTCCATTGTTGCCAGCGAGGGTTGGAGGAACGGAGGGTGTAAGTCGAAGCGGCTTTCCACGTGTCTGACGGGGAATTGTCCGACGCACAGGTAAATAACCGAGAATCGTCTGCTAACTCGATTTGCCGCCCCCTTGTCGAATCCAATTAACCACGCGAGTCGCCGGGCTTCCCGGATAATCGCCCGCTATCCGCAATTAAATTCCACGCGTTCCCGCGACAAACGTTTTCGTTCCTCCTCGCGGCCTGTGTACCGACACCGTCTTGGCCCCTCCCGGTAGATCGCTAACACCATCTCTCTCTCTCTCTCTCTCTCTCTCTCTCTCTCTCTCTCTCTCTCTCTCTCTCTGTTTCCCTTTCTCTCTTCTGGCTGATCAAAATTCATGAAATCTTCCGGACGGTTCCATGAATTTTTATACCGCCCTCCATCGCCGCGAGGATTGCCCATTCCTACCGATCAGGTTCCCAATTAAAGTCCACGTAATTATAAAGTTTCGCTGGCGCGCGTCTCGCCCTGGCCGGTGAGAAACGTCTCCGCGTCTTCTTATTCTTCTTCTTCTTCTTCCTCTTTCGCCTTGGCGAGTGAGCTGCGCTTCCGGCGCGCGCGAAACGGCACACGTCCGCGTGCCAGTTTCCGCGTAACGGGGTTAATATCGGCTGGACGACGAAGCTGGGAAACGCTTGGACGTATCCAGGCTGGCTGGTCGTTTCGCGCGGAGCAGAGGACGCGGAACGTACGCGGCTCGGACCTCGCGCGCACACATGTTGCGCGCAATCCGCCATTGATAGTCCGCCTGCTGATGCGCATACGTGCGGCAGTTTGGTAACGAGAACGGACGAGTCTCGTTTTTATTCCCTCCCCGATGGATCTCCTCGTTTGCCATTGAATTTCGCGGAGACGTATGTAACGCGCGAGTACGTGCCTCGAAACGTTTTACAAGGTTCCTCGTTCCTTTTTCCATCCGTTGTTTCAACGAGTTTTATCTCGTTTCCACGCTATCGCGGTTTAACGAACAGAGTCTGGCGTTTAGGCTGCGTGATTTCGAGGCTGCGAGATTTCGAGTCTGCGAACGCGAGAAACCCGGTCGCTTTGAGTCGCTGCAATTTCGACCGTCTGCAAACGAGATTCGTCTCGGCTTGGTAATTAGACGGAGGCAGAGGTTCGAAAACTCGAAGTCTGGAGCACTCGTTTCGGGCAACTTGGCGCAAACGAGACTAGCGGTTAGCCCGGGGAAAATAAATTCGGAGACAGTTGCGCGAAAAGCTGTGAAAGGAGCGGAAAGAAACGGGCAGCGCGGCAGGAAACCGCGAGAGCTCGACCGAATTTCGACTCGGTGAAAGAGGCGAAGTTTTCCTCGGACCAAGTCGGGGACCGGAAATTTCTCTGCGAGATGCTTATCGGGCTCGCAGGTAGACACGGTCCGCGCGTACCACCGTCCACCGCTCCGTGAGAGCAATTTGCCCGAGCGTCGCGACGAGACCTCGCGTTCGTTCTTAAAACGAAAGGAGAGCACCTTCTTGCTCGCGGGTTAAGAAATTCGCGTAGAGGGAAGACGGTTTATTAAATTCCGGCAACGAGAACAGAGCTCGGTCCACGGGGTAAAAGTCTCTCTTTGGCAGGGTGAAAAGGGGAGCGAGCTGAAAGCGCGCGTGACGCGTGCTGCGGCCCGCTTCTCCGAGAGGTTCTGCACCGGAAACGACCGACGGAGTTTCCGTCGACTCGCGATTCCGACGTCTGTCGGAAGTTCTGGAACCGAATCCGAGGTTGTTTTTATCGAAGACTCGTTACGGAAGGAACCACTTGCACGCCGGTGGCTGGATCTCGTCGGGTGCGCGGCGTCGCGATGCTTCGTTACGAAGGAAAGTGGAGGATCCGATCGGATTGATTGGTCGGGGACGCGCGTGATCCTCGTCCCGGCGAAATAGGACGCAGCTGTTTGCATCGTCCGTGTTCGCCGTGTAATTTGTAGCCTATTGTTAGCGCGGCAACCCTAAGGATATCCGTAAACAGGTAATCTCGCGCGAGGGGGAATGGAATCGGAAGGAGAAGCTGGCGCGGATGAAAGGGGAGAAAGGATAAGGTTTATCCGGGTGAATATCGGGCTGGAACGAGGTGGAAATTTTTCCGACTTACCGTTTGCTCTCTTTTTTCCAGGTACGATAAGGCGGCCCGATTGAAACGATATCGAGGAGGGATGAAAAGATGCTGGAGCGTCGATCGACTCTCTGCGAGAGGCTCTCCCCTTGGAATTACGCGTCGGAATAAAGGTTCGTCTCGGAACCGGTCGATCGATCCGGTAACTATCCCCGATAGATCGACCGTGCCGGCCGCGCCGTTACATTTGTCATCTTCCTCCCTTTCTTCCGGTCGTTCGCCCTCGACCCACATGCCAATCGCCGATCGCCGATCGCGCCGCGCGATCGCTGCGAATGCGAGCGCGCGTCGCGGATTTATCCGCGCTAATGGTAATGCCGACACGCGTACCGGTTATCGTTCTTCGAGTTCCCTGGAATCGATCGAGCTTGCCTGCCAGCGGTATTCATCCCCCTTATCGTTCGGTCGTTTCGCGCCGCAGAAATCGATGCTCGCTTTCCTTTGCCCCTTTTATTTCCGCGTTAATGCCCGCCCATAGAAGCGAACGATCTCGCCGATGCAATTCCGATCCGCGGGATCGCGAGAAGAAGCGATTTCGAAGCGGGCCGAAGCGGGCCGGAGCGGGCGAGAGGGGCGGCCAGCGAACAATCGAGCTTCGTGGCTGCTGGCTTACGTAAAACGACCAACGGGTAGTAAATCCGTGTGAAAAACCTTGCCGGTACAAGGAAACTCGAGGGCCGGGAAACCGATGTCGCCGGGGAAATCGATTAAACGTATTCCGGGCCGGTGCAACGGGATTCGAATAGAGTCTGGGGGTCCGAAGGGTGGCGCCAACTTTCCGCGATTATGTCCTCTCTCTGTGTGTATACGCGCATATACACGGTGGATGGTCGTTAAACGCGATAACCTCGCGGATTACCGTTTAACCGCGGGACAGAGATCGGATCGACGTGGATTCGCGGTGAAAAGCTCCTCGACGAAAGAATATCGCGATGGCTGCGGCCCCGGCCCCTACCGGGGAAAGTAACAAGTCCCCTGATCTCGACTAAACGCACTTAGCGTCCCCGATGGAGGATCTCTATTTGTCATTGTCGCGGCTCGAGTGAGATTAACGACCGTCGGAAGAAAACTCGGTGTCCGATGCAGCTACGTTGTCGCGAGTACCTCGTTTTTCGCCATCATCTTCCTCCCCTCTCTCTCTCTCGCCCACCTCTTTCGCCCTCTTCCCTGGGATATTTAACGATTTCCGATATCGCTTTTTTTCCACCCCGGATAATATCCCGGCGGGACGATCGCTAGCCGCGGCGTTTCGGCGTTTTTCCGAGTGGGAAAGACGATACGCAAAGGAGGCTGCCGATCGTCGCGCGGATTTACACCGACGATATCGCGTGATAATCGAGTCCACGGGAAACTCGGGGACGGGAAAGCAATGGGGAAAGTTTCCGCGGCAACCAGTGTTCGCGGTTACACCCGGTTACGGTAAGTTCCTCGTCCTCGGACGAGCATATTTATGCGCGCCGCGGCGACCGTTTAAACTTCTCTCGAACCCGGTTAAACTTCCCCGCGAACCAGCGACACCTCTCTCTCTCTCTCTCTCTCTCTCTCTCTCTCTCTCTCTCTCCGCGTATTCCGCCGAGACGCGTCTGCCAAGGAATCGGTAAGAAACCGTTCGCGTTTTAATTGTATCGCGCGGTAACCGCGCGCGTTCCCAGCGCGGCGCGAGTTTCGCGATAAACGAAAACTCGGCAGATAAGAGCTCGGTGGAAAAACATCGGTGGTCGGGAAGCTACCGTTGCGTCGTTAGGAGAACATCTGGAAGCCGCGTAACGGGCACGCTCGTAGAAACTGGAGTATTCCCGCGTTTATCGCGGCCGAGTTCGTATAAAAAGACACGAGGTGTCTGGTAATAAAGGAACGCTTTAAATCCCAGCCTTCTGCCCGTGATTCCGAACAATAGGAAAACCATCCGCAACGCAGTACACTCTTCGCGCTGCATTTCCACCTCTCTTTCTCTGCGTAACGATACTCGCGCGGTGACAAATTCAATCGAGGGGAAAGTCCAAGTCGCGAACGCACGCAAACGTCGCGCGATCTTCTCGTCGGAACAGCGCGCTCGCGGCTAGGGAAAGTATTCCCGTCGAGATGGAAAAACTGGACTGGAGAAGAGGCCGGATCGTTTATTAGAGGAAACAACTGCGAAACCTTGACAGGTGTAACGGAATGGCCGAATCGGAGGATTGGCGGGTTAAAAAAAGGAGCAGCCAGCTAGCTGGACGTATCGATGACAGGGAGAAGCGGAGGGGTAGAGCCGCGAGGTGTGTCGGGTCGGGGCTGGAGGACGGATCAGCCAGCTAGATAGACACACGTACCTGAGCGTGGAGAATTTTGAAAGCGTCGATATCTCGTTTCATCGAAAGTCGTTGACTCCGCGCCACTGTCCCTGGGTATAGGTAGTCGGACTTATCGGTGTTTACTGTGGGAGAAATGGGAGAGGAGAGGAGAGGGGAATAAAAGTAGTAGGCGTATTCTCGGCGCCAATAGTCTTAAGAGAGCGGTATCGGGTTACGCGGGATTGTCGTAATAATTACGCGTCAGTCATTCCTGCGTGTGTACGTGTTACGCTATTATTTAGGCCGCGCCCACCGTTGCAGACGCATTGTCTAGGGACCGTTCGACGTGGATACGATCGCTCGATACGAGTTTCTCGACACGTGTCTGTCCCGTGGTCGGCGCCGCGGTCACGCGTGTTCGCTCGCCCACCGAAATTTATCCCGATTATCCGGGATATCGCGGCGCGAGGATAAATCATTGCGCGTTCCGAGAGCCACGCGAAAGGAAACACCTCGGCGGAGTACGGAAAGTAACGGGTAGAGGATGTTTCGAGAGACAGCGTTCGGACGGCAGCGGTGACCGGCGAACGCGTTCGCACAAAAGGCACCCGACCTGCCTTTTTCCCGGCCGCGCGAGGATGCGAGAGATTCCATTTCGTAAATTATCATCGAGCACTGTCCGCGTGAACCATAGCTGTCCGGAGAGTCCAGCATTAATTACACCGGCAGGTAAAACTTGAGCTTTCTGCATTGTGCGCCGGGATTACAATGCATTTTATGCAAACCAGCTCGTAGAATAGCAGGCCGTTGAATACCCGCGGCCAATCCTCTTTCCCCTCTTTGTTCGCCGCGTCTCTCTTTCTCCCCGTGTCTCGTTTTCCTACCTCTCCGTTCCTTTCTCCGCTTCGTCCTCGCTTCCTCCTCGCCGTTGCGAAACAGCCGACGACGAGCGTCGCTTTTCGGGGATCTCCCGCCGGATCGCTGGCCGGATCGCGACTCGGAGCCGATTAATTCGCCTAGCGGCGTCTAGAGTTACGAATGCCGCTTTCGTCCGAGCGGACCGGAGCGGACCACCGAGAGGACCAGGCGACGTCTGTACGGCTTCGCGGTTTTCTCTACCGAGAAATCGCAACCGACACCCGGGTCCGCGGTGGCGAGATAAACGAGAGCCGGTGGGGAAACTCGGAAAAATCGGGCGCCGAGGCGTGCGTTAGGTGCGAAACGAAGGCAAGGTAACGGGTCATTGGAAACAATGGTCGACGCCCTGGCGGACGCCGGGCTATTCGCCGCTAGACTAGCTCGCGAGATCGTTGGAACATAACGGAGGCGCGCGGTGAGTTTGTCCGAGTCCGGGGAATTCGGAACGATCGTAAAAGGCAAATGAGCTTCTTAGAACGGGCATTAGTTTAGTAGGCGAGAGGCCGGCTAGTACGGTTCGCCTTTTGCAAATCGCCCGGCGATTTAACGGTTTCCAGACGATCACCGGCCTCTCCGACTGCACATCGCCGTTCCTCGGCCATTGCCAATGGAAATACGAACGCGACAGGATCCGTGTCAAGGATGACTCCGGTGTCTCGTTCGTTCGAGAGTAATAAAATTCCACGGATGGCCATGTCGCCGGCGATCATCGTTTCGAGCCGGTGCGCGCGAAATTCGATTTCGACCCCCGATTCTCTGTCGTGGAATCGCGGCGTCGGCATCGGACGCGACGCCGACACTCGGACGCGATATCTCTCTGCCTTTGTAAACAGTCGGATCGAAAGATCCACCGCGACGAACGGGGCGGAGAGAGGAAAGGGAGGAAGAAAGAGGAGTACCTACCGGTCGGTGTTCGGGTGTAGAAGTAAGCGGAAACCCGGTTCGGGCTTCTGTGGATATTTGATTACACGTTCTAATTCGGCAAACGCGTAGTAGGTAGTACGGAGAGGAGATCTACGTCTCTGCGAAACGTATCGCGATATCGCGCAGGAAACTGTATACCGTCGGCCTGTTCGAAGGTGATACGGAGGAACGAAAAGGGAAAGCAGCCAGCCAGCAGACGGATATCGAGTATCTCTCGTTCTCACAAATCTTCAGTGTCCCTAATCCACGTGGCGGCTCGGCGCGGGCTCGGCGCGGGCTCGGCGCGGGTCGGAGCGGGCTGTCCGTGAACGAAACGGCGCGCTACAATAAAATAGGAACGAGTGAATGAGCAAATACTACTCGGAACGCGAGAGAGTACGCCCTCCATTCAGCGACGCCACCATATTGCTCCCACCTGTTATATCCGGCAGCACGCTTTATCTTTCCTTCGCCGTATTAACGTTACCGTAACGCCACCCTCGGCGTCTCGCTCGCCCCGATTTGCACAGCACTCCATCTCCGCGCGAGAATCATCCACTCGTTTGTCCGCCGTTCTCAATAAAAACCCAGCCGGCCTCGTCTTCCGCGTGAAAATCGCACTCCAGTCCTCTTCCGCTTCCTCCTCCTCTTCCTTTCCGTAATTCGCCAGCCGATTCCCGGCTTTTACTTTTACCGTTACGACCCCCCTGCCCCCCTCGTCTTGTCCAGGCATTAACGATTATTCCTCGTTGTAAAAGCGGATTGTTCCCGGCTTAACCTGAGCGTGACGAATAAATATTTACGGCGCAGCCGTGCAGCGACAATGGCGCGATACACTCGACCACTCGCACGTGCAGCGCGATAATAAAACCTCGCAAAGTATTTTCCGCGCTTTCCCGCTGTCCGGCGCTCTCGACCCTCGGCTCGGGGAAACGCGCGCGTGCACGGGGAAATTAAAGACACGACCGGTGTTTTCGGTGCACCGGGTTGCCCCGGATCGGTCGCTCCCCGCTTCCGCGCCGCGACGTCGGCCG
>NIJG01000134.1:3618088-3628104 GCA_002201625.1 Euglossa dilemma | reverse complement strand
GATCTCGGATCTCGGGGGGCACCGTGCGCGCGATCGTGTTCCGATCGCGAAAGTCGATCGGTGAAAATTCGCGAAAACGAACGTTCCGAGTTATGCTTACGACGACCGTAGGCTTACCGTAATTCGTTTCCCTCTCTCTACCTGTCTCTCTCTCTCTTTCCTGTTGGCGCGTCGCTGCGTCTCGGTCGGTCGTTCGCTCCGGAGTCGCGCTTTCTCCGTCGCGGTGCCCCCACTCGGGCTTTTGTCCACGACTCCCCTCCAGGAATCGAGCAGGTAACGTGCCAACGCCAGGCAATGGCGCCTTAGCGGCTGCACCTGGGCTAACCGTTCGCCAGGTGAGAGAGCGCGACGATTGGCCGAGCGGCGCAAAGCGCGCCGGTGATTGGCCGATCCGACGGTTCGGCCGGTACGGAGCTTTAATCTCGTTTACCGTAGGCGCGCTGCTGCTCAGTTCAACTTACCTTAGCCGCACGGACGGTTGGCGTGGACGCAGGCAACTCACGGCGGACATTCCAGGAAAAGTTGCTCGCAGCAGCCCGCGGCCCGCGCGCCCCGTGCTGCAACAGTGTGTTGGTCCTCGTCGGGTTAGTGGCGTGCGGAAAGTCGTGTCGATCTTCGATCGTCGCCGGTCCGATCGCTGGAAAGAGCAGCAGGCACAAGGATCGACACGACACCCGTAAGATCGCGTCGCCTCTCGTCCGTGTGTGCGCGCGCGCGAGCCAACCCTCCTCCTCCTCCTCCTCCTCCTTCTCCTCCTTCCTCCTGCCTCCTGCCTCCTCGTCGCCCCGTCGCCCCGGTGCCTGCCTGTGTATATACCTGTACGTAGCGTGTACGCGAGCAAGCGGCCAACGCGCGCGCCTGTATATAGCGGCTCCGCTTCTTTCTCTCTTCTTCTATCTCCTCGGACCGTCTGCGTTCCATGCGCTCGTGTTCGTGATTGGTCGATGCGTGGCATTTTTAAAAAGTCGTCCTGCTTCTGTCCGTTATAACCCGAGAGAGATCCGGCAGCGGCGATGTCGCGAAACCACGAGTAAATCGATACATACGGGCCGATCCATGTCGAAATAATGTCGATGCCAAGGCTCCGAGTTTCTCCGGTTGCTCGCGACAACAACCACCACCACACCGCCGCCGCCACGACGACCAAGACGACGACGACGACGACGACGACCAAGACGACGACAACGAAGACCAAGACGGCGACGAGCACCGGTTCCTACTCCTCCTCGTCGTGATCAACCCGTTCACGCCGTGTTCTCCGCTGCTGCCTTTTTCCCACCAGCACCAGCAGCCGCCGCCGCCGCCGCGAGGAACAGCAGAGAGCGCGCGCGAGGGCACCTATGAGATTGGAGGAAGAAAGGAACGGGGGGCTACGGTACCGGCTCTCTTGCGCCCAGAATTCTTCGCGGCTTGTTCGCCGAGGCAGCGGAAAATTCAAACGCGCCGGAGGAAAGCCGTGCTGACCCGGCAACGCTGCGACGCAACGACTATCGAGTCGCTGACAGGTACAATACGAGGAGACACGGCGCGAGAGAAAGAAAACCAAGACGAAACGAAGACGAAACGAATGCGAGAGGAACGGGAGGAAAAGAAAGAGGAAAAGCGGCGCGCGCGTGCAGCTCCTTCTTCGAGCGGTGCGAGCGGTCTCTCCCTCGTGTGACATACGAGTCTGCCGCGTAGATTCCTTGCCAAAGATAAAGTTTCCTCGCGTACCGTCGCTCCGCGGACCGACTGAATTTCCAGAATAGTTTCTCCGCTCTTGCCGTCGCCTTCGCCTTCGCCTCCTTCGCCGCCAGTGCGACCGAGAGGGAACGGAAGAAGGAAGGAAGGAAGGAAAGAAGAAAGAACGGAAGGAAAGAAGAAAGGAAGGAAGGAAGGAAGGAAGGAAGGAAGGAACATAACCGTCGCGGCGATTTTCTGGTCTCTCTTTAGAGGTGCGCCTACAGTTCTCGGTTGGTGCTGGTGGAGTGTCGGTCGTGCCGGAGTGTATGGTAGTTGTGCTGGTGCGGGGTGAGGTTAGGTTGGTGCAGAAGAGAAAGAAAGGTAAAGAGAAGCGAAGGTGGGAGTGGGTGAACGATAAACTGCGAGCGAGTGGAAAGGAGACAAAATATCGGAGCAGGAGGACACCGTTCCAAGAGGAGTCGCTCGCAATCCTCGAGAACTGGATTACACGGGCGACTCGAGAATCGCCAAAATTTTGCCGGTTTATAAAAAAGGTGAGTACGCGTGTGCGCCTCTGCCGTATTCACGCTCATTGCCCCCCGGTTGCACCGATATCGCGCCTTATCTTTGACAGGTTGAATTCGTTAAACCAACGCTCTCTATTTTTTCTTCCTCTTATCGTTTGTTTTCGGATCGCGCTTATCGAGAGTTTATTCGATAAGCAACGTCCCTTCGACAACGGCGATACCGAGCTGCGATTACAGCTGCTAGGACCGTTCCACGCTTTTACTTCCATCGCGTTCTCGACATTCGGACGTAAAACGAACCGCGTAATTCCCGAAAAAACGCGCGATTCGTCGGTAAACTTCCGAGAGAACGGAGATCGTTATTCGCCTATCGAGCGTATCGAGCGTATCGAGCGTATCGAACGACGCGTGCGAGCGAAAAATCGTTTGCGGGCCGATAAGCTCGGTTCTCGGGCGATTTCTTAATTTCGCGACCGGCGAGAGAAAAAGAGTGGGCTCTGGCCTGTCGCTTAACCTTAGACGTCTCGCTCGGGCTAACCTTGAAATCCCACTACTCGTCGCCTCTTGCGTGTTTTTAAAACGCTGGAGCTGGGCTTCTCGCGGGCCGCGCGCATGCGCCGTCGCGTTGGTCCTTCTTGCCTTCTTTCGCTCCTTTCTTTCCATCTTCCTCCTTCTGCTCCCGCGTGCCTTCTGCACTCCAGGCTTCGGCGAAATTTCAATTAAAATCCGCTCCGGTGTCGGTGACACCGTTAAACTCGATTTAACCCGCGCGCTATTTCGCCGAAAGATCGCGACCGTTTCGCGCGAAACCCAGCCAGGTTTATATCGACTCGAATTTCGCGGGCTCGTTAGCCGGTTTTCCACGCGCGCGTAAACCAACCGACGTTCTCGGTTGTTTCTCTCTTCGCGGGACAATCGGCGTCGTCGGAATCGGGTTTCTGTAACTTATCGGGAATTCCGGCACGCGAAACAAAAGATGTTTTTTTCCGCGACGCGCATCGATATCGATCGCGTTCCGACGACCGACGGAGCCGATATTTCGCAGTCGCGACGCATCGACGCTTCGTAACGCGGGTGTATCGTCGTCGACGTGGTTTCTGTCGCGGGCCGCGTCGTTCGCCTGCATCCTACGAAGGGAAATATCGGCGCTCGAGTTTTCCACCACGGCGAAACTGAAAATCTCCCGCGCCGGGTGCGCTCGGTTGCACTCGATGGGTGCGCACTTGCGCGCATACCTGGCAAGGACACTTCAAGGCCGTCGGTATTTTTCCCGGCGTTCGCGACGGCACCCGCGGACCTTTCGGCCAGACCTCGAGGAACGTAAGCGCCAGAGTTTGGCTCGTGTTCATTTTTTCCCTTCCTTTCTCTCTCTCTCTCTCTGTCTCTATCGCTCTCGCGGAGGGCGTCGTTCTATTCGCGCGTAATTGCTCGCGTTTCGCGCGGGGAATTACAGAAGCTACTAATTTCGCGGTGCGGCCGGCGTTTATTTAACCGTCGTATACTTTGCCTGACAACTCTCCGCGGCGCCGGGGCGATTCGCCGTGTCGGTATTAACGCTTTTCCCTCCGAAATAACGCGAGACTTGTCGGGGGAAGGGCACGGGCCACGAAATTACCGCGATTCGTTTCAGCCGCGAAAGAAAGGCGTCCTCGACCGGGGCGAAAACGAAAAAAAGGAAAGAAACGAGGAAAAAAAAAAGCCGCGTCGAAGAATGCCGGTTAATTATTTTCTACGGCGAGCAAAGTCGGTTCTCGATCCGCGACCGTAAGCGTAAGTCTGCTGGTTCGAGCGAACGCGGAAGAAAAGGGGGAAAAAAAAAGGAAAAGAGGAAAAAAAAAATTCGCGTTCTTTTACCTTCCGCTACGAACAGTTCGATGACTCCCTTTCGCTGTTACGTAAGCTAATAAACACGTAACGCGGTGACCCAGAAAGAGCTTTCATCATCGTTTTCGAGTGACACGAATCGCAGCTTTAAGGCCATTTTACCATACGTTCGGAACCTTGAACGACTGCGCGGCACCGGGTCGTTCACCTCGCGGCTATATACACAGATAGGGGCCTTAGGCTCTTGCTATTCGTAGGTGCGCGATAGGCCGCGCGATAGAGGCCGCGTTATTAGCCAAAGACAACCGCGATTAGGCCATTCGTAGCGGAATCACGCGCGGTCCACCGGCAGAAGAAAGATCGACTCGTGCAACGGGGCAAAAGAGTCCGAGTTTCCGCTTACTCGCTCGTCCCGCACGGTTACCTCGCGCGGCTAATCGCTTTCGGCCGAGTTTCGCTCGAAACTTCTTGCCTCTGGCCGCCGCTTCGCGATTAGCGACCACGATAACCAGAAGAAGCAGAAGAAGAAGGATCATTGGGACAAAGCCAGCCGAGAAATGATTATCGGTCGCGCTCGGTGAACAACCTGCGTCGCGGCTCATGCCTCGCGTTAATTTCCTTCGCGCCGGTTCAATTTTCTATCAATTAATCGTGCCACCACCACCACCCCCCGATATGCCCGGGCGAATCGAAATCGGTCCTCGCGGCTGGTCGTTGCACCCTTGCACGCGCCGATTCCACCCCGAGTCCGAGTTGGACGCGGACCCGAGGGTTCGCAAGTTCGAACGTCGAGACGAAGACCTTCGGTTACGCGATCCGCGTCGCGAAAGTTTTACCGGACGACGGTGAATAATTCATCGGAGGGAAAACGCGCGGTTGAGCGAGTTCTCGCGCGGGTTACGTTCGTTACCGTTAAACGTCGGCCGCGGCGAACACGCGGCGCGTAGCCGAGGANGAAAACGCGCGGTTGAGCGAGTTCTCGCGCGGGTTACGTTCGTTACCGTTAAACGTCGGCCGCGGCGAACACGCGGCGCGTAGCCGAGGAAGCTGGCCGGATAACGCGGACGACCGTCGGACCAGATTCCTCGAGAACCGGGAGAAAAAGCGAATGATACTCGATTCCAGTTTACGCACCCGCGGCACTTCCGTCTATCGCGCAGCTCGTCCACTCGAGTGGAACCGTTGCCCTGAATCCCAGCGAATGCGCCTTCTAAACGTCTTGCCTCCGTTTTCACCTCTTCTTTCGTTTTCAGGGGGACGCACGGACAGAGATGGCATGAGGGACGGTTCCGGCAACGTTGCCGAGGTGGTAAGTCCCATCTTCCATCTTCCTAATTAGCGTAAATGTTCCTCCGATTACCACGAGATTCGTAGCAGATCCTAGATCCTAGGGTAGCCAGCTGACGTTCTTTTCTTTGCTTTTCTCTTCTCTTCTCTTCTCTTCTTTTCTTTCCTTTCCTGGTTCTTCCGGGTGTCTTGACCTCGCGAACCTCTCGCTACTCGCGTCATCCCGTTCTCGAAACTTTTCAACGACCTTCACCCTCGAGCGGGTTGCAGGATAAACGCTCGGAGCGAGTTGTATGAAAAAACCACGGAGGGAATTGGAGGGAAAATGCGGCGCGTGTATTCGAGCCAGGGTCGATAGGACGGCGCGTGTTCGAAGGTGCGATAGGAGTTTCGGTTTACTCTCTCGGGGAGAAAGAAGCACGGGCCACTGCGGGCCATTCGGCCCGCGCCCTCGGACCTTTGTCACCGTGAATAGGGCTTCTCGCGAGTCGACGTGCCGTAGGAAACGGCGAGTAGGTACGCAAAGTATTTTCGAAAGGCTCGAGGCTGTTGGCGCCAGGAAGTAGGCTACCGGGTTAATACGCGACGGGGAGAGCCGGAGAAAAGCGCGGCCCGTGAGAAGGACGCAGAAAAACCAAGAGAAATTTCACCGTCTTCGACGTAACGCGCCCTCTCCCGATAAGGGCGCGTTTCGAATCAAGCGGAGGATCTAGGAGGATCGGAGAGGATCGAGAGAGTGGACTAGGAGATCTCGCGGATCAGCAGCGGCCATTGCCGGAAGAGAAAAAGACAGAAAGGAGCGTACGATAACTAGGCGTGCCTGTTGAATCGATGAAAGCATAGTACCTGTTTCCTCGTTGGCTGACCTTGGAGAGATCAGGTGAAAAGTATACCGAGTTGGATGGAAGGGGGACGTTCGGGTTCAATATACCTGGTGGACGAGTGTCACCCAGATCCGCAGTGTGCCAGCCCGGTGTTGGAACGAGCGTGAAACCGGAGAGATCGGGCGAATCGCGAGGTCGTCTACGAATCGATCGCGCTGCATTCGGCTAGGCCGAATCGGGATACCGAGATCGTTGCTCCTCTTTCGCACGCTCCCGTCCTCGCGCGTGATTCCAGGTGGAAAGTGGACCGCCAAGAGTGGCACGTGCCACGAGAGTTTCCTAGTTTCTCCTCACCTCGCAACTTTGACACCGGCGTCTAGCCTCGGGATGCTCGTTCCCGAGGAAAACGAGACGCGTCTATCCTCGCGGTTCGTTGTTTCGTCTCTCCGAGAGAGGAGAGAGCAGCGAGACAAGTTTCGGTCGCGTGGCCAACTCGCCGCGTTTAATCGGAAGGAAAACCGGAAGTTGTTCGAAAACTCGGTGCACGCGTCGGTTATGCCCCTAATTCTGCCGGCTAATTCGATCAGCCGGCTAACATCGATCTTCCCTGCGGTTCTATCCCGATTCTAATTAAATTCGGACTTGACCGGGGTTCGGGCAACTTCTCCTTGGTCCGGCCAATTATCCGACACTGGGCGTTGCTACGATTGTTTCGCTTTTACAACGGGCAGCAAGTTTATCGCGGATCGCAGCTCGATGGGAATTAATTGGGACACGGAGGACGGGTTCTTGAAAGCCGTCGAATCGATTACAAACGAGACAGCCGAGGACGCGTCGAATTATCGAGCTGTCCGAGCGAAATTGCAACAATCGGCCCGGTAAACATAGCCGCCTCTCGCGGACTGCTATTCCGAGCGAGCGAGTTCTCGCGTATTTATCGCCGCTTCTGTATTTATTTTTACACGCTCCGCTATCCGCCTCGTTTGTCCTCCCTGTTCCGACTCGCGATTAAATATCGCGACAGTGTTTGACTTTGCACGCGTCAGCTGATCGGATTAGCGGAACGTCGCACGGTGCCCGTGTGTGTGCCTCTGCTCGAGCGAAGAAACCTCGTTTTTCCGGAATATTCCTTCGGAAAATCGTAAATCTCTCCCCATTGTCGGATTAAACGCAGACTTTTTTTTAATAATCGCGCGTTAGACCGATCGGATATGCCCGGTGTCGCGATAGACGGCGAGCGAGCGATCGAACCGTGCTAAATTAATTATCGGCTCGGTTCGCGGCGACGTCGTACAAGCGACTAACGGTCCCGTAAATGTTAAACCCGGGTGTAATTGCTGTTTCGACAACCGTTTCGGACAGCCCACCATTCTCCCGGTCGCGGAATTTCACGGCCACTCTGCGCGAGCGAGCGATCGCGAGGTCGCGGACCATTACGATTCCCGACTCTGACATCCGGTGACAACCGATATCGAGCGCGAACGCCCGTCGAATATTGCCACGCGAATTGCGCGTCGAGGGGAAATTATCGCGGGGCATTCGCGGCGATAATCCGCAACGATGGGATAATTAGTGAGCCGATATTATGGCGAATCAATCGGGGACGTGGACAGATTGAAAGGGTGGAAATGCGCGCGTGATCCTGGCTGGAGATCGGATCGATACCGTTGGCAAACTGGCATTACCACCGGAGACACCTATTGTTTTCAGAGAAAATCGGCGAAATTCTGGGTCGCCACTTCCCGTGCGTGCCGTTTAAGGTCCAAGCGTGTTATCGCGGCGGTTTCTCCGGTCGGAAATTGCCGTGAGAAACGGCGGAAAGGCGAGAGGGAAAAGAGGGAAAATAGTCGGGGAAAAGGCGGAGAGCGGTTGTAGCGAGTTTCCGGCGATCTGCGATCGACGAGGCTCGAACGCGAGGGATCGGTTAAGCAGGGAATTTGCCAACGAGCAGTTATAGACAACCAGGGCTTTAATTAACCCCTAGATAAATTGTCGGTGCTGGATTGTTTGAATCGGGCAAATAACACGCGCTAGAGTGCGCAATGACAGGGTAGCTCCGAGTGAACGATGCAAATGATATATGACCGTACAACGTATCTAGCGTGTCGGCTCGATGCTTGACCCACTGTTTTCCGTCGATCCTGACAAATGACGTCTGCGTAGACGCTAAACGCGTTACGCAGACACCCGTTGAGGATGTATCGCGGGTATGGTAGCTAACCGTGGTTGAAAACCGGCGAACCAGCGAGATTTATCGACTCTTTGACCAGCCAGAGCTGCTGCTGGTCGAGCAAGATATAACGCGAAACCGAGTTGTTTCTCGTCCACCGACTCGAATATCGCGTTCTAGCTATTCGCGAATCTCGCCGCTTTATCGTCAGCCCTCTTCTTCATACGTCCGATCGATTCAGCGTTTGAAACGCGCACCGTTTGCCTCCTGTCAGCGGCAAGTTTTCTAAACGCTCCGTTCTTTCCGCTCTTTCCGTCGGCTCCGACCATCTTCGCGTCGCGGCGTCGTTCTCCTCTTTGGCAGACCATTATAAAACGGTGTCGAGCTTGACACGGCGTCGAGACGACAACCCGAGTACCCGTGTACTCGCTGCCTCGGCTTTATACCGAGCACAGTCGAGAATTTACCCGAAAATCTGGCCAACCAGCGAATATGTCTTTCCATTCGTCCAAAGATTTCAGAAAACGCGAAATAATTTCCGTCGCGTAGCTCTCGGCTTGAAATCGTTTTCTAAAGACTTTTTCGAGGGGAAAAGGACACCGATTAGCGGGACTCGCCACGTGGAGGTGACTACGCGTCGAGACTCATACATTAACGTCTTGGCGACAATCTGTTGCAAAGACACGCTTGTCTAACTTGGAACGAATGAAGATAAAGCGACTCTACCGACACTTTATTAAATTTCGTGTCTTATAAAAGGGGTTTCGGTTAGGTATGCTAAAATTTAATACCGTACAACGCGACGCTAATATATCGCGTTTTAAGGGAACCCGGTATTTCCAAGTTCTCGCGAAATTTGGCAACCAGAAGAGTACGAGAAATGCGAGGAAAACCGAACGACGACACACTAGAAACCATCGATGAGATGTAAACATCTCGACGATGAGATACAAACAAACCAACGAGGAAACATTCGTATATCATCCGTAAGATTCGAATTCCCGAGTAAAAATAAATAGGAAGGAATAGAATCCAAAAACTAAAAATAATTAGAATCTGTAAACAAAACGTAATTAAAATCTCTGTGAAAAAAATAATTAAAACCTGTGTGAAAAAAAAATGATTAGAACGCGTAACGAAAAAATAATTAAAACCTAAGAAGAAAAAAAAGATAAACATTTACAATAGAAAATTAATTAAAACCTGTAAACTAAAAATAATTAGAATCTGTAAACAAAACGTAATTAAAATCTGTATGAAAAAAAATAATTAGGATCGGCAAGGAAAAAATAATAAAAATCTAAGAACAAAAGAAAATCTGAAAAAATAAATAAGAGCTTAAAAGGAAAAGGAAAAGCGATTATTGAATTAAGGGAGTGGAGTGTAGGTGCAGAATACCTGCACACACCCACCCTCCTCCTCCTTCCACCTGCCTTCATCCTCCTCTGTACCCCCTACTTCCGTCCAGGCACGAAGAAAATTCCAAAGTGACTCTTCGAAGTCAAATTGACAAATGACTCGATCACCTTCGCGACGGCCTTTATATAGTCTCCGATCGGCCGAACGTCCACGGAAATTTCCGGGCTTTACCCATTCTATTAATTATTATTTTTTCCCCTCTGTAGCCGACAATTTATTAATTTTTTCGCTTTTATTATAAATTTTTTATTAACGATATTAATTTATTATTAACAATCGGTGTAATAATTTATAAACCTTTTG
>NIJG01000134.1:3571632-3610001 GCA_002201625.1 Euglossa dilemma | reverse complement strand
CCCTACCTCTCCATAGTTCTTGGCGGCACCGGGGATGCGTGCTCGTTGGAGCTATTCACCGGGAGACACCCTGTACGAAGCGATAAATTGGATTGCCCGGTCGGAGGGAGCTGGAAGAGGCGAGCCATAATCTTGGCGGGGACTTAACGCGTACACGTAGCATCATCCGGTCGAGGAGAGCCGGCCTCGATTAATCATACAGTCTTACGGTGACAGCTTCTATGAAAGCTCGAATCTTCGTCTGGTTGCTCCGCGATGAGATCGATACGGTGATCCCATTGAGACTAAATTACCTCCCATTATGGGAGTCACACGGCCAACCGATACTCGCCGGCGCGCACACGCTCCCCGCTTAATCTCTCCGCCGGGATTAACGATCCGCGCGAGCCTGCCGCTCGAAAAAAACCCTTTCCGCGCTTTTCCTCCGCTTTTCTCCTCCTCGCGGTGGTTATCCTCGGTCAGTATCGGCCATCGATTCCGTCTAACGGGTCCAAACTTCCGCTCCGGATGCCACGTGCGTGTGCGCGCGTGTTTTCTCACGGAATGACTTTCCTCGGGAACGGAATGCGCGCGGCAGCGCGGCGAGAGAACGAAATCATCGCGCGGGGTCGTGCTCGAGTTCAACGACACCACCAGCGGCAGAGAAAGAGAACGCGGATCGAGAGGATCGAGGATCCAGCCGCGATCCGCTCCGTCTCCGCGTTCTACTATTTTCCGTTCCACCTACGCCGTAATTATTTTTCGCGTCGCGACGATACCGTGCGTAATTACATTCCCGCGTGGCCTCGCGTCGAGCAACCGTGGATCGGGGATGATCCGCGCGCTTTTCTCTCCCGGCCTGGTTTTCCCCGCAGTCGCAGCAGCGGACGGAAAAAATCTCCTAGAGGATCTAAAAACCGGTAGCTGGCTAGCGGCGCGTTTTTATCGGCTCGCTTCGCATTATCGACTGGCATCCGCGCGTATCGCGCCGCGTCCGTTTATTCCGAAATTCTTCGACAGATTATGACGTATCGCTCGTTTATCCGGCGAGGCTGACGCGCCAATGAAAGGGTCCGCGTTCCGCCCGTCAGGATAATTCGGCCCCGACATCGATACGGATCGATCGGTTTTTACGCGCCTGGTAATTCCATCGGAAACGCGTCCAGCCGACGATATCTCCGATCCTCCGCTTCTTCCTTCCAGCCAGACGCTCGTCGGAGATCGCGCGTGACGCGTTTCATTAGGCTCCGGCTCGATCGAGGTTCCGCGCGGAAAAAGACCACCTCGCGTTCTCCGACCTCGAGACAGAGATGGAGAGAGAGAGAGAGCACCGAGGAATCCGCGAGTCGCGTCGCGAGAGAAGCGGAGAGAAGAGAGATGATCCCGGCCGCGAGTTTTTGCCGTCGAGAGGCGGAAAAAGTTGGCGACTGCGATATCCGATTGGAGGAGGATCTCTGCCAGCGAGGATCCATCGATCCTCGGGTTCGGATCGAGCCGCGATCCGAGTTTCGGCCGGCCGACCGTCGCCAATGGTAACCTTCGGCCCCGTCTCCAATCCGCCGCTCGATTACGCGTTTAACGCTCCCCGTTTCGCCCGGCCGCTCCATCTCCGGCTATTTTTCCGCTATTTTCCTCGCTTTATTTAGCCGGGACCAGCCGGGAAGCTATCGGCTCCGAAACGGAAGCCGGGATTTCGCGTCGCGTCGAATGCTACCGGACAGATAGCTGTTTTGTCCTCTCGGTTCGATGGTCGGGGAATGGACGCAACGCGTGCCGCGAACCGGGTTCCGACCGGTGTCTCTTTTTAGGAAGAGACTACCGATGCCGGAAGATGAAGCGCGGCGCGAATCGCGCGGAAATGCCGGCGGTCGAAACGGCAGGATCGTACGTTCGGATTAGCCGTTCGTCGGCTGGTGGAACGAGGATGGAACGGGGATGGAGCGGGCCGTTCGTCGGCGACAACGCGTTATCGATAAAACGTAACTTTCGGTTTGCGAGGGAAACGTCCGGGCCGCGTTGCGCGTCTGTCTTAATCCTCGCCGGGGTGAAATATGGCGGCGCGGCGACGGGAACAGAGGGATTTCGACGGTAAGCCGAGCCGTTGTTCCCGATTCTTTCCTCCTTTCCCGCTCGCACAGCGAACGGGGTAGTCGCGGAGCGAGGGTTACCTCTGCCAGGGTCGCGACACTCGCGTAAACCAGCTCGTTCCCTCCAATACCCCGGGGATCCGCTCCGGTCGCGGAGAAACTCCCGGAAATCGGGCAAATTTTTCACAGAGGAATTTTGATAATTCGCGCAACCACGGTGGAGAGGTTTGTCGAGAGGGACAATCCTCGGGACACGGAGCGGGTTGGACGGTGGACTGGGAATTAAAAATCGGCCGAGAGTATAATGGTGCTGGGAGAGCGAGAGAGAGAGAGAGAGAGAGAGAGAGGGGGGAAGGAAGCGCATTATTCCAGGCCGCGGTGCACGTTCGAATAATCCGCGGGAAATTCGTCACGGCCGACTGGCCGCATCATTCGAGGATAGTTTTAGCGGACGGAACGTGCCTCGTCACTGTCGCGCCATTCCCCTGCGTCCTCCTTTTTTTCCCGGGCGCAATTTCCGCGCTACCCACTCGTCGATATTCATTCCCCTTTCTTCGTACGCGCACCGAGCCGGGGAAAAATTGATTCGCCCTCGTGCCAAGGCGGACGCCGTCACGCCGCTCCTTCCGCTTCCTCTTCGCTCCCTCTCTCTCTTCCATCTCTCTGTCTCTCCTTTGTGTATCTGCCTGGATTTCTTCCACGACCGAGCGAGGATCGTGGACCGCGAGGGACGACCGTCGGTCGCCTGGCGAAACGGATGCACACGGAACTGGCGCGTGGCCGGACGCGCTGGAATCTCGCCGTGAAGCTCGGTGAATTTTTAATAGAAAATTTCCACGAGAACGCGGCCCTTTGTCGGCGAAACGAGCCTGGGTACCGGGATCTTGGGCGAAAACGAGATCCTTCGAATAGAATTAGGACGCGGTGTACGGAGGTCTAGACCGGAGAGCGGTATTAAAAATCGGCGGTTTGCTCCGGTGCAACGGGAATATCGCGGCCGAGAGTACCGCTCCGGTCGGGCTGTTCCATCGGGCCGAACACGTGTTTAAAATTACGCTTACCGATATCACCGGTTAAGCCTGTCGGAACGGGCCGAGCCGGGCGGCGGGGGGAAATTTGCAAGTTAAATTAGACGGGAGTAGAGAAGAGGCGGGAATACGCGGAGCGTGCCGGCGAAAGAAGGGGATTTTATCAAACTTACGGCGCGGCGCGGGGCGGTGCAGAGCGAAACTTTCCTCCAACCCTGCAACCCTCGCGTTCGCTTTTCACCTCTCCGAGCGTCCTTTTGTCGCTCGAGATTCATAAGCCTTTTTCCCCCGCCCCGCCCCGCGTTTACCCGCAATTTCAGCCGAGCTGACTCGCGCCATCTCCAGACGAGAGCGCGTCGGGAATTCACCTGCGCTCGAGGGCCCTGACAATCGATTCCGTCTGCTCCCCGATACCGATCTCCCCAGGTACATCGATCGATCCCTTTTCCTCGGTGAACCGAGCACGTGTCGTTCCATCTGACCCGGTTGCACCGGTTTCCAGCGTGCTTTTCGCGTCGCTTACGATCGGTTACGCGGAAACCGTGTAACCGTGAAAGCAGCGAGGGTCACGATCGCTCTCTTTCAGCTTTTTCTCCCGATATTCTCCCCGCGTAACCTCCATTCGTCGTCGCCGCCAAGGCGGAAACGCTCCGAGGTCGACGAGAGATCGCCGCGCACGCTTCGCGTTCGATCTTCTATCCGTAGCAACGGCGGATCCAGTTAATTCTCGGGACCGCGTTTAACGAGATTATGCGACGCGAAGGCGTAACGACACACCGTGGATTTTCCCGAGGAAACGGGAGACGTCGAATCCGCTTCTCGTCGCCGAGCTCCTCCCGACCGATACCGCGTCTCCTAACGAGCGAATTCGTCAACGAGGTTAATTTACGTCTCGTCTAGAACTCGGGAGAAAAAAGGAGAAATTATCCGGCGCTATCGTTCGCTCGTGTTCGAAGGGCCAGGCACAAAGGGAAGAAGCGTAGTCGGTGGCCGCCATGTTGGCGGTGTGTCGCGTGCAATTAGAAATGATCCCGGCGCAGGGGTCCTTTGACCGCGAAACTGCGGTCGCGGTTTTTCCACGTCGTAATATTTTACCCCGGCTTTTTCCGTGGATGCGCCATCCGCCACAGGTCAGACGGGTTGGCCCTCGATCCGCGCGGTTCTTCCATTCGCGATAGCTCCTGCACTCGCTTTAATCAGAAGTCTGGTTCGACCGTGGCCGAGAGCAGTCGTTCCAGAAGCGAGACGACCAACGCGGTCACGGATACGCGTGCAGCGCCTTTTGCGAAACGCTTCGCGACGCGTGCCAACTGTGCCGTTGCGAAAGCAGCCGAGGCAATGGCGGTCGATTCGAGATTTCCAATCATTTCTCCGCCGAGGTATCTCTCCGCGAGATCGGCCCGCGATTAATCGCCGGCTCAGCGACAATGGATTAAAACGAGAATCGCTGAGATATCTCCCACCCTCCTCTCGGTCGCGCCTCGAAGAAGACGGCGGGAAGATAATCGAAGCGACTATAGACGGTCGAATCAGCGGGAAACGGATTAGCCGAATCTCTACCGAGCTCTGTCGTTTCTAAACTCCCGAAAAACGAACCTTCCTCTTGGTGAAACGCGATTGGGAAACGATTAAACAAAGCGGCGGTTGCTCCTCTCGTCGCTCGCAGCGTTCGACATTCCGTTCGGGACTCGGTCGGCGGATAAACGAAAACTGGAACGGGGTAACCGCGCGAAACGCGCAGCTCCGAGCTCCACAGGTTCATTACGCCGGGACGGTTTTTATTCGCGAGTTAAACCGCGGGGAAATGCGTCGCTTCGAAATCGAATCGCTTCGCGACCGCGTCGCTCCGCGTGACGCGATTGCGAGAACACGAGCGGGTGTTAACCGTAAGATCCCGGAAACTCGGTGTTCGTCTGCACCCTGTCCGGACGTGCAGGTGGCCGAGTGGTCGGGGGTGAAACGAAGCGCTATCAGGGTGGTCGGCGTCGAATGGCGTTCGATATGTCCGGCCGGGTTTCCTCGCAAATACCAAGACGCCATAGGGCGTAGTTGCCGGGCGTAGGTCGGGGGTGGCGGTGGTGATCAGTATGCCGGTGGTCACCGATCGAAACGCAAAGGCCGGTCAGTACACCGCGCCCACCGGCCCTGACCCTCCTCTATTCCCTTCCCTTTCCTCTTCCTCTTTCTCTTCCTCTTCGATCGGTATCGCGGATGCACCACCGTGTCCTCGGTCGTCCCGCTTTTCCCGCTTCCGTTCGCGGTCTCACGGATCGGATCTCGGGATATTCTCGGGATATTAGCGGGACGAGAGGCGAGATTTCGATTTTATTCCGCGATATACAGCGAGATATCGCGGGGACCTCGGGGTTTATCGAGCGACGCGTTTGTCCCTGTAATATCTCGCGGATTTATCATCGACCGGCTGCCGGGGTTGAGCGTTAAACCGTCCATTTCAGGGGATGTTTCAGCCGGCCAGTTTTTGTTGTTCATCGCGTGATGGGATATGCCGGGAACACCAAATGGAATTAAACCGAGCGAAGCTTGCATGAAAATGCGATTGGATTTTAGCGAATGGGAATATCGGCCTGTTATATCTAATTTTTCAAATTTCCTTCGGCCGGCGGACCGTTTGAAAACGGAGAACGTTGTTAATCGACCACCGCACAGCTGCGTCGACCATATAAAATTGCCTTTTAACCGAGCGATTGCTTTCCGCCCGCCCGCTCCGGCCTCCTTGCCCCGTCGCCCGCCGCTTTTACCTCGCGATTCCGCTTGTCGCCTCGCGTGTCCTCCGCCGCGGAGGAGAATCGCGAGACGCGGTCGATATCGAGGGAAGAATCGCGCGAGTGGTCTCTCGACGTCGAGCGGTTTCCACTTGCGGAAACGGCGGCACGCTGACGGAAGGATTTCCTGCCGAAATTTATTCCGGACGCGTTCTCGCCTACCCTGACCGTACCCGAACCCGCTCGAGGCTGCGCTCGAGGCTGCCGACTGGTCCGAGGCGGAATAAAGAGACGTGTACGAGGCCGTAAGGAGCAGCGGCTAACCGAATAGAAACCGAATAGAAACCGAATAGAGACCGGCTAACGAACATTGCCGGGGAAAACGCGCGCGCACGCGGCGCTCAGTCTCTTCGAGGCAGTCGAGGTCCCTTGAATTTCGCATAAGCCGCATTAGTATCATCGAGAGCACTTTGGAGCGAGCTCGCAAGCGACGTACACGGAGCTACTCGGAATAACGATGCCACGGGTTTAATAATTAAGTCGATTCGAATGGTCCCCGATTTAGCTCGTGGAAATTCGCCAAGATCTCTCGGCGAAAGAGGAGAAATCGCATCCGGTGGAGGCCGGATCGCCGCTTCCGTTCCCGTTCCCCGGTACGCAGCGGCTAATCGCTGCTTCCTAGAAAGCCATTCGTTTCTCCCTCCGAACGGTCGTCTCTCTTCCGTTTTCGCGAATTCGTTACAAGGGCTGGGAAATTTTAATTCGACCAGCCCTGCACCTGAGTCCCGCCTCGCGCACGCTCTCCTCTCTCGTCTTTGCTGATTTATTTACCTGCTCGCTCGCTCGCTCGCTCGCTCGCTCGCGTCTTCGCTTTCCAATCCCCGGAATTAAAATCGCGGCCGATTAACTCTCCCCCGGAGCGGTCCGCGGGGACGGAAATATCTTCGACGCAGCGGCAAGGAGGAATTTTCTAGGGAAGAAAGCCCGGATATTCGAGTACTCGGCGTAATTAATTACGGCGTGGTGCTCGCGGAGCGAAACGCAGGGACGCTCTCGCTCGTCCAATTACTAAACTTTAAGCGATCGTTATTCTTTTACGATACAACCACGGCAATCCTTATCGGCGAGACGGTGTGCGTTATAAATATAAATACCCGGATTCTCTCGCACGAAAATTCCTGCCGCACGAATAATCTCGCTACGTTGATTTTACGCGACAATTTAATTCGGCTCCCGTTTCCGTTACACCGGCTCGTTATTTCGAAATAAAGTTTATACGATTTCGAAACTCGTGCCCGGGGAAGAATAACGATCGTTCGGGGTTGGTAATTGGAGAGGTACGGAATACCTCCGCGATCCACCGCCAGCCGAGGATAAAGATCACTCCGCGTGACGGAAAATACGCCGCGCTGTTATCGAAATAACGATATATTCCGTAGGAAAATTAAGGTCCTCGATGTCGCAAGCGTACCGATGAAAAATCCACGCGATGCAAATCAGCTCGTCCTCGTGTGCGACCACTTGTCCCGACGGATTAACGCTACCGACTACCGACCATCCACCACCGCTGGCTGCGTTCGTTTTATCGCACTGCCACGGCAAGACGGATAATTATAAACAATTACGTTTCGATCCCAACGAGAGGAAGGAGAAATTTTGTCCAGAGCAATTCGCCCGCGATACCCGAAACAACTCGTTTTTCCCCGTTTGCCAGGCAACGAGTTTAAAAGGCGATCCTCCGCTATAGAACGCCGAAAGCGCGAGTATTTTCGGGAATTTTTTCCTCGGGAAAGGGATTCGCTCGATCGTTCCGAAAACCAGCAGAGGTTTTATCAAGTAGCCGTAAAAGTGCGACAAAATTTTTACAATTACGGCTGGCAGTTATAACGGCGTGTGTGTCGCGCCTCGATAACGAGGTCTGAAATTGGCAGGAGCTGCAGGTCCTCCCGTATTTGACTAAAACGGAAACACGCGGAATTTTCTTACTTTTTGCGAACGCAGTTTGCCGATACGCCTCTAAAAACACGAAAAAGCCGAAAATTCGCGGAACCGGGCTACTTCGAAAACAGAGTCGATTTTTCGCAAAAATTATACGTGTGTTTTCGCGTAGGATAAACTTGTTTAAATTATTCGCTTTGTTTGCTTTACAGGTTCGTATATCGGTGCACGCGTTATATCATACGTAGCCTAAATTTCAGGCGAATCGGTAACCTAGTTTTTGGATATCCTTCTCGCGCGTACTCGCGCGCAAATAACATTCCGCGGGACCCTTAATATCCCCAAGATTGCGTTGCAAATTTGGAAACGTATTCCAGAGATATCGCGATATTGCTTAAAGCGATAAAAAAGTCTCTCTTGCGAGAAATACGATAGTAGTCCACGAAGAAAGACGGAACTGTATTTATCGTTATAAAAAAGAATCGTGTCCGAAAATTGATGGAAAACGAAAAAGAACCGATACGAACCACACCCCCGGGGGCCGTGATTTTTCACGGGCCCAAGAAACGCGATTAACCTTTGCCTATCTTTCAACTCGCTTGGGGGGAAAAAAAAAAAAGGTAAATAAATTCGGAGTTTCCGGTGGTACAAAGTGCGACATTGTTTTGGAAAAAAGGCGCGTTTCGACGCGGTTCGTTTCAAAGGTTAGCCGCGTTATGGGATTACGCGTGTCCCGGCCGGTGATCCCGCGCGACGCGGCTTTTCCTTTTTTCCCTATTTTCTTGGAAATCGTACGGCTCAAAGAGACACGTAACTACACCTCCGCGCATTTACGATGCCAAGCTTTACCGCGTTTAGACGTCTGTTATTTATGCCGTGTGTGTGCCGGATCCTTAGGTCCCATTTCCAGCGTGCCCGTGGCAGATAAATAACCAAATGGGTGCCTTTGAACGAGACGGGAACGCGACGGAGACGCGACGCGTTTCGCGCGATTCGACTCCTCGGAGAAATCAGCCAGGCAATGGAATTATCTAACGAAACACTCTCGCGACGTAATTGCGCTGCTCGACAAACTCGATTATTCTCTCGGTGGAAACACGGCAAAGTGGCCGTAAAAACGGGCCACGCCGGCAGCAGAGGGAGGAGAAAGAGACTCGCGGAACTGTTCCCCGGCGCCAAGTGCTCGTTACCATTTCCATCGAAACTTTCCGATTAATCGATGCCGCGTTTCCGGTCTCCGAAAGACTCCTCGCGCAGCTCGAGGAGAGACCAGGCGTACCTCGCAGCCTCCAATTCCTCCTGGCCCAGGCCCCTGCATATCGATCCTCCCAGCCACTTTTTCCCGACTCTCTATCCTCTCGCCGATAGTAGGCCATCGTCGCGAGCTTTTTCCCGGCTCTGTCCTCCGCGAGTGGCACGACGCTGTGTCGGAAAAATCCGCCCGGTTCGGACGCGAGGCAAGATTCGAGCGGGTAGGCCCCTGGCTCTGTCCTCTCGCGGACACACGCTCTCGAGTGGCACGACACAGCAGTCAGGGGTTCGCTCGTATCGGAAAAATCTTCTCGGTTGAAGACCAGGCCCCTGCATATCGATCCTCCTCGCCAGTTTTTCTCAATTCTGTATCCTCTCGCGGACACCATCGCGCCGAAGTAGGCCGTCGTCGCGAGCTTTTCCCCGGCTATGTCCTCCGCGAGTGGCACGACGCACAGAGGTCGGAGGTCGGCTCGTGTCGTCCGAAAAGTCCGCTCGGCTCGGACACGAGGGAAGATCGGAGCGGGTAGGCGCAGATAGGTGGAAAAGTCGGGAAGATTTAGGACTGACGGACGCGTCGGCGGGCTGTCTCGGACTGTGCGCGATTACCCGCTCGACTAATAACCATTGTGCTCGGTGAAATGCCACCGGCTGAAGGGATTACCGCGGCTTCCGAAGACACGAACGAGCATACGCCACCGACTGTGCTGTGTCTCTCCGGAGCGGAGAGGCGTAATCGTGGCCGGGATACTTTAGAACGCGGACGGATTTCGAGTTTACTGGCCGTGGGAAGAAATTCCACGAGTGCACCGCCGAAAGGCATTCCGACGTACCTGCTCGAAGCCCCCGACCTTCCTTCTGCTTCCTGTCTCTCCGAGAAACGGATACTTTTCGGCCTCTATTCCCCGCGCTATCCAGTTCCCGGCTGCTGGACAAATCCCTCCCTTGCCTTTCGCTTCTTTCTTTCCACCTGCGTTTACCTTTCCCCTTTCCGACTTTCCAACGCGTGCACTTACGTTTTAATTGTTCGGAGGTTGTAGCGAAACGAAACCTAAGCGATGGAAGAATACGATATTTATTTTACAAGAGGTAGAGTTTATTACGGGACGGGAGCCGACGAAGAACACGCAAGGAATAGGGACGTACAGTTTTATTCTTAGCAGTACTACAACGTTAATTATCCTAACGATCCAATAATCCGTACTCTCCCCAAAAGCACAATCGAGGCTCCGACTCCGGATCGTATAAACAAAAGTTTCCGATGTCCCTATAATATTTCGCAACGAGAGAATCATCGTCCTTTTCAACCCTCTCTCTCCGACCCGAGCATCCCGTCGCAATTATAAAGTAACCACGATGCCTGAGGAGCGTTGTTTACGTCAGACCTCGTTTAGAAACCTCTCCTCTCAACGAGTCCCTCGCGATATCGTAGACCGAGAGATTAATTTTCACGGATAGCTTTCGGTTCGACGTGCCGTCGATCATAACACCCGGCATGGAAACTTAAACCATGCTATCCGCTTGCTGGATTCTCTGGAGAAACGCGGAGAAACACGGAGAAACCGGGAAAGACGGGGAAGAAGCAGCCAGAGGCGCGTTATTCGCAGCACGGACTCGCATTCGAATGCGCGTTTCGGTGCGCACGGCCGCCTCGGAGATTATGTTACGAGCGTACGCGAGCTGCGCAGCCCCGCATGCGAGATTTCCGTTTCTGGTCTGCGGTCGAGTCCACGGAGTTTCGAGTTGCAACGAGGAACGAGTGTCGGATCGATCGACGCCACGCGTCGCTTCCTCTCGCGGACTCGCTGCCTACGGAGTAGTAGCTTGCGGAAAAACGGATGCACGTGGCCGACGCGTGGACCAGCCACCAAGAAGGTCGAATCGGTGAACCGCGTTTTCCCTTTTCTCTCTCGGAAATCTCTCCGCGTTGCCGCGCGGTCGACGGGAAGACGAACGAGTTGTAAAATCGGTTTACGGCGAGACGCGTTAACGCACCGAGTGCTCCGGTACTCGACGCTCGGGCAAGGGTGCGTTTCGACCTCTGCCATGCCAGTGTTTTCCTTTTATTTCATTTTTGTTTTCAACGTTCTCGCGACGCGCCAGTGAATTACCACGTCACGCAGCGACGAGCAACGCTGATTTTCGGACAGCTCTGAATTTGCGGCGAGAAATCGTACGCTTTCGTACACTTTCACGTCCCTAGATCGAATTTCTACTCGGACGTTTTGTTCTAGCAGAAAAGAAAACCTGTTTCTCGCTTGAAGAATCGTGCCAACTTGGCAATTCCGTCGAAAAGTTTTTCGACGGGCTCGGGTTATCGCGAATCTAACCATCGCTGTGTAAAGTATTAACTTGCGATTTCTCGTTACACAGTGGTATCGCTTTTGAAGGGTGTAACGATTATAAGAAACACGCGAAAAATTTTTCTCGCGGCTCAGATTATCGCGTATCTAAACATCGCGGTGTAAAAGTATTAACTTACGATTTTTCGTTACACCCTTCGTTCCAAAAGATATTCCTTGGAAGGTTTGATGGGACCAATCAGAACCCTTATTTCACGGCGTTATGAAAAGGATTGAAAAATAATCGACAAAAGTGGTTTACTTTTACTTAAGAAATACCATGCGCTTATTATAAGTAAATATCGCGGATAAAAAACAATTCATCCGTTGTAATTGTAGTATTAACCCTTTACTTACCATTGGAACTGCGATGGCGCGTGGCGAAGTCAACAACGGCGTGGGTCGCACGCGTCGAGCAATCTCGTCTTCACAGGTCAAAGAATAACACGCAACTGAGACGGAAAGACATCGGCGAAATTCACGACTAACCCAATGTTTACATTCGGCTGTACGAGCCACGCGCCTCTTGGTCAGCCAGGCTCGTGTTTTTCTCGAATTCCTTACCGCGAGTCTCGCGTGTTGTTATACGCGATGCTTCGTCCGACTGTTCGGAAGAACACACCTATCCGCCTTCTCGTCTTTATTTTCGTTACTATTCTCGTGTCTATCGAACGAGAAAGTCACGCAGATTACATAGCTTCGAGAGAAATACGTATTAGTTACTCGGTAGAAAAGCCAGTGCGGTCAGGTCGTTTTTTGACATGCACCGAGTGACACTGTTACTGAAAGCGGACATTCGGTTAGAAATAGAAAGTTCATTACGGTACACAGGGACCTGAATCGTCGGAATAAACTAGCCAGTAGGGGATTTGTGGTTTTAAGCACGTTTGCAATCGCGCTGGCGTCGAGGGGTCGTCCGGGTTTAAAGAGTCTGCCAGAAATTACAAGGGAAAGCGCAGCAGAGATACGAACAAAGAGTGTAAATGTCCGGAAAGGTTACAGCGACCACTGCCACGTGCTCCACACCGCTTCGGATTTCGAAGTGAACCTGGAAAAACAGAGAGCCTTTCACCGAACGGCGGACCACCCTCCGAGGCTCCAAAATCGGCCATTGGCCTTCTATTACCGTTGCACTGCCAGGATTTCTCGCCATAAGACGTAACTTCCGGACCTTTCTCGACGACTCTGCTCGGCGTCTTCGAGGACGAGGTGACGAATCACTTTTCGACGCGTAAACGCTCGGTTTCTCTGAGAAATCCCGGAAAGCAAATGCAGGTCGCGTGCACGACATCGCTTCGGATTTAAAAGTGAACCTGGATAAACGAAGAGCCTTCGATGAAACGGCGGACGACCCTTTGAGGCCCCAAAAATCGGTAATTCACCTGCCACGTCTGGACATTACGTTCCATCGTCAAGGTTTCTCGCGATAAGCCGAAACTTCCGGACTTTCCTCGACGACCCCGCTCGTCGTCTTGGAGGACGAGGTGACGAATCACTTTGCGACGCGTAAACGCTCGGTTTCGCTGAGAAATTCGCGATAGCAAATGAAGTACACGACATCGCCTCGGATTTGGAAGCGAAGCTGGAGAAACGAAGAGCCTTTGACCGAACGGCGGACGACCCTTCGAGGCCTCAAGAATCGGTAATTGACCTGCCAATTACCGTTGCGTTGCCAGAATTTCTCGCGATAAGACGAAACTTCGAACCTTTCTGGACGACTCCGCTCGTGATCTTGGAGGACGAGTCGGCGAATCACGACGCGTAGAACGCGTAAACGGTCGGTTTGGCTGTGAAATCCGCGAAAGCAAATGAAGTAGACGGGGAAGCAGCTCGGTGGAAATGGGCAATGTGTCAATATCGATCGAGGGTGAGGCAGGGGCGGGTGGCAGAGGGTGCGGGACACGCGGAGGCACGTAAAATTTATATACAGGGTGACCGCGGCGAGTAACGAGGCTCGCTTCCGGCCACGGCCCCGCTCCGCCCGCCTCTCCGCCCCGGCGATTCCAGCTGTTGCACGGATTTACCGAAAGCTGCGCCCGTTACAGTCCACCGCCCTAAACGAGCCCCCTCCCTCCGCCATTGTCTTCGAACACAATGCCGCGTGTTGTCACCGGCAAATTTCGGTCCCAGCCCTGCGTGTCCTCGGCCGCCGGTTTTCGGGGCCCAGAGCCTCGCCAGCAGCCGGTCAACCCGTGTCTCCGAACCTTCCATTCCATTTCCAACGCGTCGAATTATCCTCCAGCCTCGCGCGTCGTCGCGCGCGTAACCGCTCGAGAGTCGCAAACACGCGCGGGAAAACGCTTCGCGGCTCGCTTCTCCCAGGCCCGGTCTAATCACGCTGCTGCCGCTAATTTATTCGCAACGGCAATTTTCTCTCTCGTCACCGGGGTCCGGGTCAAAAAGCGTAATCGATAACGCAATTTTTGTCTCGCAAAGGGGAATCGAGTTACCGAGAGTTAACGACGTTACAGCCAGGGAAAGGAAAGAAAAGAGCCGCGAATCCGATTTTTACGAGAATAAGAGAAGTTATCGCCTGTGTCGAACGGGTCGAGTAAATATCGTTTATCTCTGTTTACGATCCAGCATTTTCCCTCCGATCCGTCCACTTCCGCGAGAAATCGCCATTACCGATTCGTCGAAACTACCGAATCGGCGGAGAAATCGGGATTAACTCTCGATTTCCATCGAGGGGTTAATCTCGTCGAAAGCGAGGAGCAATTGCTCGGATTTTACGAACTTCTTCTTCCTCGAGACGTATCCGTCTGGAGGCGGAGTGAAACGCAAAGAGGCGTCGCGGTGGTAAACGCGGATAAGATCGGAGCGGCGGCGGAATCGGAGGGTGTTCGATCGCGATTTCCGGCGACGAAACGGGGAAAAGATGGAGAAAACTCGGCGGGATGGATGACACGGACGGAAGACGGGTAATAAGGTCCGAGAGGAGGCGAGGCGAGGCCGGCCTAGAGCGGTATCGGGGAAAAAGCGGCGGCTGGAATCGATATCGCGCCTGGCCGTCTGGATTCCTCGCGTAATTCCCGGAAGTTTGGCTCGGCGAACGAAACAGGGTAGCCGAGGAGGATCCCCGGTCTCGTTAGCCGGAGTCGCGAGGTGGGTTTAATTAAGGGACAACCCGGTTCTATTAGTCGGTGGGATCGCGGTCGATTAATCGGCGCGGTGGCGAAGCGGACTCTCGCCGAGGGGTAGGAGAGAATCGGCGGGACGATTTCTCCGTTAAGCGAGCCGTGGAAAGATAAACGATCGGAGCGGAGAGGAAAGTGGAACGGAGCAGAGGGACATCGGGGAAAAGTGGCGAGGTATGAACAGCGGCGTTAACGGCGACGAACAGGGCGACGAAGGGGGCGACGAAGGGGGCGACGCAGAGAGGAAAGGGAGAAGAGGAACGCGCGAGTACTCGCGTCTGTAATCATGGCTCGCCGGTATCTCGGCGAGTTTTACGAGGCGGGGCACTAATACGCTTTTAGGTGGATATCGCGAGATATTACAGGCATTCGCAACGGATGCTTATCGTTTACGGTTCCCGTTTAATCGCGGGCCCGATCGATCCCGATAACGAGAGGAATTACGGGTTTGCTCGCGGCTGCACGCGCGGATACACAGCGGTGGATACGCGCCGGGGCGGGCGTAGCGACGGCGGTGGCGTCGGCGTCGGGTTCGTGGAAACTTGGACAATTAACGAAACTTGGCCCCCCGCGCGCACGCTGCATTCGCCGCGGACGCTTTTGTCCGCGCGGCAACGATTGTAAACGCAATCCGCTTTCGTCCAACTTTCCCGTTATCCGCGCCCCGTTGTCCCGGCCGCGCCGCGTAAACGGGTTCCGCGTTAATTAGATAAAAGATGTCGGGTTAATTGCCGCGGCCGCGACCGATCGCGAGGACCGGGAACAATCGGCGGCTGGGAATCCGACACTGCGTTCCTTTTAATCCCAATAATCGGCGCGGATCGATCGCCAATTCCGCTCCGCTCGTCCAGGACCGCCGGAAGCGTATCGCGTGGACCCAGACCCGAGGAACGATCGAACGGATCCATAGAAATTGGCTGAGCGTGTAGACGGTGTCGAAGTGTACGGCTCGAGGCTGTCGCCGTTGCGTGCTGTTGTTGTCGTTTCTTCGTCACGTTCCTATAGTAACCGCGGGCCATTGTTCGATAAACGCTGAATTATGAGTCAGTCCGTGAATGTGACCGTCGGTCGAACCCTCGGTGACGCACGCTCGCGACCGAAGGCGACGAAAGGCGACGGTCGAGAGGTAGGCACGCGAGTCAGGTGTCTCGCGAGGCGCCCGCCGTCGTTATTTCGCGGAACTGATGCGAGGCACGGAAATCGAGCAGCGATCGAAAAAATCAGGGATAAAGACCCTTGTTTAAATATGGAAAACTTGGAATCTAGGTCGGAGGAACGCTCTCTCCATTGTCTCGGATTGGACCACCGCTCCGCGAGGATTATTATATTCAGTCGCGAAGAGTTCGGACTCTTGGACCCGGGACAGAGGAACGATAATATTCCGCTCGGCTAGTAACGCGATTCCCGGCGTTAAAAAGTTTGGAACTCGGTGCGAAAAGCGAGGACCCGTCGGCGGGAACGGTTCCGTGACCGAGTTGGAGTTACGTTTGGCCGGAAAACGAGAGAGGAACTCTCGAGTTCGCTTTCGATCCTCGTCGAGGCGTCGATTCAGCGACGCCCGAGAGAGCTGGTCCATTAGACTCGCTTTCTTCGCGCCGAGGTTGCCGCCGCGACGTCGCGAGGTCGTAAAGCCGGGGACCGGCGCCACGCGGCGGCTGTGCCCTTCGAAGGGAGAAGCTCGCGAAGCGAAAGGGCCCCACTGGTCGCGCGACACCGGTATCCGACTGTTCGTTTATTTTTCACGGCCAAACGAACTCGTACGCCGGAGAATACACCGGTGGGCATCGACTTAAACCACGGTTCCCCTTTTTTCCACGCTGCAATCAGCGCTGTTCTGTTTCGAGAGCGAGAGAGAGAGAGAGAGAGAAAGAGAGAGACCGGTAGTCCGAGGACTCTCCGGCTGGGTCGGGCCGGCTGCGACACCTGCTGCGAGTAACGAGCGTTTGTCCGTCGCTGAATGCTCCGTTTCCGGCGAAAAAGGGATAGAAGGAAGAAGAAGGAGGATGAGAAGGAGGAGGAGAGGGAAAGGAGAGGGAAAGGGAAGGGAAAATGAAAGGGAAAAAAGGAAAGAAGAAGGCAAGCGACTGGCAAGTTTGGTCGATTGCTCGCAGCGGCGTGGCATTGTGTCGCTCGGCGCGAGTAATTAAAACGCGCGTTTGCACGCGGCGAACGGAAGCAGAGAGGACGAAGCGGGGAACGGCGAGCGTTCCTTGGCCGCCCGGGGCCGACAACCGGTCGTTTAAACCGTTCGGCTCGCTGCGTCCTTCGTTTCCCATTAATTTATCAATCAACGTTGCTCGCGGGCCCGAACCTCGCAATCTGCCGATAATAAAATATTTCCCAATCCTGGTGGATCGATAGCACCGAGTTCGGAGCTGCGGGCGCGCGGCGCGTTCGAATGGCGACGGGACGTTTGGTCGTCGGTCGGGTTCCGCTGCGCGACGCCACGCGATCGTTTCGCAGTAGGTCGGTCGGTCGGTTTAATTAACCGACCGGTGGAGACGACGGCGACTGCTGTTACAGCCAGATTTCGGAATTACGTGGGTCGCGTCTCGCGGACTAGACGACCATTAGACGAAACCGCTCGGCGTCGGACGGGCTTAGAGGGCCTAAGCCGTTTTCGCTGGCAACTTTCCCCTTGGTGGAAGCCGGTGGAGATGGCCGAACGGTCGAGGAGCGTCGCGGATGACGCGGGTTTTCGCGAGGACTGGCTTTCTCCTCCGGTGGAAAGTATAACGGCGGTAATAATATTTTCGCGGGCTCGGATCTAGAGGGATCTCGATACGGTTCGGGCAGCGTCGGCGTTACGCAAGCGGAGAGAAGGAAGGTTCGGTTAATACGCAAACCGCAGGCCGGCGAGTAACCGGCTGGACGGTATTTCGAGTTTATTCCGCTGGCCGGTGGTTTCTCGCGCGGCAAAAGCGAGCTAACGAGGCAACGCTGGCGTCTGGCCGAAGGGACGGTCCCCGTTATCGGATTACCGCGTGGTCGCCTGTTGAAATATTCGTTGGAAATAATCGCGTAGATCCGACTGGTAATTACCGATTACCGATCGTTACTCGGATTCGCCGCAGCGACACGAAGAGTCGCGAAATCCGATTACCCGGCAAGGGAACCGCGCTCCGGAATCCCGGTATCCACTGGCCGAACCAACACTCTCTATAATCGCCGCGTTTTATGAAATCGAATCGCGCAAAGGGACGCGGAAGTTTCGAGCGGCGGGGGCCGATTCCGCTCGGAAATTACGCTCCCCACTCGGCCGCGAGGTTCGTTAATTAGTTGGCGAGAATTTCCAAACGCGACCCAATTTTCCACGCGAGCAACAACTTTCCGCGTCCCGCGTCTTTCCTTTCAGACCGCTTTCCGAATAATCCGCGCGTCTGGCTCGGCAATTTCTTTCCAATTGCCTCAGCAGGGCGTGTCGCGCCGCGACGCGACGCGAGATAATCGCGTGGAAACGCGAGAGGAATTCGCGGCAGGAAGGAAACGAGATCGTTTTCGCTCAATTACGCGCTTCCATCTTCCCACGTCAATCGGCCGACACGCACGCGAGCTTCCACCCGATTCAAGGTCCTTCTCGTCCGACCGCGTCTCTCTTTCTCTCTCTCTCTCTCTCTATCTCTCTCTAGGCGTCGTTCCTCTCTTACGACCCGAAACAGCCGCGACAAGGCCTGGAGCTCTGTTTTCCTTCAACGCGAAGGAAATCGGGGGACCAGTTGGAGGGTTCGAGGAATTGGTTGGTCGGGGACCGATTCTCGGTAAACTGGCCTCGAGTGCCGTGGGATACCACCGGCGGCGCGACGTCCTGCGTTTCCTCCGCCTTCGATTTTCATAATTACCGTCCTGTTCCATTTCCCGAGCAATCGCAATCAGCGATCGAGCATGTATAGAGCGGATCAATGGGAGCGTCGAAAAGAGGCCGGTGAACACAAAGAGCAACGTAAAACCTGCCGGAGCAGAAATTGCTGGAAAAACATCGCTGACCCAATTGCCGGACCAGCAAATTCCGCGATCATTTTCACCGGCGGATCTCTCTCCTTTCGGGGCTGCATCGAGCGTCTTTATTCCGCTCGCTCTCGCCGCGATTAACGGGGAATCTCCGGCCGGGTGTGTGCAACCGAACCGCCTATGTAAATAACCCGATAGCAGGTCGGGATAAAGCTGCAGGTGGAGCTGCTCCCGTTGACATTTCCTCGCGATTCGTTATCCGGACCAGCCGGCTAGCGTAACCTGTCCCTGACTCTCCCTCTTCCGCCACGCAACTGGGTCAGGGGGAAAGAAAATTCCGGCAAACTCGGGGAAATTCCCGCGAAGCGCGTGTCGCGCGTTCTCCCCGTCTCGATGTCCTCGCGACGGAGGAAGAGGAGGAGGAAAACGTTTCGCGGCCGATCCGAGCGAGTCGCGTTAAAATAATACTCGCCGGCCGCTGTCGAACTCGTCGAGCTTTCGAAAGCTCGGCGCGCCGTGAAATTCGCCGCAGCCTTTATCGCCGCGTTACTTTTCCACCGTTGTCCGCGTATTTTTACGCCGACGCGCGTGCGTGAAACGGACGGATTGCGTGAAATTTCATTGCGTGACCCGACCCGTTAAAAATATTACCTGTCCGCCGTTCCAGTCCGGCTTTCCGTGTCGGCTTTCCCGAATCCGTTCGATAATAAACGGCCGACAAAGCAGTAAGCCGCTCGCGATTGTTACGCGGATCATCGAGCGTAATGTCGCGGGGTTCGCCGCTCGCGTGCGGAATTGATCGGGGGAATTGATCGAGGAGCTGGAGAAAACGATCGGAAGTGATTTTACGACACTTTAAGAAACCAGAAGCGGCATCCTCGCGTTGGTCTACGATACCGTTTACAAACGACAACCTTTCGATGCAATTGAGATGATTCCATTTCGAGGGGTCGGACCGAATAGAATAGAGTCCTAAAAATTTGTTGACTCGTCGTATTCGTGTCTGGGAATCTTGGTGTGGAAACTCGAGGACTATGCGCGATTATAATCGCGTGTGTTCGCCTAGAACGTGTCCCGCTGGTCGGAGAAAAGCACGGGCGGCAAAGAGGAGCGCGTAGAGGGAAGAAAAAAGCTCGCTGGAAAGAAGGATCAATCCCGGTGATTAAAGTCTGGTCCCCGAGAGATTAAAGCGTCTTAAAATCGGGAAGCAGAGGCCGCGGAGGGCAGAGTTTCCAGACACGCGTTCCCTCGCGAGCGAAGCTCCAGGACCGCGGTGGAAAATTCCTCTTTTCCACGGCGATTTCGACCGGCTGAATAATTCATCGGATCGCGCGGGCAGAGAAGAGGTGGCCGGCGTTGGCCGACCGGGGTTCCTCGCGGATGGAAAGGAGAACGAAGCGGAGACGCGGCGCGGGTCGCGTCGGAACCGGAAACGGCGTAATTGGAGAGGACTAACGCGAGTGTTGGCCTCGAAGGCGTTGTTCGAACTACGCGGCGCGACAAAGTTCACGCCGGGAGTTGTGCAATCGCCGCGACAATGCGAAGAACGCGATCCCAGTTAACGAACCTGCAGCTCCCTTCGTCGGCCCGCTCTCTCCCGCGATACTCGTCGCGTTCATTCTCGATTAAATTAACTTGCCGGGCTTCGAGCCGCGCTCCCGAGCTTCCGCCGGTGATCCGGTTCGCCTCCAAACAGATTTTCCCAGCCTTCACCGGTTCCAAACTCGTCGAACATCCGTCTTCCTCTTCGGTTCACGCTCCGCGACGCTCGCGGATCTCTCTCGATCCGATAGATCCTCGCGACCCAGCGGAAAACCAAGGTTTGCGCGACGCTGCGATCGATCGAACACCGAGTACCGATCTCGGCGAATCGAGGCGGAATCGAAGCACGCGGAAGCGTTGAAACGACGCTTCGGTGGAGTTATTCCTTCCACGTATCGAGGTAAAATTCGAGACGATAGAATTAACTGGCTTCGGAGGAGGACGTAAACGCGGCGAGTTTAATTCCTCGTTAGAAAGAACCGCGAACGAAAGCTCTGGGTTTCCGGATCGGTGAGGGAATTTCGAGTTTCGAGTGGGCCGGAGGACGAGATCGATCGATCTCTCTCGCGTTCGGGAGCCAAGGGGAGAGAACGAGTGGGGCGTGTGTTCCCCTTAGCTCTTGATTATGCCAGCCAATCTGTCTGGCCGGGACACCATCGGGATTCGAGCAGCCGAATTACGGGCCTGCCAGGATTATTCGCGCGCTATCCCGACAACTCTGTTCGGACTCCTCCGCAATAACGATACGTTTATTAGCGACGAGACCGGCGCACCGGGTACTCGATACGGATTAACCCCCTCGACCCGTTCGCCCGCGATATATCTGCAAATCGGACGAAACGTAGCCAGAGGCGTGGTTCGCAGACAGGACAGGACGTAAACTCGGACAAGCTCGGACGAGCTCGCGGTTAATTCTCGCCAACGTTTTCCTGCCCCAGTCCCGTGTTATTCTTCGACGCGTCCAGACGAAACGACCCGACGCGGGACCGAGCTCGCCACGCGCCACCCGAACTCGCAGAATTTCCGAACCAGAGCTCTGCTAGCAACGTTTATTCCGCGTCGGAGAGAAATTCCGGCGACCCGCGCCGAGAGAGGGATCGCATGGTTCGCGGCAGGCAACTTCGCCGCGAGAGTTTTTCCATTCCGCGGCGGCCGAGCCCCGCCGGTATCCGGTTAAACAAGCCAGGACAAAAAGAAAACGTTCGGAAAGGTTTATTCAAATCGGAAGTTTCGATTGAATAATTCCGCGTGACAAAGGCGGCGCTCGGTAAAAATTGCCGAAGTTTACCCGCAAACTTTCGTAAATAATTCATATCGCCCGCGAAGGATATACGGTCCCGGCGGTATTTTTACCTTCCGAGTCGCGAGAGATTCAGTTTCCGCGTGGAAGCGTCGCATCTGCCCGCCGCGGGAAAACGGGCAGGGTCGAGATACGCACCCTAACCTCTTTAGCGACGAGGAACAGCGATACTCGAAACGGTATCGCGATCAAGCCATTGCCGATAAGCTTTGGCGGACAATCGCTGTCACTGACGCGTCACGGAGGGAGCAACTTAATCCGAGGGAAGCTGAAAAATCAACGCGGCGAAACGCGTGGAAACGCGGTGGATTAAACGGCGAGGCGCGTTGTCCGGTCGGACGCGAATCGGCGCGCAAATGGAATTACGCGAGGCGTTTGTGTCGAGAGAGAGAGAGAGAGAGAGAGACAGAGAGGATCGAAGCCTTTCCCGTTCGACTGTCGGGCATAATACGGAGCCAGAGGTAATTCGTCTGTCCCGGGGATCCGAGGAAGATGCTAATCTATTTAATTCGCCTTCTGTCCACGCATCCCCCGCGAAAGTTGCCGGCTAGCCGGCGAGGGAGCGAATGCGCCGCTCGCGGAATTTCGGCGGCGGGCCGAGGGGTGCCGAGGGGTGTCGAGCATCGGCGGAAACGGGCGAAGAGGGCCGAGTGGAGCCGAGCTCGGCGATGAGCGCGGCTCGGCACTCGCGACGGCCGCAAAGCCACGCAGTTGGTCGACGAGCGCGGCACGGTGTATTAGCCGACCGGTTTCCTCTCTTTCCTCTTTCTCTTTTCTCTTCGTCGCGCGTCCTTCGAGCTCTCTGCCAGCCTCGTGACAGCTGTTCAGCCGGCTCCGATGATCCGCGAGACGATCCACGGCATTCGAGGCAGGAGCGGGCTGCAATGGTTCACAGTAAGCCAATCAATTACGGTTTTGATTCCGCCACCGTCGATACGCGCTCGGCCGCGCGCGCGGTACGCAATGGTGTTCCCTAGACGTGGTTTTTACGCGACCCGAGGCTCTCGGGGCTGCTGCGTGCGTGCGTGCAATTTGTACGGATGATGTAGGTCGCTCGGTTTTCCGTGGTCCACTCGTGTCGCGGCGCAGGCAATAGCCCGGCCGATGCTATCGCCCCGAGAACGATAATTCAATGGCTATTGTCCGTGTTCTACTACGTGTGTAATGCATCGGTATCGAGGGCTTTCGTGTATACCTGTGGAATAGCCGACGATATCCGCCTACGGTTTTATCTCTCCGGAAGAGACCACGTATCCTACACGCACTCTCGCGTTCCAGCTTCGACCCTCTCGCAGGCTACCACCTCCACCGCCACCCTCTTTCTCGCTACCTTCGCCGACGTCGCGACGCTCCCAACTTTTCGCCACCTCGACTCGCCTGAACGCGCGTTTAGCCTCGCGAAAGCCTCGGGTCTCGTACTCGCGACTGCCTAAACGGTCCGCGTGGTACGCGAAGGTAACCGAAATGGTAACCGAAAGGGTAATCGATGAGAAGGCACGGCTCTGGGAAGGATTCGCGAGGGGTGACTTACGAGCGACACTTGCCCTATGGTCCTGTTAGTCGGTCACGGCCACTGGTAACGCGCGAGCTTCCTCTTGCACGCGCCGACCGCCAGCCGATATTTTTATTCCGCGCGAAGGTCTCCGCGGCGAGCGCGGCGAAACCGGAAACGACGACGCTGGTCACCGGCCTGATCAAAAGTTACGCGGCGGAATCTCCGAGCAGTTTTCCGTGGCATTACACTCGGTGGATCGATCGGGAAAGCGTTCGAGTCTCGGTGATGATAAAGAGCGGCGATAGCGCGTCGAGGAAACCTTTAATAGATGACCCACGAGCCGCGGCGAATAGGAATATCAAAATTTCACGGGCTCCAGACTAGAAAGGCCGATCGCGCCGGCTCGAAACGTCTTAACGTTATTTAGATCCCGATATACACGGCCCACGTCCTCGCGTTCGTGTCTCTTTCTCGGGAATTTCCCTAATCGTTCTCCTCGGATACCATCTCGCTTTACGGTCCCCGGGCACGTCCCGGTTCGATTAATCTCGAATTTTAAATCCGCCGGATTACGCGCGGTCCCGAGGAAGAACCGTGCGCGAGACCGACCGAAAGAAAATGGGCGACCGTGGTCGGGAAGATGGAGAAACACGACCGTCGTTGCAACCTCGTTCCACCGCGATTACAGCCGAGGGACTCGGACCCAACGCGAGAAAGCCCCGATGCGCTACTCGCGGATTTTTCCATTGCGAGTCTCGACGAGTTTCCGCGGCGCCGTAATAAGAAGCTAAACCAAAGGCACTGGCAAAGGGAAACTGATCCTTTCCCCGAGAAAAATACTCGAGCGTTCGATCTCGAAAGATTGCCACCGATTCTCCCCGACGCGATTACTCCAGGGGGTTAATCTTCCGCTCCGACTTTCCTCGTCTCTCTGCCCGTCCTTGGGACGCGCCGCGTCCTCCGGAGGAACCGGGTCACGCGTCTTTCTTACCTGGAATTCGCGGATCGACGCGTGGGTAACGCGGCAACGCGAGGTGAGATTAAAAATTCACGCGGTTCGATTGCGGAGATGCGGAATGACGGTCGGATCGCGATCGAGGTCCCCCGCGAAGTTGCAGTAAGCTCCGGATCGGTGTGAAACGGAGAGAGAATCGAGGATTCTCTGGAAGGCGTGTAATCTCGAGTCCCTTCTCGCCTTTGAAACGTTGTAGCGGGAAAGTTTAATAGGATCGAGGAAGAAGAAGGGTGTCGCGTTTCGTTTTTGAAAGTAGAGGCGAGGCTCCGGCGGCAGGGAACGGGAGAACCCGAGGCGACGTTAATTAAAATTCCACGATGCTTTTTCCTCCGCGATACACGCGGGGCGGACGCGACGCCTAATTCCTCGCCATTTTCGATTCCTCCCGCGACGAACGCGCCCGGGATAACGAAGAACGCGGCGAGACCGTTCCGCCATCTTCCTTCTCGTCGCCTCTGTTCCCCGTCTGAGCCTCGTTTGCCGGGTTTTCGCGACGTTAACCGCGTCAGGCCGACGGTAATTGCGCCACGCGGGCAACAATTATCCTGGAAAGCGAATTTCGCAATTGAATATTCTTCGCGGGGATTAATCCTTCCTCCTTAGGCTTTATCGAGTCTCGAGGGCCACTCGTTCGTTCCCCTCGGCCAGTTTAAGGCCGCATTAAAGAGATTAGTTCGCGTCCGAGAGAGCTAGACAGTGGCCCACGCCGTCTCTCTCTCTCTCTCTCTTTCTCGCTATCGGTAATTCGAAAATCCCGGCCTCCCTTTTCCCCTGAGTAGCCCGTCCCTCTTACTTATCGCCCTAACGAACCAAGACGAGAGAACTTTCGTCCCCGTTGAAAGCCGAAAATCGTGTTTGTCCAGCCAACCAGGCCAACTCCTCTTCTTCCTCTTCCTCCGCGTCGCGACGCTCCGCCGATCTCCGCTGTCCCCTGGCCGCGACGCGCTTTCCGTCGGATCGCTCTGGTCTCCCTGTATCAAAGTCGAAGAGGTTTTATCGCGGTGGTAATTAATCGGAAAACGCGGCACTCGGCTCCCTCTTTGGGCAACCGTACGACCGTTTAGAGACCCCGATACGCGCGGCTCTAAAGGGCCGGGTATAAAAGGCTCTAATCGCAGTCACGTTCTCGATAGCCGTCTTTACGACGGTGTAAAACCCCGTGGAGAAGACACTCGATTGGACGAGTCGAGTCGATGGAAAATCTACCGGATTCCGGGTCACAGCGGGGCTATTGGAGTGTCAGCCGTTGCAAGGTGATCGCGAAGCCTCCTTCACCTCCTCCTCCTGTTCGTCGCCGTTTTCGCGGTGACGAAGATAAATAAATTAACGTCAACGACGAAACGTTAGAGTCGTCGGAGGGACGAGAGCGAGCCGGAGAATTTCATTTTCCCCGGGCAGGAAATATCGGGCGACGTTACCCGGTCTTTTGTTTTCCGGCCAGGTCGCATTCGCCTCTCGACCGAAACACAATTTGCCATAAAAGCTTTCCGTTGCCCGCTCGCGGCACGACAAACCGCGTCTTCGTTCGCCGCGCGATTTCGCCAGCGTCGTTTCGTTCCAGGACCGCGGCTCTCCCCGGTTCTCTCCGGTTCTCCGCTTCCGATCGTAACCGGCCACCTCCGATTTACGCGCAACTTCCACGTTTCTCCCCGTAGAAAGTGGGTCGCTTCGTTAAGCCGCGCGGTATCGGTTCGCCTCGGCCGAAAACACACACCCCGCGAGGGGGCTGGGAATTTAAAGACGCGAAGAAGAGGGAAGAAGGGCGACAAAGGCGAAGCGGGGCTGCAACGCGGGCCAGGCACGAGCCAGCTCGAAAACGCGATTAATCATCCGGTTCCCTTTACACGCGAACTCTAACCACCCCGTCGCGCGCGCCTCGACCCTTCATAGCGATATTACCGTTCCACGCGCGTGCCAACATCCAGCTGCAAACTCTCTACGCCGATCCGAGATCCGAGCTCGTCTCGCAACCAACCCGATATCTCCCCGAGGAGACAGAGATAGAGAGAGAGAGAAAGAGACTCGGTCGGAAGTTGATCGAGGCGGAGCGTATAGAAAGGCGGAATAGCGGAAAGGAGCGTGGAATCGAACGACGAACGTTTTCGCGCGGATCAGCCAGCGGCAGGGGTTGCTTTTAGATCCGTGGTTTTATCCGCCTATTGTCCCGTCGGGCCGCGGATAAACCGCTCGCGCGTCTCTCCGACCGTGCGAATAGATGGAAATTCGCCAGGGAACACGGGTTGGTTTTTAACCGAAGGATCGGCGACGATAACGGCAGATTTATCGGGCCAGAGACTCATAAACGGCGCGTTACGAGTCGCGGGGAATAAAAACCTGTTGAGTATACAGCCGGAACGGCGAAGATCCTTCGGCCATTGTTCTCCGCGGCCGAACAGCGCGGAATTTCGCTCGAATTTCGTCACACCGCCATTGTTTTCTCCGCTAACGATCCGCGGTTCTACATGCAAATCAACGCGAAAGGGGAATAGGCATCGCGCTCCTTTTTTACGCCATTCCGGCATTCCAGTTTGTCCCGGCGTTACGCCTCCGCGCCTCGATTTATCTCGGTCGTGCGAAATTTTCCAATCGAACTCGAAAATTTCCCGACTCGTCCCGATCGAGCTTGGTTTCCTTTGCGGGACCAGTGGGATTTTTAACCTCGTTTCTCCGCCGCAGAGACATTTCTAGTCCAGAACGCGCGTACTCGGCGTAAACTAGAGTGTATCCTTTTACGCGTAGTCCTTTCTCGTTACGCCGGTGTCCTCCTTTTCGCACCTGCTAGTTCTCCGCGACCACGTAACCGCAAAATCATCGCGTCGTTGCTTTCCTACTCGCCTTGGAGGCTTCGAAAAGTCTTACGGTAATTACCGCGCTCGCGCTTGACAAACGCGATTGATTCCCGCGCCCCGTTCTTCTTCTTCTCCTGCTTCTCCTCCTTTTTCTTCTTCTTCTTCTTCTTCTCTTCTTCGTCTTCTTCTTCTCACAGCGGCGCGGGCTGCCTTTGTTTCCCCGGGCTTTTTTTCGCCCGGCGACCCGAGACAAATAAAAAATAAAACACCGGGGGAAAAAAGGCGCCGGCAACCCAGTTGCTCGGCGAACAATGCGGTTCGTTACGCGTAGCATCGCGATCGCGAGACGCGGCGTATTCACCGCCGCGATTCATCGCGTTTTCCGCAAGGACGCTGCAAAAACCCGTATCACGTGTCCGCCAAGCTTTTTCCCATAATTACATCGCCACTTGGCGCTCGCGCTAATTAGCCAGCGACAACTTTCTTAACTCCTCGCGGTCCCAGTCCATTACGCGAATACGCGAGGAATTAATCCGCGAACGAGTCTTTCCGCGAAAAGCTACCCTCGCGAAACGGTTGGTAAAAAGCGACACTGGTCCCGAGATAACTCATCCATCCCACTTTCGACCATCTTTTCCCCGGGTTGCCGAAAACCGATTCGACGATTAGACCGGATCCCGAGAGGTCTCGCGGAATCGACTCGGAGTTTTTCTCGCCCCGAAGCGTCGCGAAAGTTTAACACGGGAAAGAAAGTTTGGTTTGCTCGTTCTCTTTGTCCCGGGAGTGTTGGGCGGCGGCCAAGCCGCGAAGAAACGCGGTTCTACCGGCTTGTCCGAGGAAACCCGATCAAACCCGAGGAACCCGCACGGTTTACGGGCAATTTTCGAAGGCACTCCGGCTCGGTGGCGTTTCCACGGCGAATTAGCGGTCAGAGCGGGCCGGACGTCGACGCGGGCCGTCGCGTCGGTGAGGCGTCGGTCAGGCGTCGGTTAGGCGTGGACGAGCTGCGTCCCGGAGGATGCTGCAATTTCCATAAATCGCGACACCGGCCTCGCGGCGGAGACGTAGGCGCGCTGTCGAGAGAGTAATTTGCCCGACCGTGTGGAAAAGTTACGAGTCAGCTTGCACCCTGTCACCCTGTCGGGCCGGCCGTCGCGACGCCACGCGTCCGTTCGTCCTCGGCCACGCGCCGTCTTCCCGACTCGCTTTCCGCGCCATTTTTCTCACCTTCCTCCCCTGTCGCCTGCGTCGCGTAAATATCCGACGCGCGTTCTCCGGTTGCTCGGCGTCGCGTTACCGCGACTGGCACCGGCCTCGTCGCCGTCTTTCAGCCCCGCGACGCCTCGCGAGTCCTCGTTTCGCGCGGTTTCCACGGCTACCAGCGCGGAAAGTCCGAGCGGACGCGCGTTGTTCCGTTGGCGGTATAATAGGCAGAGCGGACTGCGCGCATTGGCGCCCCGGTATGGAGAGAAACATATTTTCTAGACCGTTGCCTTTGGAACGATATGACTGTTGCTCGAAAGACGTATACCACCGAGCGGAAGATATATAATGGCGCGTGATCTATAACTCTCGGATAAAGCATCTGGAAAGCGCCGGTACATCGCTGGTAACGACGCCATCTTTTATCTCGTGTCATTTCGACGTAACGATGATCGAGGATCGGACGGAACGGTGGCATTTATTCGCAGACACGCTCTTTCAAAACTAGTTTAATCACCCGGTCGCGTATCGTCGGCCCTAAAATTCCCCCGGCCAACCGGAATCCGTCCATACGCGAGAAATTCATCCTGGTAATCCAATTTCCTCGCTCGCGTCGTCTTCTCCCGGCCATTGTCGCGCGGTCTGAGAAATGTCCTGGCCGAGGAACGGGCTTCCGTCGCGTTTCTCCATTGCCAGATATCACGGTAGCCGGGGATTTCGGTAACGGTACCGCGTCTGGCTGCGAAACCGTCGGACGCTTGGGTGACCCTGGCCGCGTGGATCGGGCTCGATGGGAAATTGGAACGATGTTTCGCGAGGGCAGCGTGTTGACCGACCGCTTAGGAGCGAATTAAAAGCACTCGATTGGAGATCCGCGCGGCACTGTCGCCGACAGGCTCGCTTTGTTTCCCAGCTCGTGCCCTCTCCGCGCGACCTTCTCGCGGAGAACGCGGAATTTTCGGCGGTATTTGGGTCGATTGCTTCCCGGGCCCCGAGTTCTCCGTGCGACCAAGTTTTTCCGTCCCGAGGCTCGCGAACGAACGGGGAAAGACTTTGCGGGAAATTTTCGAGGACGAGTGGGAATTATCGGGACGGGAATTGGAATTTCGCGGGAAATTTCTGGTCGAAGGACAGAGTCTGTCGAGCGATCGGCTTCCTTCGGCTGAACCTCCAAGTATCCGGCGCGTTATCGTCGCGTAACTGGCGTTCGTCGAGGGAAACTTTCGACGCGCGGCGTCGCTCCGAAGCGATTCGCGGGGAAGTTGCAGGGAAACGGGACGGACAGGTTCGTTTCCTAAACGTCGAGGCTGGATAGCGGGACGAAGCGAAGGGGAGGCGCAGGCTGAAACTCGATTTCATCGGCCTCTGTTCCGCGCACCGCTATATTTTCCGACCAGTCGATCCGCGGCTCGGGACAATCGCCGTTTCATCCGGTCAAACGTTCCCGTCCCTGTGTATCCGCCGGAAAAACCCTGAATACGCTTCACCCGAGACGAACGTCGATCGCGTACGCTCCGACCAGATCGATCCTCCCGGTTTCCCTCCTCTTTCCCTCCTCTTTCGCGCCGCGTTCGCCAACGCGTTTACTCCGTCTTCGGGTGAATTTTTCCGCGAGAACGAGCTTCCTTCCTCGGAGAAAAATCCGCGACTCCGACTGCATTCGCGCGAATCGTCGGCGAGTGTCAACGCGAAGCGGAATCGGCGGTCAATGCAGGAGAGAAATCAATAGTTTCCACCGGGTAAAATCCATCGGGTCTTCTCGTCGAATTTCTTTCGCGTAACGTCTTCCTCGGATTTTTTCCGCGAGACGAGAGGCTTTGTCCGCTTTGTCCCGGTGAACGAGAGAAGTCGTCGTGACGTCGGGTAACCGGAAGCGCGAGAGGGAGGAACGGTTAACGCGTCACGAACGGTATTCGGTGAAAAATGCATCGGTACACGTGCAAGTGCGTGCTCGACTGCAGCGGGTCTTCTCTCCCGGTGTCCGACACGTATCCGCCTTATTTCGCTCGGTCGAGGGGAAAAATGCGACAGCCGCGAGGAGAAATTCACCGCGACTACTCGATCGAGTCCCGTCCGATCCGTTTCTCTCTCTTCTCTCTCCTCTTTCTCCCCGTGTTTCTCCGCCAGACAGAGGGCAAAGCAGCCCCGCGATGCGCGAGACCTTAAATTAAAGCGCTGCCAATTATAACCGTCGTATCGAGGGATGCAGCCGAGAACCCGGGCGCACTCTACTCGGCCGTCCTTTGGTATTCAACAGCTCCAACTGAGATACATTTTATGCAGTCCTTACCGAGCTTTTCCCGACCTTTTACCAACCTTTCACGGACCTTTCACGGACCTTTCGCCGAGTTCCGCTCGACGCACGGGCTTTTATTTTCTCGGATTTCCGTCAACCCTCTTCGCGAACCGGCAATTTTCCGCGCACGCCAGCGTCCTCCATTACCGTGATTTATTTGTCAATTATTTCCGCGATGCCGATCGAACGAATAGGCTATCCGCGCCGACGATTCCGCGTCGGAAGACCGCGTGTCCATGAAAATTGCACGTCCGCTCGCCCGTACGTAAGTTAACAAAGAATAATCGACCCGAAGCCGACTCGAGACGACGAGACGTACCTGGCCGATGATGGATGGTATTTCCAGTTAAATATCGCTCGCCGGGTTTAATAGAGAGACGAGTGACCGTCGATATTCCTCGCGAGATTTCAAACCCTTTGCGAACCGACATCGATCCCGTCGTAAAACCGCCCAAACCCTTCGAGAGGAATGCCCGGAAGCGCGAGAGTATCGAGAATTTCGGCGTGGAAACGGCATCAAACGCGAGCGATTCCCCGGGAAGGAGGAAGGTAAAAAAGAGAGAAACGTTACGAGGACGAGAATAAAATAAAATAAGTAGCGCAAGGACGTTAAAAACCGGGTGCAAGGACACGCGGAGAGAGAGAGAGAGAGATTGGAGGAATCGGAAAAAGCGGCGCAAGGGCAGCGGGAAAACGGCTTTATCAATTAAAAAGCGGTACAGGGTCATCGAGGGAAGGAGAGAAAGGAGGGAAAATTAATCGAGATATAAAAGAGCCGAGATTGGAGAAAGCAGGAAATTGGAAGTAGCCGGGAGTGGAGAATGGCTTGGTCGATGGACGAAAATGGGCGAAAATGGGCGAAAATGGGCGTCGGGACGTACATATCCGACAAGTGGCGAGAGCCACGAGCAAGAAGAAGAACGACAGCTTGGTTGTGGCACGGGCTGGAGGTACGGGAACTCGTCGATGCGAAAATGTGACACGGAGCAGCGAAATGCATAGCCCGCGGGGGCCTCTTCTCCCTGAGAAATACCCTACCACGATCGAGGCATTAAACCAAAGTCTCCCCTCGGACCGCCGTAAATAAGGGTAGCCGTCGAAGCGGCGCATCTCGCGATACCTCTTGACCGCGGCGGTCGAGCCAATTGGTCGCGATGCGAATCGGCGACTCCCGATTCTCGGTGGCCGAAACTCGCGACTTGGCTGGTCTCGGAAGAGGAGACGTCGCGATAGATTTCGAGGTCGGTGAACCGATCGGAGGACGGGCCAGGGTCGGCCGAGATGGACGAGGAGGAAGGAAGAGGAGCGACGCGCGTCTAAGTACGCGGAATTTATACGGCGAACCGTTGCCGATTACGGTGCCAGTTTGAAAAAGCTAAAAAGAGGCGTGGAGTAGATGGAGGAGAGAGCGGCGTGGAACCTCGATCGTTTTACACACAAAGGCTGCGTCGCCCCCGTGGCATTGTCCGCCTCCGAGGTGGAGCTCATCTCCACCTTCCGACCACCTTCCGACCACCTTCCGACCCGGGCCGCGTGTTCTCTTTTTTTCCCTCGTCTCACGCCGGCTCCGGGAACAATCGGTGACACTTTGAACCCCGTGTTCCATAGAGGAGAGTTCCGCGGAAGAGGCGCGAGCCACGTTACAAAACGCGCTGGAAGAAAGGAAGAGGAGACGGGAGGAAAGAAAGGCGGAGAGACGCTTCCTCCGCGGGTCTACCATCCGAACCACCGACGGCGGCGTCACCGGCGACGTCGCTTTTCCACGGGAAAGCACCAAAGGCTTTTCCCGTTGTCGTTGGCAAACAATCGCGGCAAAGTGTCGGCTGGTATTTTTCCAGCGCACCGACGCCGCGTTTTCTCGGGCAAAGCCGAGAACCGAGGCGCGAGTGCGAGACGGGAAACGGCATTCCTCGCGTCGTTCTCCGGAGAGAGAGAGAGAGAGAGAGAGAGAGAGGGAATGAGAGAGAAAACGCCGCGGACTCGCGTTTCATCGCGGAGGAAGCAACGGATCAGCGGGTCTCGTGTTTCGTTAATCGGTTAACGCCGCGAGTCGTCCTCGCGATCCGTGGGACCCGGCCGAAGCGTCGCGTCGCGTCGCGTCACATAGCGTCGAGAGATAAGGCGACCGGAAGGGCAGAGTGGCTCGCGACGAGAAGAAGCGGCTCTCGCCCTCGGATCGGAAGACGCTACCTGTTACGCGCCATTTCCTCCTCGTTATTAAACCGCGCAGACCGACGAGCGGAGGATTTATAGCCGCGCGGCGGAATTTATAGCCACGGACGGTAAATTATATCGGAACCGTTACTCCCACACTCCGCGGTACGATGGAATCGGTGAACGCGTTTAAGAATTTACCTGCTGCTCCCTCGCCGACGTTCCGAATACGTTTCGTATTCTCCGCTTTGAATAATTCTTCGGAACAAGGCACTCGCGTGTCGCCAGCAGGGAAAGAGAGAGAGAGAGAGAGAGAAGTTATAGGTTGGAGGGTTTGGCCGGTTAAAAAGGAAGAGTGGAAATTGGAGGAGAGACCGATGTATTCTTAATCTCGAGACCGGCCGCGGGGGAAGTTATGAATTTAAATCATCTGCCCGCCGAACGCTCGTTTCTAAGCGGACACTTTCGCGGCGGCGGCGAGAAAAATAGTCGTATCATCGATCCCTGTCTCGGCGCGCATTCATCATCGGTCAGTTCTACCCGCTCCGAGACGCTCGCTTCTGGTGAAAGGTTGAGGCAGGTCCAGCCCGAGTGAATCGACCGAGAGTGAAAACGAAGCCCTTCTCGCGACGTCGCCCTCTCCCGCTCCGATCCGCCTTCCTCCCCAAAGGGGACGACGCTTCCAATTCCTCGCGCCTTCTTCGCCGAATATCCTTCTCGTCCTTCACCGAGTCTCCGCCGAGATCGACGTTGACGAGCGTACCAACCGGAAAGCTCTCTCTGCCTTTGACGGGTCGAGTGACTTATTTAAACGACCGCCTCTTCCTTCCCAGCTTTCCGATCAATCCACGCGCCGCCGTCTCGGAATTCTCTGCCGCCGATCGCGGATGTATCGGATATTTGTCGCGATAGTCACGATCGCGACGCGGGAATAACGAGGTCCCGACGATGACTGGTGAATATTTGAGGATAAACACGGAGGACGGGACTCGTGGAACGATTAATGCGTCGGCGGCCGCGAATCCGGGGCTCGTTTGCATTTCACAGGGGCTGGATAATAATTCCGATACCCCGGTCGATGATCGTAATTGACCGAGGCTCTCGAGAAAAAGGATATTCAGCAGTCTCGCTAGGAGACCTCGAGCCTGGAGGACTACTTCATCCGCGGACCAGAGCACGTTCCAATTGCGGTCGTTTTCGCGTGGATCTCGCGCAGACCGATCTCCAAGGATAACCATATCGATCGGACATTTCGCTTGTAACGTCATCTGTCTCCCGAGTTCCTCGAATTTTCCACCCTCCGCTGGCTGTCTGGCGAAAATCCGGATTTTCCGCTCGTTTAAATGTTTCTCCCGCGAAATTATCTGCTCGCGTGATCGGCCGAGCCCCACGGTGATAGCGGTTTCGTTTCGACCGTATACGACCGTATTCCGACCGTGTTCCACCTAACCCCTGCCTCCATTAGCCGAATTAACGAAGAAACACGAGGTGTTTCGCGCGAGGGGAGGGTTTTTTGATAACCGGCCGCTGGCTTTTTCAGTAAATACACGGGGAAATATTTCCGCGACCGGCTCTGTGTAAGCCGCATTAGTCTCTCTCTCTCTCTCTCTCATCCCCTGACCGTGGAGTCGGCGTCGGTGGTTCCCGAAATCCGGGCCACGTCCTCGTCATCGTCGCTTTTATGCGGCCTATGATTATTCGAGGCGTGTGCGCCTGGTATCGTCGCCGGTGGAATTATCATTTCTATCGCGGCGAACCGCGAGCGTGCTCGCGCTGCCGGACCTCCGCTAAACTGTGTGCACGCGTTGCGCAAACAGGGCCGCGTTGCACCCGGGTATGCCATATTCGGTGGAGCGTACGAGCCGTCGCCGTGGGGGTCGCCGGAGCGGAAAGGGCCCCGACGGTAACCGGAGCCAGAGGGACACCTCGGCCGGGCCGTAACACGCGAAAACCAACGCCGAGGTTCTCGAGTTCTCGAGTTCGCGATTCCCCGCCAGCCCTAGCTCTCTCTCTCTCTCTCTCTCTTCTCTTTCCCTATCCGACCCGATCTTAATTAACTTCGATCTGTTTGGTCAGCCAACCTCCGTCCGCAACGACGATACGCGTGACCCTTTCACCGGAGTCCCTGCTCGAGCAGATCGGCCGCAACGAGATCCCGGGCCCCGGAGAATCGATAATCGCGATGCGAGCGCGAGATATCGCTCAAGATCCGGCGAGCTGCACGCAACCGGCTTATCGCCGCGAGATAACGCATTCGCGCCGATGAATATTCAGCAAACGGGGGCAGATATCGCGGAGACCCGCGACTCCGCGCCAACACCGGGGCTTAAGGTCGCTTACACTTGGCTGTTTAGAACCGCGAGAGTCTCGAAACTTTCCTTCTTTCCGGACGTTTTCCTCCGTTTCGATCGGACAGCCCTCGGGAAGCGTATTCTCTCCGTGTTCGTTATCGAACCTCGCAGTTATTTCCGTATCTGTAATTCCGAGATCGAGATCTTAACGAGAAACACGCTCGACCGCCTCGTGTCCCTCCGCGGGGTGGGTGGGAATTTTTCCAGAGATATCGCGAGTCTCGAAGGTGTACGCGAGATATCTCACGGAACACGCCGTGGCGCCATCTTCTTCGGCGAAAGTGGATGGAACCGTTGGTTTATCGAACCTGCGAATCGCCCTCTTTCCACTCGCCTCCGCCGCTCGAGATTCACCTGGGATAGCCTATCCTACAACGCTGAAAGAATAGCTCCTCTCCACCAGCCTCGCGATAACAAGCCGATCGACCATTCGAGGCCGAGCTATCGACCAAGCGGAAACCCCTTCGTCTCGATCCTTCGCGCGTGTTCGCCGTCGCGCGTCGGATTCTCACGAAAAACCGCGAAAAACCGCGAAAAATTGTTTGTCTCTCTGCGCGTCGGAGCTAATTTCCAGGACTCCCGGGTACGATTCTTCGGAAGCGGTTTACTTACTGGGTCACGGAGGCCTTGCAAGCTAATCGAAGATCGAAGCGAGTGCCTGGCACCTCCGCTTTACGCGAGGCTAACCGACTCCCGAGACAGGTGCGACTCGCCGAAACGGAGATTAATTCCGCGTAACGGCGGGGCGCGGCTCGGTTGCGTCGGATCCTGGAAAAACATCCCCCGGAAACTCGGCTGCAAAGCCAACACCGCGACCAGCCCCGAATCTCTCTGTTTCCGAATCTCTCTGGAGAGGTCGAAACGACGAGAAAGCTCGGAGCGGCGTTAACGCGAAAATTCGTTTATCGAGGCGAGCTCGAACGAACCAACTTCCCCGAAAGCCGCGGGCGTCGATGCGTCGGAAATACGTTTATTCCCGCGACGACGCGCGTCTCGAGCAGTCGGGACCCCCGATTTTTCCCCTCCGGTCGGAAATGAAATAAGACAAACCCGGTTAGAGGAAGCGTGTTCTCGCGGTCGCGCCAGAGAGAGCAACAGGGCTGTCTCGGCTCGACGGGAGTGCCGGCGTTGTTTCAGGCGGATTTTCATCGGAACGGATCTTCATCGTCGGCTCGTCATCGCTTCCCGTTCGTTTCCGTTGTTTCTCGACGCACGAACGCGCGCCCGCCGCACTCAGCCTCGATCGATTTCGGATAAACTGTTACGCGCGGCTAAATTTCCACTCGCTCCGAGGATCGTCCTCTCGAAAACGTTCGATTCCGCGTTTCTCCGGTAGGTAGATTTTCTGAAATTTGACCGTGCGGTCGAGGGCTCGGGTCTTCTCTCGAACGGTTGCGCGGATAGCCAGGGTGATCGGGTTTTAATTAACGAGGGTAAATTCGGCCGGGAGAGAGAAGAGGAGACAGGGAGAGAACGGGGCAGGTTCCGGGTTTATCTTTTTTCTCCTCTTGACCGGCGGTAACAGGGAATCGAACCGCGCTGTTCCTTTTACTCGAAACCATAATCTGGGCCACTAATCGAATTCGCGGTGTAAGAAAGAAAGAGAAAAAGGTCGGGGAGAGGAAGGAGATGAATGGGAGAGCGTTGAAAGAGGACCCTTTCATCCCGAGGAACACAATTTTCACCGCGAGGCCAGTTTTCAGCAGCGTCGAGCTGTTTAAACGACGGTAATAGAATAAAGGGAGGAGCAGGGTGGTCCGGAGCCGGGAGAGAGGGTTGGCCTAATGAAAAATTTACGACCAAGCGTTCCACGGGATGGGTCGCGAGGCAGGGTGAATGCAGTCTCTCCTTCTCTCTCTCCGCTCTCTTCGCTTTCGTAGCCGCTTCGAGGCTGGAAAACGGCCGTTTGCAGCCCGGTTTTGGCGCCGCGTCGTCTCGCGTACGCGCGGCGTCCGGCCGGAAAGCGTAGGGCCGCCCAGGCGCGTGAACCGGCTCGCGTTTCCCGAGAATTTCCCATCCGACGACGCAATTGGTTCGTTAGCGGTGGCACGCCGGGTCGTGTGAAAAGCTGGCCCGCCGCGATTCTTTCATCCACGGGTTAAAGTCCGTCGACGAGTCGCGCGCGCGGAATAGCCTCGGTGTAATTAACAAGGAGCGAACGCCGTAAAACGTCCTATTAATCCGGTGACCCAGAAACCCCGCGGGTTTACCATGTATCCATAACGCGAAAGTCGAGGAACGAATCACGAGGGGCGGCCGGGGGGTGGTGGCTGGTGAAATGGCCGTGAAAGTGCAGGATTTTAGGCGGTTCGTTAACGTCTGCGGAGATTACCGGAATTACCGAATCACCGACGTCATCCGGAGAGATCTCTCCGCGAGAGATTCCGCTTCCATCCTCTCCTGACGCGTTTCGAAGGCCGAGGGTGGATCAGCGAGCCGCGGACAATCGGCAAAGCTACTCTCGTTCGGTCGATGCCCATTGCCCTTTTGCCTTTGCCGCGACGCAACCACGGTTATAATTAACAAGGGCCCGGCGTTGGTCCTCCGCTCCCGAAACTCGATTCAAAGCGGAGCACAGCTCCTTCCTCCTCTTCGAATCTTCTTCCGCTCCCCGCGTTCCACTTCCGTCGGGATAGCAGGCATTTCTCGTCGTCTAGCTCTGCTCGGAGAGATTCGCGTCCCTGTCGATCGGGATTTTCGGGAAGCAACGATGGCGGGGCGAACGGGGTCGCGGAAAAAGCGCGTTTTAATTGGCGGAAACGGTAACGAAAGGGTAACGAAAGGTAACGCGCGAGCGGCGAATGGCAGGAGCGTTCCGCGGGGGATAGCGATTATCGCGCGGCCGACTCGTAATGGTTAATTATCTCTGGCAGAGCCGATGCCCTTCCCAGAGCGCCGGGAGTTTCGCGTGCGAAAACGCGCGGACCCTCTGCGTAGAACCGGTTAACACCGTTGCTACGATGTTATTCTAGAGTTGGTGGTAGACCGGAGGCAAAACGACTGCAGCGAGCAGCAAGACGGGAGGAAGAAAAAGGGGAAGCTGTGAAAGTGCGTAGGGGTTGGCCGATCGAAGGTTTGATCGTCGGGCGCGCGTGTGTCTCTCGATCCGCTCGCTTCCTACGGATCGAGCAGGTTTTCTAGAGCCGATGGGATCTCGGAAAGTCGAAGAAAATCGCGCGGCGGTAGGCGAACGTTGAGAGAGGGAAGACGGAGGTTTCGGCAGGGGATTCGAGGATAGCCAGAGTTGTCGAGGACGATCGAACGAAAATAATCGCGAAACGGTGCGGTGGCACGATGCTGGCGTGCGTCTATCCGGCGGAGAACTTCAAGTCGAAAGCCGTGACGGTGAAGCTCCGCCACGGACGATCGAAGAGAAAACCGAAGCTGCTGTCCGTGAAGGAGAAACCGGCAGACACCGGCAAGCAGCCGGAATGCAACGACACCCCTAAGCTCGAGAACGAGGTAAGCTCCCTTCGTATTCCGCCCTTCCTTCCGCCATCGACCGCGACCTACGAATTTTATCTTTCTTTCTCTCGCTTTTTCTCTCTCCCTCTCTCTCTATCTCTCTAGCTCTTTGCTTCTCTGTCTCTTCTCTCTCCGTTTCTAGCCGCGCGTGAATTTCCCGGCGCGTCGTTATCTCCGGAAAAAATGCCGGAGAATAGCGCGACTCGGTTTCACCGCGTCGTCCCGGCGTACGCTCGACGTTTATGAAGACAAACGTAAGGAAAAAAAAGATCGTTCCATGGAGAAAAAGAGAGAGAGAGAGAGAGAGAGAGAGAGAGAGAGAGCGA
>NIJG01000134.1:3549881-3570736 GCA_002201625.1 Euglossa dilemma | reverse complement strand
TTCTCGCGGTTGGCTTTTACCCGAGCCTGCCAGAGGCGTCGTCTCTCGTAGACGCTGGGAATTTGGTCGCGGGAAGTGGAAACGTGCGCGAGGCTGGAAACGGGGCAATTGGCTCGGTCGGAAGGGTTCGCCTGTAAGAAACCCGGGACGGGGAATTTCGAGGCCACCCGTTAGACGGTGATTGCAGGACTCGCGTTTAACCCCAGCTTCGGGCCGAAACGAGAAAGGTCAATATGCCGCTCATTCCAACAGGCTTAGCCCCCTACCTTTCTGCCCGTGTTTTTTAACCGAAACCCTCGATTTCGTCGGCCCGAAATCGCTGCTCCGATCGGCCTCTCCTCTCTCCTTCCCTGGGAATCGTGAACGGACGGAAGATCGACGAGATCTCCGGGGTGATCCTCGATAAGCGTGGATTCCTCGCGGATCGCGAGCGGATTCCGGTCCGTTTAACACCGTTGCCGAGTTTCCTCGGTTTTTCCCGTTAATTGCTCTTAATCCTCGCGTTGGTTCGGCGCGTAGCTCGGCCGGTTGCGGGGTCGCGTTTCCGGATAAAGGATCGAGAGGAACCGGGGCGAACGCGCGAGATCGACGGAACAACCGTAGCGAAAATTATTCGCAAACAAAATATCCCCGGTTGTACGACTTCCTGTTTGTCGTCCGTAAACGCTGCCTTTGAGCGACGCGTTCTGGAATTGGAGAACGATATCGGGAATTTCCACGGATATATTCCCACCGTGTCCTTCCGCGTTCTATCCAGGATGCGGCGAAAACGGTCTCCTTTCCGGTTTTCCCGGCCTGGTTCCAAAGATTCCGAGAGCAATCTCGTCCGGAGGCAATCTCGCGAGGAGCGGTGAAACAACGGTCCTGGAAACGCCCGCGGGCAGAATAATCGGACTGGCTGTAAAAAGATTAACGAGGCCCCGGTGCTGTATAAAAATACGATTTTTTTCGAGGCAAGCCGCGGCCGCGAGGAGGATAGAGAAACGGGAAACTATGCGCCGCGGAGCGCGACGAGCTCGAAAGGATTCCGCGCGGATCCAGGGGCTAAGAAACGGGATACGGAGATAGAATTTTCCCGCGCGGAGCTGTTCGGGGCGATAAAGGGGATCATCGGGCTGGTCTTGGCTGGTCTGAGCTGGTCGCCTAGAGCGATTCGACGCCGCGTCTGGCGAGAGAGGCGTTGTTGTTTCGAAAGAGAATCGTCGAGGCGAGACGCGTCGGGAAAGTTTCGGGCCCCTTCGGAGACGGGTCCCTCCGCGGCAGTCTGAAAGTCGCGTTAACGAAGATAACGAGAGGCAGATAAGCCGGAGAGTTCGGCTGGAACGGGGTCGGACCGCTATCTCTCCGTGTGCTTGCTTTTTAATTACGCATTGATCCTCGGAAACGCGAGACCGTCGTCGACTCGACGATTCCTTAACGCTTGTTAGACCCGAGAATCTTCCTTTCCGTCGCGAGCGAGGATAGAACTCGATAGAATCCTCGGTGTCTCCGAAACGCCGCGTGGTCCAAGTTTCGGGGGAGACGAGAAGAGGAGAGAGGATCTCGCGTGGGTCGGGAGAGAGGCTCGGAGAGAGGCTGCGAGAGGCACCNGAGCCGAGTCCGGCAGAGATCTGCGCATCGGCGAAACGCGAGATGCATCTGGCAGATCGCTCGGAGGGATTCTTTTCTCAGCGTACGGGATAATAACAGGGCAGTGGCATCGCGTGTCCCTTGGAATCGCGCTTGTTCGAGTTTCACGCGCGAAAAACGCGGCACGCTCGCGGGCACGGCAGGTTCTTCGAATCCACGGGATTCTCCGCGTTTCCCTGGATCAGTGACCGCTCGTCTATTTACGAGCGCGCGGCGGTGCCGTTGAAACGGCCGCGAAATTTGTAGCCTGCCCACCCTCGCCACCGACCGGGGGTTGTCTCGTATTTATTCACCCCGCCGCTGCTTTATCGCGCGAGTTATCGGCTCCCGTCCCGGCCCTTTCGTCCCCGCGAGGTCCGAGACCGCGCGGATCGAGGTAAAACAGATTTTTTTTTTCCCCCGCCGGGAGAACGACGGGGTAAACGGGGCTAACGGGAATTCTCTAATCTCGTCACGCGATAATCGTCGGCGAGATGCTCGCGGCGCGCGGAGAGGATCGGGGAAGGATCTAGACCGAGAACGAAGAGGCTATAGAGATCTAAGGAGCGAGGAAGGAGAGATAACTTTCGTGGTTATCAAAGTGCAAAGTAATCGAATTGGGATTAACGGAGGGTATCGCCGGGACAGCGGCATCGAGAAAATTGAATCGCCGGTTAACGAGCGCCGGAGAAGTTTCCTCGATTTTCCGTTCCCCGGCGATCCTTTGCATTAAAGATTACCCGTAACTCGGAGCAGAAGAGAGGAGGAGGAGGAGGAGGAGGAGGAGCGCGGGTCTGCGGGATTTTCGCGACGGGCCGAGGGAATAAAGGGAAGGAAGACGAGGTGGAAGATGGAGCAATGCCTCGATCCAGCGACCATGTCGATCAATTGCCGCGCTAATAGCTGGCTTCTCGCGTTAACGACGTCTGGAACGTGCGGTGAACGCCGAGCGAGCAACAAAAGCCGCGCGCGGAACCCTCCTACCTTTCCTTATTTACCCATCGTTTCCAACCGATCCGGCTACAATCGCCGAGGATCGCTAAACTATCCGTTAATAATTCAACGTCGGACGCACGCGAGAGGGTTTCTCCGTGAATCGTGTCGCTCTGCCCGATGTTTCTCGTCCGGGAATTATAAATTCCGAAGCCACTCTGGCGCAACGATACCCGAAACCGCTAACCCGAGTTAGGTCTGGATTAACTTTGACGAACGACGGGCCGGTGCGGGTTTCCGCTAGGAAGCATTAAAAGGAACTCGTCCTGTTCGACGTAATCTGGGTTAGCAGTGTCCAGTCGCGTCTCGCGCTCCACTTTCCCTCCAATTTGTCCCATCTATCCGGGCGAAATTTTATTTCCCCGGCCGGAGCCGTTCGTTAAGGAGAACGCACCGGGAGATTGAAATCGGAACGAACCGGGCCGCGTGCAATTCGATTCCGTGCAACTGGCAGACGTTTAATCGCGGAAAGAACCGAGCGGCACCGAGAGAGACCGGTCGGTTCTGAGCCGAGCGGATGGCAGAACGGAATTTCGGGCATCTAGATGCTTCGAGTTATTCAAATCGCAACGCTTCGCCTTGGCCAGAGGCTCGCCGTTTACCAAAAAGAATTCCTTCGATCCCCGTCGATCCTCCCCGACGACGTTTCACCTCTGCGGCGTAAAGCGTCTTTTGACATTCCCGACCGTCCCTATTAAACGGAAACGCTCGCCAGATCTCGCTAAAGCTCGCGGGAACTCGCGAGATCCGCGACGAGGTCGGGGAACGCACCTAAAACGCTAGGCGAGAATCAGAGACAGACGCGTTGAAGCTCCTTTTCGTTGACGTACGAAGGTTACCGGGAGTCCTTGTCTCTGTGGAATTCGAAGGGCCAGGTCGACCTTGGGATTCTACTTGGTATCGGCGGCCGGTCCTCTCCAGATGGTGCACGAGGTCAAGCAAAAAGAACTGCGAACGCTCCTCCAGTCCGGACCTACCACTCTTCGTCTCGCTTTTTCTTTTCTCCGCCGCGTTACGCCTCTCCCCTCGCACCACCGGCCCCCCTTTCCTTTTCCCATTTGTTTCTGCTACCCGCGAAATCGCGTAATCCTCCGAGCTCCACCTCCTCTCCTTCTCCTCCTTCTCCTTATTCTTCTTCTTCTTCTTCTACTCGTCCGCTGTTCTCCGCCTGGCCGTTGCTAAATGGCAGGCTGACATTTAGAACGCTCTGCCCCCCCGCGACATCCGCCGAGATCGTATCGCGTAACCGCGATTATCGTAACCAACCGAGCTGCGATTCGTAAACTCGATCTAGGGGTTCAGGGAGTGGTGAAAAGTGCGGCACGGCTCGGAAAGACTCGAAAAGGCTGGACTTTCCAGCGACGAGGGTGCCACACTCCGGAGGAACATTTACGAGCAAACATTGCGCTGCGTCTAAGCAAATTTTAGACCATTGTTCCCCCCTGGAGAATCTCCAGTCGCAAAGGGTGGAAAACGGTGGAGCAGTTGCCAGCAGGTGCAGATATTCGTAACCGCTTTTCCTGATGTACTCTTAATCCTGTTTCAGTTACCAGTGGGCGGGGGTGGTGCTGTGCTGGTGCTCAGCGAGCTTGAAAGCATGGCAGCCAGGCAACAGCGGGAAATTGCCCAGCAAAGGCGCCTCCTGGAGCAGAGAGAGGCCCGTCTAGCCGTGCTTCGAGGCGCACAGGTGAGAGAGAACCCCTTCTTCCAAGCTAAATGCGGAAATCGTTCTGGAAATTGCTCGACAAAGCTCCCGTAATATTCCCGCTCGGTCTTGGCCGGCTCCCGATGCGTTCGCCTTCCGCTCATCGATGAGCCCGGCTTCCGGTCGCCGCCCGACGCAACCCAGACACGCTCTCGTCTCTCTTTCCGCCTCTCCTTCCGATCTCGATCCTTCTGGGACGCGACTGGCATCGGGAGACAGTGGCCGTGTCGGGATGAAACGGTAATACGGAACGTGTTCCTCGGAAACGGGAAACGGGGCAGTAAATCACCTGGCCGGCGTCTACGCATTAGCCAATTACATTGCTACCCCGAGAGAACAGCGGCGAAAGTGGCGCGAGGTGGAGCGCGACGCGGAGCGCTACGCGGAGCGACACGGTGCTCGCTAGGATTCGATGTTTAGCCGTTTACAGCCGGCGAACGACGATAAAACAGCTCGTAAAGAACGTTCGTTTCCCGCGATATAAAATCTCCGAATGATCGGGGACTTTGATCGGCCGCGACGGCCCAGAGAGAACAGGGACTCTCTCTTCTTCGGTCGAACGAGAAGCAGAACATCCGCGTCATGAATAATTCAAAGTAATAATAGACTGGCGAACAGTTTATGCCTATTATCGACGGGATAACTGTCCGTTCCGTTCGGCCTCATCATCTCCGAGACGATCCACCGTCTCCGGGGCTCGTTGCCCACCAGCGTAGACCGTTTCCCCCGCGATTCCGCGCCGTTCACGCGCCACTCCGCGCCGGCAAATCTATCACGCGCCGCGTAATCGAGCGTAATCGCAGACTGCGCGCCAGCACCGAGTAATTCTCGATTAGCGGGTAAACGCGGTTTGTCCACCGCTTGGAATCTCGTTTCCGACATTCCGCGCTCCTCGCACAGCGTCCTCTTCCTCTTCCTCTTCCGCCAACGTTAGGACGGTTCCATTTTCCTCGACGAACCGCGATATTCGCGAGGAGAACGCTCGCCGCGGCCGAAAGATCCTCGGCAACACCTGCTCCGATCCAGGTGAATAATTAGCGGCTTTCTATCGCTGGAACGGGCCAAGATCGAGCATGAGGATAACCGGCAATTACGTCCATCGAGCATTGTCAGTCGGCGCGAAAGTAGCCGGTTTCCCTGGCGCGTGAGAGTCAGAGGTATCTCGCGAGGAAAGAATCCGAAGACTCGCCAGGTGTTCCTCGGGCGTCGCTGATGAATCCGCGTCGAGTCGAAACTTCGACTCCTTGGAAGAGGAAGAGTTTGGGAATGACGACCTCGACCCGAACGAACGTCGTGGAAACGAGCAGCGTTTCGCGTTAACGGTGTCGAGACCAGACGGAGGCGTCGGAAGTTGCTCGAAGCGAGTTCGGGGCGGAATGGCAGAGAGACGAAAGCGTCGAAATCACCGATTCGCGTTTAACTCGCGGTTCTAATAGAATCCAAAGACTCGCCAGGTGTTCCTCTGTAATACCATTGGAATCGCGCGTCGCTGATGAATTCGCGTCGAGTCGAAACTCCTTTTCCTTGGAAGAGGAAGAGTTTGGGAACGGCGACCTCGACTGGAACGAACCGTCTGTTAACGACAACGTTTCGCGTTAACAGCGTCGAGACCAGACGAAGGCTGGTCGAAGGGAGCTCGGGGCGGAATGGCAGAGGGACGAAGGCGTCGGAATCACCGATTCGCGCTTAGCTCGCGATTCTAATCAGGTCGCCGCCCACTCGACTCGGCACCCTCTCCGGGGCTGGTTAAGCGCGTAACGCGCTGGATTCTTCCCGAGGACAACGATTCCTTGCTTCGTGTGCTCAGCACTCGAGGCTCGTGTAACGAGCCCCTTCTTCCGCGATATTAACGAGATTAAGAGCGTCGGCTGCGCGCTGCAGCTACCCCGGCCGTTAACCAGCGTCGCTCTAATCTTCCGCCTTTACTTTCGAGAACGCGCGATCCCTCGACGCTTCGTTAAGTCTCGAGAGGAAGTTTCGGCGAAGAGACAGCGCCGCGTCGCCCTCTCCCGCCATTCTTCCGGCTTCTATCCGCGCGATGGAAACCACGTCGGTCATCCCGGGATAAAATCCGAACGATACGCGTCTCGACGCGTGTCGCTAACCCGGCGACGCGATCCGAGGTAATACGAGGGGGTGGGTAGGCAGCGACAGGACTGAGCCGGGATTTTCTAGGACTGGAAAGCCCTAATCCCAGCCGACGTGGCTCTATTCCCGGGGACGAGGTCGGCTCGATACCGACCATGGAAACTTTCCGTCCGACCGAAAGGCGTCGACCCAAAGTCCTCGACCTAAAGGCGCCGAGCGAGCAGCTTTTCCGGTAAGCTGCTCGGTACTTTTTAACGGTCGACAATGTCCGCGGTGCGGCCAACCACGCCGTATCGCAGGGAATCTTACTTTCCACGGGGAAAGGTAATTTCCCCGAACGCTTCCCCGGGGATTACCGAGGCCAACAGCCTCCGAGAGTCCGGCAGATTCCGAGCTAGAGACGCCGCAGAAGATCCGGCGGCGCCGCGAACGCGATTCTTCCGTTCTTCCCGAATTCGTAGCCGGTTAACCGGGGGGTTGGTCGTGGCATTAATAAAAAAGGGAAGGTAAACGAGGAGCTGGCTGGCCGCGGAGCGCAATGTCATAGAGAAACGCGAGCGAGTGCTCTCTCTTATTTGGCGGCGGCCTGAAATATTCCGCGCCCTCTTCGTCGCTCTCTGTCCTGCTCGTTAGCCAGCATTCAGTTTGGACCGGCCGGTATTCCGCTGCATTCAGCCTCGTATTCAGTGACCGGTGTTTACTGTTTCAGGAGCCAGCACAGCAGGACAAACTCGCCAGATTGAGGCACAGGCTGGACCAACAACAAAGCAAGCTGAATCGGCTGCGATTGCTCAGATCGCAGACCGACCAGTCACGTGCCAACAACGCCACGCTGAGTAAGTCGATTATGAAGTCTCGTTTTTTCTCTCTCTCTCTCTCTCTCTCTCCCTCTCTCTCTGTCTCTCTCTCTCTCTCTCCTCTTTTTCCTCCCCTGTTGCTCCACCGGCTCCGCAGACGTGGTCGGCCGAGGCGCCGCTTTACGAGCGAAACGCGAAAGCGAGAGTACCGGGACGCGATAATTAACCCTTTGCTCGTCGCCGAGAATCTCCTTCCTCCTCCGCGTGGAAGGTTGCTCGCTCGCGAACTCTCGAGCGAGGCCAGGGCCCACGAACGCGAGGCGTTCGACGAAGAGGGCCCATCGGGGCCCAGAGAGGCAGCGAGGTTCGAGAGTGAAAGTTGGGACGCAACGGGAATGGTGGCCGTGGAAATAGCCGGCCAAGTGAAATAAAGAGGAATTCTCCGGCCATTTTGGTCCCAGCGGACGCGGTCCCGAACGGCCTAAGGGACGGGCCTCGTTATCGTTCGATCCGAGCCGGGAACGCAGCGCGAAGGCGAATAATTTCCGAGGGGATCGAACGTCTCGTAAAGGGATATCGAAGGAATATCGGATTCAATAAAGATTTCGCCGACAAAATGGTGCCCGTTCGAGCCGGATGGCCCTCCTCAGCCGCCTCTCTTTCCATTTCGGATTCGCGTGATACATACGCCGTATTTACGGCCGCGATCTGCCACACGGTCCCTTTTCACGGTCGTTCCTCGAATCCCGGCCTGGGGAGGATTTGTCGCGAAATCTTGCCCGGGATTGCACGGTTTTAGCTGTCTTTTCGAACCTGGAACCGTTGCTAGGAGCGATGTCGTCGGTCCTAGACTCCTCTCCTGGAGATCCTTCGAGGTCGTAATTCGAAAATCCCGTGGGTGAATAGGGTGAATAGAAGGCGAGAACTCTCTGGTCCCCTTTGACCCGATATCTCCGATAGAGAGACACTAGTTGGAGGTTGACGCGAACCGGCTGCTTGTTCTCCGTTGACCGAGACGCGTCGTGTTCTTAGACCCCGCGCTGAATTCCGATTGATCCTCGTTAGCAGCGACACACCTCCTCGGTTCGGAGCCTTCGAAACACCATCTAACTTGGCCCGAGTGGAGTCGAGCTACCTCCGGAGTGGATGGAACCACTCGTTACCCGCACCACCACCCGTTCCCGGCTTCTCCGATTCCACAAGCCTGTCTGTCTGTTCTCTATTCACGCGCTGCTGCATCATCGTCCTCTCTTATCCGCCACGTTCGCGGATTTTCCCTTTCGAGCTTCCGTTCCGTCCCGTTCCGTTCCGCCGAGTTGCCGCAATTTTCACGAGCAACTTCGCGACCGGAGCGCGGCCGACCGAGATTAGCCCGGTGAAAAGTGCAATCTGCCGGGGGATAAAGGGTTGAAAACCGAGGGGGCCGAGCGGGGCGCGGTGATCGCGTTACCCACGGAAATTCGCGTAATCCACTTGCTCGTCCCAGTTCGTCGATGGATTCTCGTTTCCGCGACTGCTGGTTGCTCGTAGAAATGCAAATGATGGAAATTCATCGCTGGAGAACATCTTGGATAACCGGTCGAAGCATAAACTGCGTTGTACTTGCCGCTCCGAGTTCCAGCGTCTGCAGCTACGGATTCGAAACTTTGTATCATCCTGACCCAATATGCCCGCGAGCTGCAGACGTTCCCGCGATCTCATATTCGCCCCCGTCCTATCCGACAGGGGTTTATAGACCGCATAGATTCCGTGCTCTCGCGCTCGCGTCTCTCGATTCCACGCTCGAACTCGCGATACTCGCATCCGATCGCGTTCCCGACGAAGAAATCCTCGCGACCCTTTCTTCCCCGTCCTGGAAACGCTTTCCGGATCTCGCGAGCTTAATTCGAGCAGCCCTCGGCAGGGATTCCGGTTGCCAAAAAGGTTGCTGCTTCTGTAGAAACGTATGCAAAACGGGATGCTCTGAATCAAAGGGTCGTTTCTTAAATATTCTCTGCCCGCGAGAGCCTCGCGAGAGGTTCGCGAGGGCTTCGAGGGGGCTTCGAGACCGAGTCGGAACGAAATAGACTCGGCCGTAATCCCCGCGCGGTGTGGTTTATTTTAAAAATCCTACGAATTAAACGGTCGACTCCGTGGCGGCTGACAGGGCAAGCTTTAATTAAAGAGAGCTTTCCGGCCTCGCGGTACGCTCCGCGAGCGGAATTAGGTGGCCGGAATGAACTACAGAAGCAAAAGTCAGCGACGAGTCTTCTTCCCGCGGGAAAGACTGTTTCTTTGTCGAAAATGCACCGATCTTCGAGGTTCTTCGACGTATTCGCGACGCGAGGTTTACCGGTTCGTGCTGGGTTTGGCCAGGATTCCATTTGCCAGGCTATCGGCGATCGAATTCGGTCTGAGGGCGGATCGGCGAAGATATGACAGAAGTTGGAGCGACGGGTTTACCTCGTTCGAAGGTAAACCTCGTAAAGCTCTTTGAGTCTCTCCGTCTTCCCCGACAAAGACTCCGTTCCATCCGACCAGACTGTTCTTTTTTCCGAGCGGAAGGCAAGCCATGTCTGAGGATATTCCAGCAGGTAGAGAATTCTTCCATCGCGGTGATCGAATCGGCCTTTTCCCCCCGGAAGCGACGTTTACCCTTCCGTTGTTTACACCGGAAGAATATCCCTGGAGCAGCGAAGCTGCGGAGACGTTTGTCGGAGTTAACTCGCTTCCGAAATTCGAGGATGCTCGTCGGCCGAGACAGGGCGGGGCGGAGAGATCCGGTTTGCGGGAAAGCGGGGAAAAAAGGGGAAAGGGGGTCGGGAAAAAATGGCACGAGACGGATAACCGTTTCGCGTCCGAGACCGGAACCATCGATCCTCTTCTCGCGAAACGGGAAAAAGTTGGCGGATCGGGACGCGCCGCGGCCGTTTCCCCGGGAATAAATCTCGCCGAGTTTCCGCCGCGGCGGAATCCGCCCCCGCGAGCTGACACGCGCGTATTTTCCGTCTAATAGTTTCCACCTCGCCCAGCGATGGCTCGACTTTTTCGCGTATCGCGAATTCTAATTTCGTCCGGGCCGACGTCCTCGTCGCGATCGTCCAACGGAGACGCGTTTCTCGTGCTCCTCGCGATTGGAAGCGAGTAATAGCCGGATGAATCGGCCGGATGGTTTATCGGATAATCGAAACCCTATCGGCGCCTTAAAAACGGAGATTGTCCCGTGATCGGTCTCTGAGCCGCGGTGAACGCTCCGGATCTTGATAATGACACGGCCGATGCTAATGGCTTAATCTCGAAAGCAAAGAAGATTATTCCGAGTCGTTCGCCGGAAACGCGGCGAGCCTGGCTGTTATTCGAAGAGATCAGGCCCGCTGTGTAATCTGGATTAATGCGACCGAGGCGCGCGATATCCTGCGTCGCGGAATAAACGGCTGGGTTTATTTCGAAAACCGGAGTACGCGCGTGCCCGACTATTATCTGCCATTGCGTTAAATTCGCGCGGTGTTTTTTCCGCGAGAAACGACCGGACACCGGCCGGAATATCCGCGAGAGCGTACGATCTCTGGATCCGATCGCGCGCGAATCTCCGGAACGAGGAGCCCGAGCGCGGAATCCGATATTCCGGGAATAAAAGGAATCCTTCCGGTAGTTTCAGCGAGTGGAAATTTATCAAAGCGCGGGATTTCGCGGGGACGACAGTCTCGCCGTGATTTAAACGTAAAAATGCCTTGTCCTCCGTGAATTTCAAACGCGAGACTGTACCGCGACCTCTCCTCCCTCACATCTCTCCGTCTCGCGAGATACATCTGGAGTAGATTACTTCCAGCAGATTCGTTTCTATATTCGGCTTACCCGCCGCGACTAGGGTGTTCCAGGCGAACGCGAGAGAATCACGGCCCGTAATCGGCCGATAATTTAAGATCCGTCGGATGAAAAGATCAGCGAGAGAGGGGAAAAACTCGGGGCGAGGCTCTCGATGATGGACCTCCGCGGTAACGAACGATAATTCCGTACGCCATCTGCAGACTAATTTCCCCGTGGCTGCGGGCGTTCCTTCTTCTCTTCCCTGCCTACCTTTCTCGCGAGATTTCCGCGCGAGAACAGGGAAAACCCGATCTCTCCTCGTTTCTCCAACGCGTCTTAATTACCGTCCAAGGACGACCGCGATGCAACGCGGCGGGATATCGAGAAAGAATTTCTCCCTTGATTTTTACAACCAGCGCAACAGAAACGCGAAAGATCGCGAGAAACGGTTCAAATCCTGGCAATCGCGATTGGAATTCGCTAAAAGGTGTAGTTTGTCTACGTCCTCGCGCGTCCTAACGAGAAATACCTGACTTGGACCGGAGGATGGTTGATGTTGGAAGTTAAACGACACTCGTCAGGGCAAACGAGGGATGGTTCGGCAATTTTCGCGAGGTTTCGGGTCCAGTTCCCGGATCTTCCGCGATGATCAACGAGTCCGGGACTAGTCTAACGACTCTACCAGGCAACTACCCTGGCAACTGTCCCACCACTGAAAGTACCTTCCGGTCTAACTACTTTGGCCGACAGTGTCGATCCTTTGATCGCTCCGCGCATCCCTTTCCACTATCTCTCGGTTCATTCCGACCGTTCCGAGTAACAGTCCCCGGGCTGTCGAGGGAGAAAGGTAAAAAGCAGGAATGCGAGGATTAGCCCTGAACAACGCGAAGATGTCGGGGTATCAGCGAGGATCGTAAAAAGGGTTGAGGATAAACGGGCAAGAAGCGCGGTAATGACATGCGTACGCGGAGTGATATCACCGGGAAAGGGAACACACGGAGAGCGAGGGTAAAGCAGAGGCATAATGACGCAACAACGGGAAACATCAACCGCGGAGATGCGAGAGAGAGGAATGCCGCGCAGCGAGTGGATTCTCGAATCAGCGGGTTTCTAGGATAGCGGAAGCGACCAGCAGCAGCAGCACCGACAAACTTTCCTCTTTCGCTAGGACGAGGTGTTAATTAATTTTTCGCTAAAGCCCACGGGTGAAATAAACTTGGCCAGAGCTTTCCTTCCTTCCGGTCGCGAACTTTCGCCAACTGCGCCTCGACAAAAACCCCGTCGTTCCTCCGGACCGAGGATGATCGACGGATTCCGATTAAATTCCCTCCCTCCGTCGCGATGTCTCGCCTTTTTTCCTTCTATTAACCGCAACTTTTCCCGTCGCCGATCAAGTCTCCGACTCCTTTCGCGAAATCGCCGCGCCGATTCTCGAAAGGATCAGACTCCTTCTTCCCTCCCCGTCGATGTTATCCGCGACGTCTGATGGCGAGGATCGTGAAAGTTGGGCCGATCGATGCGAGAGGAAAGTTGCCGGTGAATCGCGAAATCGAAAATGGCCGGTGAAAATTGCACGGCTGGTTTTTTCGGCGCATAACGATGAAACACTTTCGTTATCCCGGTTTCGAAGTTTCTTGCGCGCATTTACGGCCTCGTTGCTTCTAGTTTAACGGGCTTGGCAACTCGTCTCGCGGGAACGCGCCGACTCGTCGAAAGGAAAATCTGCGAGGCATCGGCAGCAGCCCGCCTAAATTATTAACCGAACGAGAGAACAGAAGAGGAGGAGATCCGAGGGCCTGGATCCAATTGCCGAGCAACTTGCACGTAAAGGGATATAAATTCTTGCGCGAGCCAAGGGGAAGAGCGTCGTCTCTCTATCCGTGTGCTTCGAGGCAGCAGGAAGAACTGTCTGCCCGAAAGAGAAACTTTTCCGTCGCGGATCGAGAAATAAATCACCAGTGGAATTCCTTCCGACCGAACGCTCGCGATTCTTCTTAGCCGATCCGGAGGAAGCTCTGCGAGCTTTGGCGACCATCGCGAAAGCGCGCCGCAACAGGGGAATCAGAGGATCGAGCAGTCGTTTTAAAACGGTTTCGTGGCTTGAAAAGTGAAGCGACTCGTGGAAGCGTACCGTTTGTTCTCCGATTCGAGGCGCAGAACGGGAGAGACAGAGAGAGGCTGAGAGAGAGGAAGAGAGGGAAGGAAAGAAAGCACGAGGGACGAGAGAGAGAGGGGCGAAAAAACAGAGGAAAAAATAGAGGAGGGTTCACGCTCGAACGTTCGCTTAATTAACAACGCGAGCGGTGCCGCTTTTAATTGCGCGTCTAACGAGCGAATCCTGTATTTTTAGTTTCACCCAGCGGGATGAAAGTGGGAAGAAAATCTCTCAATCTCGCGCGGCCAATTGCGCATAGATTCGCCAATTACCGATTGCGCGCGTCCATCTCGCGAGTTTCGAGCCGCGAGTCGCGGATTCAACTGCTATCGCGTTTTTCGCGTCTAGCCTGCTCGAGGATCTCGGACCGTGAAACATGCAGGTCTGACTGGTAACCACGTTTCCGAGTCTCCGCCGACTAAATTCCGCCAACTGGGTTAACGCAACCGTGACCCCCTTCCGATCGCGAAATCTCGTTTCCAGACCGAGCAGGAATATGATCGAGCGAACATTGTTCGCTTTCCAACGGGGAAGAGATAAAAGAAGCCACGGACGTGATACCCTCGTTTCTTCCTCGTTTCTTCCTCCGAGGCTCGGCTTCCTCCGGTGCGACGACACGCGTTTCTACCTCTTCTTCCTCGGCTCGAATCGATTCCGATGAAAAATCTCCTGTCTCTGCCCACCCGCTGCCTCCCAACTTCCGGCCCGAGTTTACCTTCCCTATTCCGCGGAAACTTCGCCATAAACTCCGGCCGCGCAACACGGTAGCCATTCCAGAGGTGCTTACCCGCACACGCGTGGCCTAACTTCGTTCTCGCGACACCGTCCCGAGTTTCCCGGGGAAAAATCGCGACGCGGAAGAACGTTACGGCTGCTGGAAGCGTTCGATCGAACGTTCGTCGACAGCCCGGCCTGGAAACCTCGCGTTTCCAATGCTCCTTGTCTCCGCGCTCCATCTTGCCTGCCGTCTAATGCTCCGTAGGCTCTCTCGATCGGGAAATCTCGTTTCCGCGGGAAATGGAGGTCGGTGGCGTGGGTGGGTCGGAGTAGAATCGCGGGAGGAGACACAGAAGCGTAGGAAAAGAATCTCGCGCTCCGCTCGAACGCGTACTCTCGTCTAGGTCGCGGAGGATCGTTAAAGATTCGATCGGAAAGAGTTTCTCTTCGTCTCGGAGGATCGATCGAGCCGAAGATGTCACCCTGGTCCGACGGGAGAAGGCGAAAGAGCGATTCGTCGCGACGAGTGTGAAGAACGAACCGTCGGCTCGTCGACTGGTAGAACGCTCGGAGATCTCGCCGGCGGCGAACGCGGAGGAAAGTTTCGCAGCGAGGACGCTGGAGAGAAGGCGCAGCTTCGCCGGGAGATTTGGTATTCACGGGAGAGCGCGAGTCGAAGCCCCCTTGGTCGAAGTTTCGCGACGTCCCGCGAAGAATACGAGAGCCCGTCTTCTTCTCCCTCCGGCCGTTGCTCGGGCAGAGTCGGATTTTTCGAAGGCTCCGCTTTTATTCCGGTTTTACGAGCGACGTAAAAAAGGAAAAGGCACGGCTCGCGTGTCGAGAGAAGACGCCTTTGACTCGGTCGAAACGCGGAGGAAGAGGAAACCGTGTGTGCGTGTGTGTGCCAGACTCTCTCTCTCTCTCTCCCGAGCTCTCGATCCCAGAGTCCTCTCGGCACGTCGTCGATCTTCCAGTTCACCCAGAGACGTGCCTTAATTAATTACATCCTTCACCCTCTCTGGAGCACCACCCGGCAGGAATCGTTCGGATTAGCCCGCGATTCTTCCCGCTCGGATCAACCCTTCCCTCCAAATCAACACCCTTCTCCGCTGTATCGATCTACCGGAGCTTTCGACCGTCGAAGAAGATCGTCTTGGCGGAGATAAGGCCGGTGTCGCGGCGAAATTCCCTGGCAAAGCGAGACCGATCCACCGTAACGAAAGAGGACGGGAAGCTGGTCGCGAAGAGAGGGTGGCCGGGGGCCGGATTGATAGAGTCGGACGAGGCCGCGTGGTATCGGAGACATAGGTTGGCGTATCAGAAATCCATCGGATCGGCGTAGACAGGGAAAACACGGTGTATCCGCGGCAGGGATGCCGAGAGGCGTATCGAATCCCGAGGCCGCGCGACAGCCGGGAACACCGGCGAGAGTTCGGGAGCCGGTGCATACGGCCAGAATTCGATAATCGAATTCTAGGTCATCGGACAATCGCGCCACGCGACGATACATCCTTCCCTCGGCCTCTCTGCCTCTCTCTGCCTCTCTCTGCCTCTGTCTCCACCGCGAGATTATGCAGCCGAACCTTACGCGATCGGTCCACAGCCTCGCGGCTGAATTTTAGACCAGCCTCGTCCCCGAATACCGCCGATAATTTCTCGACGACCGATCGAATTTCTTTGGGTAACGCTTCTTTCCAACCTGACAACCGAGCAACGAAATTTTCTCCCAGGGAAACAGGTTCCCGGGGTGTCGTGGACCAGAGGGAGGCGAAGCGTCTAGGTCTTTCGGTATCTTTGATTGATAGCCGTTTTCTAAAGGGCGCACGCTAGTATTCTGGGCGGAGAAAATCGGGAAAGCTTCTCTGAAAAGATCGAGAAAGTTCGGTAAAACGAGAGCCCTGTTTCTCGAACTTTCTACGAGTTCCCGGAGTTTTCTTTGGCTCTACTTCGAACTCTGTGGAAAGGGTGCTTAGAGAAGTTGAAACGGAATGGCGAAAAATTTGATCACCTATCGGGGATGACTATAGGGCTGGGCGCTTTTCTCGTTAAAAATATTCGAACGGAGAAAGTGGAGAGCTCTCTGGAGAGAAATTGCTGGAATTTTCGGAAGAAAGAAAGCGGTTTAGCCGAGTGGATAAACCCTCGCGTTGAATTTCCAACCACCCCGTGTATAAATAGTAGTCTTCCGTCACCTCTCGCGACAGTCTACGCGAGATGGTTCGCGAGGAAAGTCGCGTTGCGCGAGTGAGTCCGAGAAAAAGGGTAGAATCCGCCTGGCCGATTTATCGTTGCGTCCCGACGCCGTATTTCTCGACGCGCAACGTCGACGTTCTAGCCCGAACGCATCCTTGTGGATCCCGACCGCTGGACCATCGATCGTCCATTGAAACGAATCGGTATCGAATCCTCGTCCCATTATATCCGCGGCTCTCCTATTCTTAAGACTCTCTCCCCCCGTTTCGATTTCAATTTAAAACTTATCGCTCGGCAAATGAAATACCGTCGGCGGTTATTCGAGCCGCTGCCGGCGTGTTCGCGGTGAAACGGTAAGAGAAGTTTCTAAATTTCGCGGAAAGGACGAGTTCCGGTGAAAACTCGGACGGAAGTGCCGGCGATAGAGACGTGGGAAATGGCGCGGAGTTTGCATAAGACCGGCGGGGAGTCCCCGACGAATCGGAGAAGTATAATAGTTGCTCGGAGAAGTGGCCACTTGCCGATAGTCGGATCGGTTCTAGGTCGCAATTACCACCGGAAGGGGCAACGTTCCCGGCCGCGTTCGAGGCGTAATTCCATACGTGCGTCGGGACGTCGCGGAATCGATAATCACCGCCGCCCTGCGACCACAATGACAACGTAAATCAACCTCCGTCCGATTAATAGAGTGCCGTATGGTCGAAAGAAGATTCGCGTGAATTATTAGCCAGGGGTAACAAGGTTACTACGAACCGGCCGCGGATCGCTGGGGCATTTTTAACCTCGCGCGGAGGACGTCGCGGAAAAAGTGATCTCGCGTCGAAAACTGTTCCTCGCCTGGTAATTTTATCGGGACAATTTTAACCTGCAACGGAAAGACTGGCACCGATGCAGCCGAGCGAGATCGATTCGTTCCGCGAGCGTTGACGATTTTAATTCGTCAACATCCTCTTAAAGAACTGGAAATAACTTCTCCGCGCATTTATTAATCCGCTATACCGCGAGCGTTTGCGCCACCCTTCTTCCCCCCCGGAACGCCATGAAAGATTCAAACGAGACTCGAGAAAGTGGAACGTAAACTCCTCGGCGCTCCCCCCTGTGTACGGAAGTTGGCCGGGCCCTAGGAATAATTGTTAACCAGTCGGCGCCGTGTTCCCAGCCCCGAAACCGCAGGGACACGCAAAGTTTTTCCCGGAAATCGGCGAACGTGTTCGAGAGGAACTGGCGCGATAACGCTGCCGGCGTTTAATTAAATGGCAGCCTTTTAATTGCTGCATACAATTAAACGGCGAGGATTCATCGATGCGAGCCCGGCACGCCGTTGTTGTTGCGTCGTTTATCGAACGATATCTCCCCGCGTCGCTGCTAACGACTATTGCATCTTTAATCGCGCAACAATATCAATCGGACGCGTTCCACACGGTCGGTTCCAATTATTCCCACGCTTTCCCGGCCTTTTCCCGTCGTTCACCCTCCGCCGCGGCCACTTCGTCTCCCTCACCGACGCCGGTCCAATGGAAAGCGGTTTCGAAGAATCTTCCGGGGCGAGAACACCGGAATCGCCGCTCCCGTTCGCGCTCTCCTCGTTTCCCTCTCAAACGAGTATCGCCAAACTCGAACTTGTTGCATCGTTCGTCGAACGACGCGTCGCGACGTCTCCCTGCCGACCCGCTAACGAACTCTGCGCATCTTTAATCCCGCGATAACATCGGTTAAACAAGCTCCGCGCGATCCGTTCCAATTACTCGCGCCTTTTCGCGGTCTTTCAAACGATTTTCCAAGATTTTCGGAGAGAGCGTCGTCGGATTTCCTTTCCCCGTTCGAACCTGCCGTCCGTTTACCCCGTGAAACGACCCGGCGTCGGACTACCCTCGATTCGCGCGGTTAAACGTTGCTGGCGTCGCGCGGAAATTCGGAAAGTCCGCGAGCGAGAGCGCGCGTACGAGGCCAAGATCCGAGAGGTTTCCGAGCGGAATTACTGGAGGTCGGGTTGCAAAGAGCAAAGTTCCGCGCGAGTCTAAGCTGCTGCCGCTTTTATAAAGCTACAGCACACCTAGTTACCGTGTTATTTTCCAATTTTCGAGCGAGCTGCGCCACCGAAAGCGGCAAATTGCCACAGTTTTTGGCGCCACTTCAGCGACAGAGTTCTCCACGGCGAGAATTTCGGTTGGCGGCCCTCTGGCGCGGCATAATTTCCGAATTACAAGCGTCGCGATGCACGCCAGGCTTCGACCAGGCTGCTGCTGTTGCTGCGAGTGTTCGCTGGTAATTCGCGAGAAAGCCGAGCTCTCGCCGCGGCGTATCTGCCGGGCGATTCACGAGCCTGGCTCGTGAGGCAATAATCCGAATGCTGGGGCGAGGGAGAGAAGAATGGGAAGAAGGATAAGACGGTGGACAGCGAAGCTAGAGGGTAGAGAATGGAAATGGAAAGTTTAATAAGGCGTGGCCGAGGCCGATCGTTCCTTTTCCGCGGAGCAGCGCGACAAAAGCTTTCTCTCTCTCTTTCCCCTCTTCTGCTCAACTCCTCTTCATTTTTCCCTCCTCCGCGTTTTCCAGGCGTGTCGCCTATTTTCCCTCGTCGCTTTCCGCCCGCGGGAAATGACGGTAAGGCGGTCAAAGGCCTACGCGAACCAGTTGCCCGATTTTCGCTAGCCCGGCTCTCTCTCCGTCGAATTAAACGCCAGCCGCTTTAACACGCTGCGAGCTTTCTCGAGATTTCTGAAGATTTTTCGGTGAAAGACGTCATCGTCGACGTCGTCGTCGTCGGGGAATGAAAGTAGAGACCGTAGGGATAAAAGCCGCGAGGTGAGTTCCCGGCGCTTATACTCGAATTCCCGAAGCTTTCGCGGAGGCAACGCGCGTCCTCGATGGGAAAGCTTCGATCGGATATCATGGTCGATAACGGGTTGGAAAAGATTCGAGGAATAACTCGGAGACACTCGGGGGTCGTGGCGAGGGTGGAACGTTATGAACCGGTGATCTCGGAGAAAAGACGAGCTTCTTCGGGGCCGTTTAATTCCTTCTTACCCTCCGCCAGCTCGCTTCTCCGCGTATGAATTCTCCGGGGCTTTTCTAATTACGTCAAGCAGAGTTCTACGGCTGCAATGGACCGGGAACGCTTAAAATTCTCCCGCTTGGTAGGTCGGAACGAGCAGCTCCGCAATAAGCGTCACCGTGCAGCACGGAAATGAGACACCGGAGACAAATAAACGAAACGAGACCAGTCGAATCCTCGGGCTCGCGTTCCACGCGATGTATCGGAATCCTCGTCTTCTTCGTCTTCGCGTGGTAGACGCGCGGCGTAGTTGACCAGCTTTCCAGGCAATTGTCGCGCCGCGGTATCGAGACGAAGCAGACGCCCGCGACGCGGTCCACTGGTTCCGACGACGTCGCGTATTCCGACGAATCGAGCCGGAAAATTTCGAAAGAACGACCGTCGGTGGGAAAGCGAGTCTCCGGATGATTGGAGGAGTTTGGAAAAGGTTAAACGATGATCGATTCCCTCGGAGTCAAACCGCGCGACAAATAGACCTCCGCGAACTCGCTCTAAGTGGATTAAATTTCGATTAATCTCGATCTAGGATTTTAACGAAGCGTGGAACGGTATCGAGCTCGGTGAAATTTAAACGACTCATCGATTAGGTTAGCCGACCCCGCGTGTCACCGCGCGTCGTCGCGCGAATTCTCCGAGGGAAAAAGGGGAACCCTTTGTCTCTATCGTCCTTCTGCGAACCCGGAGCTCATTCGAGGCTGGTTCGAGTCGCGTTCGAGGCTCCCCCGAGTTCTCGAGCGGGTCGAGAGACCCACATCCATCGTCGGTAATTCAATGTACGACTCGCGGCGTGGATCCCGCGCGACGAGAAAGCGGCCTCGAGCAGCTCGCGGCGGATAACGTTGGAAAGTTGGAAAAAGAGCCAATTAAAGGAATGATTTACGAGGGACACGGCGGGGATTCGCGTTACGCTTCGACGTGGCTCGCTCGGACAATTAGCCGCTGAATTATTTCGCTGTTCTCGGAACAAGAACGGAGTAAAGTCATTGAAATGGGAAAACGGGGCCGAGAGATCTTTGTACGATCGTCATTTTCGCGGTCAGCGGGGAGAAGCCCGGCCGGAAAGCGTCCTTTCTTCCACCAGAAAGAATTCCTCTGCTTCGCAACGCGTCGAGACTTTCTCGCGCGGAGGATTATTTGTCGTTTCGCCTCGGGTCTGTTTCCGATAGGCCCCCGGTCCCGGCCAGTGTCCGCCGAGGTGGAAGCAAGACAACGCGGTCCCGCGGAGATTCAGCGAAACGGAGCGGGTCAAACGAGCGGGCAAATAATTAAAAGAAAGTTTCGTCCGTGCCGATTATTCGTTCGCCGGGTGAAACGGGTCGTTTCGCCTGGCCTCTGCCGCGTCTCTGTACGGGGATATCGAATCGGTTTCCGGTTCGTACTCGGGACGTCGAATAGATCGGGGAATAAGATCGGAGACGCGGCGCGTCGAGATGGAGGAACGGTGTGCGAACGTCTTCTCGAAGGACGTTGTTCGTCGGAGAAACGAGTTTAGGGAAGAAAGGGGATGACGAGGGAGAATGCGCGGCCGATAGGAATTCCCTGGAGTTTGTAAATAGAGGAAGTTCGTTCCCGTTGTAACGTCTTTCTTCGTTTCATCTTCACAGCCTCGGACCTGGACTGCATAAGGGCGCTGTTCAACGAGAAAGAGAAGGAGCTCTCTCTGGCGGTGGCGAAGGTCGAGGAGCTGACGCGACAGCTCGAGGAGCTACGGGGCCGGCAGAACGCGGCCGGGACCGGAAGCGGAGGCGGAGGGGCCGG
>NIJG01000134.1:3520397-3549777 GCA_002201625.1 Euglossa dilemma | reverse complement strand
CTCTCTCTCTCTCTCTCTCTCTCTCTCTTTCTCTCTCTCTCCTTCGCAGCTCCGCGATTCCGGTGCATCGTAACTCTAACTTCCTAACGCTCGAGGAACCCGCTAATCGCTGCTACCAACCGAATGCTCGCGGAATTTTCCCGGTTTCTTAACCCTTTCGCGTCGAACAGCGCCTTTTGGCGTCGTTCACTTGTTATCGGTAACAACCAAACCTAGCCCAATAATGTCCATTAAGTCGTTTGTTTTCGATGCGCTAGTAGCACACGCTTCTTGTGAAGAGATTTTTCTAAGAAATCTTCCACCGCCGGCTGCTTAGGACACGATTCGTTTCTGAGCGCTCCGTCGCGAAAGCAAACGGTGGAACGTTGGAATTTTTTTCGCGAATTTTTCGCGAGATCTCGTAGAGGTAAATTCGCAGCCGCGTTATCCTCGGGATATTCACGGTAGAATAGAGTTCGAAGGTAACCCGCGTAGTTAGAGCAGTGATCCGATAAACGAAGCTCCCGAGTCTCGAATTTCCATTAAGATAAATTTTATCCACCGGTCTCGCGGCTAGCCAACGTTCGGCGAACGTTCCACGCGGGGATTCGGGTAAATTCTTTCTCTCTTTTCGTCAACAGTACCGTAATAAGATGAACGAGCAGCAGAACCAGGTGGTATCTCAGCAACGGTTAGCTCTTGCGCAACGACAGGCGGAAATGGCGTCGATAGACGCGAGGATAGCTCAGCTCCAGGGTCGTCTTCAGCGTAAGAGAGCATTGAACCAACGGCTGAGCCAGCAGCTAGGCTCTGGGAACCGCACCAACGCGAACACTGGATTCACGGAGTCGAAGCTGGACTTTAACGCCGGGGGAAAGTCCAGGCCAGCTGGGAACATTGCCGCCATTGAACCATACTCCCACATACCGAACGACAACGATTTCAATCTGAACAAGAACGATCCCAAGTACCAGACACTGCCTTACAACACCAAGTTCACGGTGAACTTCAAGGCTGCCGAGGATGACGTTAATAAGAATAAGATTCAACACTCGGCCAGCGCCTCTCAGCTGGGTCAGAGGGCGGCCTTCCAACAGTTCGGGCATCAGATAGCTCACAGCCAGTCCCAGTCGCATATTCAAGGTTGGTAATCTCGAAATAACGCGTTCGAACAGCCTTAAGGATTACGATAGATTTCATTTCTAGAGGTACGAGTTTCATTTAACCGTGATTCGATCAATGTCCTCAGGCCAATCGCAGTTGCTAGGAACGAATCAGCAGCAGCACAATCAGAACCTGTCCAATCAGCCCGTGAACATGCAACAGACCTGCAACAACAACAACAACAATAACAACAACACCAACAGCACGAACAACAACCTGATCGGCTCGTCCCACAACTTCAGCCCGGAGGGTCTGTCGCAAAATCTTCGGATCCATCATCAGCAGCAGCAGCAGCAGCAGCAGTCGCAGTCGCAACAACAACAGCAGCAGCAACAGCAGCACGGTAACGTTCAGCAGAAGCAACACAACGTTGGCTCGTCGGCGTCGAATCTCGGCACCACGGTGTCCATTACCCAAACCCAGAATCACAGGAACCTGCAAACGCATCAGAAACCGGTGTCCAGCGTGGCGCCGAGTTTCTCCGTCAAGTCTCAGATCTATCAGACTTCCTCCACCAAGATCCATCCCGTGATGCCGCAGACCTTGAGTCTGATATGCCGTGGACACAACAACGCGCAGAATTTCGTCGGTCTGACCAGCCAGGGCAACCAGCAGCAGTCGAACCAGTCCGTTCCCACCAGCCAAACGCCCAATCAGGAGCAGACCTACACCTCGAGGCACAACTATCCTGGAATGCAACACTCCACCCAGGCAAACACCCACGTGTCCTCCTCTTCGGTGTATCAGAGCCAGAATTCCCCCAATCCACCGTCGACCATTCACACCTCGTCCAGCGGGGCCAGCTTCGGGAACTCGGTTCAGAGGTACAATCAGACTCAGCCGTTGACCAGCCCTACGGCCAGCAACGAGCAATCCGAGAAGGTGAAGTTCGAGCAAGGAAAAGGCCAGGAAAAGTTCGAGCACGTCCTCCCGGCCAAGCACGAGCAGCAGAGGTACGAGCCGAATCAGGTGTTCAAGTACGATCCTCATCAGATAAAGTACGACCAGCATTCCAAGTATGATCAGCACGGCAAGTACGAGCAGACCAATCAACCGGCCAAGCTGTACGAGCAATCGAACAAACACGAGCAAACCGGCAATCAGACGAACAAGTACGACAACGTCTCGAAGATCGAGCAGGGAAAGTACGAATCCGGCCAGACCAAACACGAGCAGATTCACGGAACGAAGTACGATCCTAATCAGAATACTCAGCAATACGGGAAGCACGACCAGCACGAGGTGAGACCGTCGGTGAAGTACGAACACAACGCAGGATTTAAACACGAGTCCTCGAACAAGTACGACGCCGGGGGACAACAGTTCAAGCAGGAGTCGGTGAAGTTCGAAAATAATCAGAACAAATTCGAGCAGAGCTCCGGGGCGAAGCACGAGCACAACGGAAAGTTCGAGATCCCGGCGAAGGCCGCGGAGAAGCCGTTCGAGTTCGACAGGTTGAAGAGCGAGAACGAGAGGAAGAATATGGGCGAGGACAAGACGAAACCAGCACTACCTCCGAAACCGAGCAAACCAAACCCTCCGCCGCGGCTGACTCATCACGAGAAGGTGGACAACTCGAGCGACGGAATCGGCGACTGCAAGAACAATCTAGGGATCAGTCCGAGGTTTGTCCATTGCTTCGTTATCGTTTCGTATTACCGCTCGAATTTTAAATCTCCGCTTATAAACCGCTCGGTATTTTCCGGTTAATCCTCTTAATTCGGGGCTGAATTTTTTAATTGAAATTTAAACCGTACCGAGGGTCTACTGCCCAAAGCGAAACCGTCAGATAGACCAGGGATTTTGGGCACAGCGCGTAAAAACGATTACCGGGTTAATTATAAATGTTAATTAGTTCGTGATCGATTTGGCCGGTGAATCGAAGCCTGTCTCGAATAATAGACACCAAAATAGAACGACTACCGTGCAGCTGAGACAACAGCTTAGTGCTCGCGAGCTCTCCGATCGATCGAGGCTGGATCTAAGTTCCTGCTTCCTGCTCGTTTCCTCTAGTCATCGTCGAACCGCGCGCTTTTCCTTCTTTCCGTACGCGTCGTTCCTCGAGAATATTCAGTGATCGAAAGAACTCTCGGGCCGAGACGCAGATGGTCCGTTAGAATTGGGCTAGACAACCTGCGACCAGTACCAAAACTCCGGTAAATCTGCCACCTACGATCGTTAATTCACACTCTTTCCCCGAAGTGACACTAACTCCGTAATTTCTCCGAGTTTCCCGACCTTAAGAATCGCTCACACCGTTCCGATTGATCCACCTTCTTCGACTAAGCGCGATCTCCTCGAGCCGCTTCGTCATCCTGACTGACGTTTCCTCTGAATCCTTCGCAGAACGGAGAAAGAAGAAGACGTGCCGCCGATACCGACTTCCGAGCCGCCGGAATCTCCGACGGAAACCCAATTCGGCAACCATCAGATCATCAAAGCCAGGCCTCTGACCCTGAAGAAAGCGCCGATCTCCGAGCAGCCGAAACTCCGTTACGCCAAGTCGAATGTCCACGTGTCGATAAACCGACGGATTGAAATGCCACCGGCGTTTCTCTTCCCGGAGACCGAGATTCCAGCGGACCTGATGCAAACGGAACAGCAGCAACAGCAACAACAGCCCCAGCAGCAGTCGCAGATCATCGACACGACGGATAACTGTAAGAAGAGCGGCTCCATCATCAACGAGGACGTGATCAGCAACGAGAAATTGGAGGAAGCGGACATCATCGACGCGTTGAACGTGATCAACATCGAGGACAAGGCGAAAGCGAAGGATTCCGAGAGAAGAACCGAGGCGGAGGTCGATGGAAAGAGCAACGAGGTGATGAGGAGGAAGAAAGGCAACCTGAAGTCCAGCACGGGAAAGGCCAACCTCTCGAGGAGGGTTTCCTTTGATCCTCTGGCTCTTCTGTTGGACGCTAGCCTCGAAGGTGAACTGGAATTGGTGAAGAAGACTGCTAAAGAGGTGGCGAATCCTAGTTCAGCCAACGACGAAGGGATCACTGCCCTTCACAATGCCATTTGCGCCGGACACCTAGAGATCGTCAAGTTTCTGGTAGAGTTTGGCTGCGACGTAAACGCTCAGGACAGCGACGGATGGTAAGAGTGATTTTATTTCCATCCAGTACCCGCAATCTTCGATCGTCGCTTTATCCGTTCGTCTTGTTACAGGACGCCCTTGCACTGTGCCGCGAGTTGCAATAATTTATCCATGGTGAGATTCCTAGTGGAGCACGGAGCTTGTATATTCGCTACCACCCTCTCTGACCATGAAACAGCGGCGGAGAAATGCGAGGAGGACGAGGAAGGTTTCGACGGCTGCTCGGAATACTTGTACAGTGAGTACCGATTTCGACGCGTAATGTGTCTCTTAAATTTGCAAAGTTTCACCGAGTAATTCTAACGAGCTTTCTGTCGCGCCGCAGGTGTCCAGGAGAAGCTCGGAATCATGAACAATGGTCAAGTGTACGCGGTGTTCGACTACGAGGCGCAACACAGCGACGAGCTGACTTTGAAGAACGGTGATTCCTTGGTTGTTCTTCGAAAGGGCGACGACAACGAAAGGGAATGGTGGTGGAGCAAACTGGGACACAAGGAAGGCTACGTACCTCGAAATTTACTTGGCGTAAGTTGTCGAAGCACCCACGAGAAGGAGAACCGAGGAAAAACGATCTGCAAAAAGCAAAAGGAAAAAATGATAATAGAAATCTAACCTCGTATCTCTGACGTGACCCTACCTTGTCCTTGATAGTCGTACTCGTTTCATAATTTGCTTCGTTGATTCTTTCAGCTGTATCCAAGGGTGCAACCGGCAAAGGTGGACTGAAGCGCGTCTCAGCCGGCGAACTCGTAATATCCGATGATTCATTACCACAGTATTCGATTCGCAGCTTTATCTCGTTAAGTATCATAGTTGCATCGTCGCATTACGGATCGTTATCTTAATTTAATCGCGCCCCATTGTCATCCGAACCAAGCGAGCAAAACGTTCTGTGTAATTTTTTTATGGTTTTTTTTTTTCTCCTTTTCCTTTTTGTAACGCCGAAACGAAGAATATCAGCATCGAGCACGGGTCATGGGTAAATTGTGTAACATAATAAACGATAAGGCTATAATTAAGTAACAGAAAAATCGGAAGAACGTTAAACTAGATTTTATACACGCGGAAAATTGATTCGTTCTTCTGTTTTCTGACCCGCACCTATGTATTCCTTTCCTTTTTTAAAATCATCGAAGATCTTCGAATAAACGTCACTTCGATTATTACGATGTCAGGTAAAAATTGATCAGGTAAAGAAAAATTTCGCCGTTTTTACCCGTAATTCCGCGTTTAGACCCACGACTCGTACAGTTGAGAGTTGGAACGTTCTCGTTTTACCATCACTTTGCGTCGCAGTGAAGATCGTTCAAAAAGCTTCTTCTTAGCGTTCAGCCTAGCCGAGACTCGGTTAAGAATCTCGTCCGATTAAGAACTGATGCAGCTTCGTTCACCTTTAAATCGAGATAAACGCAGATTTCATTTCGTTATTTAAGAGACAATGTTTATTTACGATATTTAAAGTAACAACAAATGGTAACAGTTTCCTTTTTAAACTTAAGAAGCATTTCTCATTTAATCATGCATCGTTTCCATTTTGATCGGTTTTCCGAGACTCGTCGAGGAAAAGTCGCGAAACTTTTTGAACGATTTTCCAAGTTCGCCAAAAAACGTGACTTTTATTTTTACCTATATTGCGCGAAACGTTCTACGCAAGCAACGTAGGCATACTTAAAACACGTTTGATTTGTTTCACCTAAATGTTTTTATTTAGATGAAGTCAGATTATTGTTGCGCTCATTGTTACGTTTTTATTCGTCTAGCGGAATTTTCCAAGTCCGACCGAGCCAATTTCGGATTTCGAAAATGTTCCTAAGAGTGATGTATAATGTAATCTTGCCAATACGCACCTCTTAAATGATCCTTTAGAAAGAAAATAAGAAAGAAAATTAAGAATTTTGCGCTCGCAAACAGGAGGGAGATTGGTATAATCTCAATGGTGGTACACAATCGTGTCCAACGTTCGTTTCTTTTTTTTTTTTTCTTTTTTTTCTCCGTTGTTTGAGAAGTAGTACCCATCAGTGCGATTGAGAATCTCTAAGTAATCGACTTAACACTTGACTAGACACTTGTATAATTGATTAATTATTGCCTAGGAAAAATTCAAACGGCTCGATCAGAAAGATTCTGAGTGCATTGTTATACTGTCTAAAAGAAAAAAAAAAAAATGTGTACAGGTACGTGAAAAGAAATTTGACACGGTTCTCAGAATGTTTCTGACGTCTACATACATACGCCACATCTACACACGCGCGCGCAAACACGTACACGACACACAAACATACCACACCCGTAAATGAAGTATGTGCCTTTCAGAAGTAATAATGGATATATTATGTAAGAATGCATGATATATTATGACGAATAAATTGTTTTTAATAGAAATCAGTTCAAATGTACGTTTATTGTCATGAAATTATACAAGCGAAGAATTGTACCAACGAAGTAAGTATCGTCCTTAAGTATTTTTGACAAAATACACACAACATATATTAAAAGATGATTAAAACCACATAAATACTTTACCGCAAGTAAATTATAAATAATAAAGTACTAACGGTATGCGCGTCTAAAATAAGTTACCTTGTACTACTGATAACGTAATATCTTCTTTAAGCAATGTTCCTCGTTGATATAACATTAATTATAGTTGCAAAGTTTATAAAATGTCACGTATCTCAAAACAATTAATACAAATCTAATATAAAAATATCATTTGAATATCTTAAATACTCTTAACGTTACTATATTAATACCGGTTCATATGAATCTCATTATTTTAGTTGTTATAAAAAGATATGGTAAAAAAAAATATAGTTAGTCTAACTGGCAACTGTCAAGACTTTTGCAAAGTCTTTACATCACAATCAGGATTAAAATTTACGCATATATTAAAAATATATATGTATATAGTACTAATGTTTATAATACGTATGGCCTCCTTAATGTTAAATGTTAATGTAGAAAAATCTTTAAGTTTCATTATTTTTTACTTCGTTTATCAACTGCAAGCAAACCTTTAAATCGTCGTAATCTCCAACCATCGTATCGAGCCTATAAACAATTCGATAAAATAGTGCAATATCTTTTATGTTAAACGAAACAAAAATCAAATTTCTTTTATCAATACCTGTCAGCAAACATATCCAATGCAGTACTCATGAAATTTCCTTTCTTTAAACCTTGGGAACAAAAATGTGTCAAATTTTTAAAACATTTATGAGTCAAATTACAAAGAGTTTGATTTTCTCCTTCGTGTATCTGCTTTGTAACATTCCATGCTGCATACACATAGTGCATTACCGATATCCAGTGCTGTGAGTCTATAAGTCTTTTTCCTTGATCTATTATAGCTTTCTGTATACAATCAATATAACGTTAATAACTTAAAATAAATTGAAATGAAAAAATATACAAAAATTAAAGTTGCTGCACCTGAAAAGCATCTAAGTGAATGTGAATGTGGCTGTCAGATAAATCATCCAAGTTAGATGAAACAATGGTGGCTAATATATTTTGTTTCAAATTGTTTAATGTATCAATCAATGGTTGTATATCAGCCATAGGCATTTTTCTTGTCAAAACATTACGTATTTTTTCATTTTCACGTAAGAGACCCTCTTCTTGCATAGAAACCAAATCCATAATCATGTGCACCAACTGATCATGACTAAGACCTCTTAAACCATTTAGTAAATTGCCACTAAAATACCTTTGTGAATGATTACTATCCAATGAACTTTGTGACTTTTTCTTCTTCTCTGGTGTTGTAAATTGTGACTCATTATTATCACCAAGAGAGAGCCTTTTTCTAGGTGTACTTCTCAATACCATACTTGATTTTGATGGACTTTTCACTGGGGTGCGATCTTTAGAACTTAAACTACAACAAATTCACATTATATTTCTGTATAACAATCTTATAAAAAGAATAACTGCAATGACATTTTTTACCTAAAGAGACTATTTCTTTTACAAGTATCGACATCAGGAGACCAAACTATAGTACTACGACGCCGTCCCCGTTTTTGAATAACCATTTCATCAGGGCTAGGTGCAGGGCTCCAAGAATCAGAACCATGACGACTATTTAAAAAATTATCCATTGCGTTAACTTCAGTAGAAATTGCCTCTCCTAGAACACATGAATTGGTACTAAAAAAGAGTAATCAGGAGGTAGTCGATGACACGAAAAATGTCAGGCACGTACCAGGCGAAGCAGAATTGTTGACAGGAATCACTGCTAAAGCTTGACGAGAAAATCTCCTACGCGTTCCATCTGGTCTTCGTAAAAAGTCTCTAGTCGTTGGAGTATTCATTTCTCTCAGTATAACGAAGAATTCTTCATTCAAACAGAAGAGTAATTTATGTTATTATCAAGAAATGATTGATGAAATATGGTACATGAAGTGTCAACACAATTCTGTGTCAAAAACACGATATTTTAGTTCCTCACATGTTTTATTGAGAACGAAATGTAATTACTATCCGCAAATTTATAAAAAATATATATAAAATCAAAAAAAAACACAAAAATTACGGAAAAAATGATCACGGTAATGCGTCAAACATAGCTGCAATAAACAGGACAGGAAAATGGCGGGAATGAATCTGGTTGGCTTATTCTGATGTAGCGGACCATTAAATTCTATTAACCTACTTAAATGAAATTGTTTGATATTTACATGTTATGCATTTTTAACAATTATTTTTTCATCATTTGTAAGATTTTTAATTTTATAGACTGTTACATTTCTTCGTGTATTTGTATTTCCTTCCTAATATAATTTTTAATTATTAACCAAATTATTTTTAATTTTTAATAAAACTATTTTTCTTTATATATTGACGTTATATAACTATGTTACAAAGAAGAAACACATTTTATTATTTATAATTGTAATTAATACAGTTAACCTGTTAACCAATAAGAAGGAACATGACAGTATTTGACGCTTTGTAAATATGGTTATGTTAAGGGACAGCAATAAGCACATGGATAATAAAAGAACGTCATTTCGTAAACGTAATTAATAATTTAAAACTCTAACAGGCTCTAAGCACTTTACTTAAAAATTTTACGATCGTAAATATTATAATATTAAATATTTTTTTGCTGTAAATTGTTACAAACAACAGTAAAGTAAGTATAAAATTAAATAACACTTCGGTATTTTTCAATACGTAAACTACAAAAATATTTATAATTTATACGTAAAGAATGAAAATTAATTCGTCATTTTTTATACAGCATGAGTGAATTATTAAATGATAAACGATTTGCTTTTATTGCAAGGGATCCTAAATTTAAAAGGATCCCAAAAACAGAAAGAAAAGTAAAAATAGATAAAAGATTTCAAAGTATGTTTAATGATAAAAAATTTACAGTTCAATATACTATAGATAAACGAGGTAGACCTGTAAATCAAACATCGTCAGAAAATCTTAGAAAATATTATGATTTATCTAGTAGCGAAGATGAAGATGAAGCTGAAGATGAAAAAGAACATGAAAAACCTAAACAACGAAAGAAAAATAAATCTAAACATTATAAGAAGAAAGAAAATAAAGTTAATACAGTTTCTGACTTGAATGAAAATTCTCCAGAAGATAATATGAATATAAACGAAGACACTAATTCATCAGATGATAATTATTTCTCAAGTAATGGAGAATTACTTAGAATTAAACCGAAAGAAGAATGTAATGTAGATTCTGAGGATTCAGAGTCTGCATCTGATACAGATTATACAACATTAAACAATTTGAAAGCAGATATAAAAGAAAGTAAAAGGCAATTGAATATTAGAAATAAATATGAATCTGATAAGTTGTCTAGTAAAATTAAGGAAAAGTTATCAGATTTAAGTATAAATTATGCCAGAGGTGAAGGAGTTTTGATCACAGACAGTTCTTCTGATGAAGAAAGTTCTGAGGCTTCTGGTAATACGTAATTAAAGATATAACATAAATAAATAAATAATTTTATACAAAATTTAATAACACTTCATATTATAATTAGATGAGCAAGAAATTGAACATAATTGGGGTGAATTAGACAAAGAGGCTGAAACAACAAATGAAATTACACGTAGATTAGCAGTTTGTAACATGGACTGGGATAGATTACGTGCTGAAGATTTAATGGTTTTATTTAATTCATTCTTACCACTTGGTGGTTTTATTAATTCAGTTACTGTAAGCACAATTAACAAACAAGTAAAATAAGTATTTTCTGTATAATTTTTGTAGTAAAACAATTTCAGATTTATCCATCAGAATTTGGTTTGCAACGTATGAAAGAGGAAGAGATCAAAGGTCCAAAGGAATTAACAGAAATTAAAGAAGAGGAAGAAATCGAAGATAAAAGTGATGTATGAATATCTTTCTCATCTTTTTTAGAAATGCAAATAAAAGTATATAGCTATAGAGTTTAATTTTACAGAACGAAGAGGGGTCTTCATATCACATGGAAAAATTAAGACAGTATCAACTAAATAGATTGAAATATTATTATGCTGTTGTTGATTTTGATTCTGCTGAAACAGCAAATAAAATTTACATGGAATGCGATGGTACAGAATATGAATCTACAGCAACAAAATTAGATCTTAGATTTATACCAGATGATATGGAATTTGATCAGGTATCCTGTTTAATCCTTATGCATATAAAATATATCCACTATACATGACCTTAAATGACTGCTTTAAGACTCCAAAAGAGGTATGCAGTAAACTACCAGAGCTTACAAAATATAAACCAAGGCAATTCACAACCACTGCTCTGCAACAAGTTAAAGTGCAGTTAACTTGGGATGAGACAAACCCTGAAAGAATGGAAATTGCAGAAAAACTGAATTCTGGGAAATTAAATGAAATTAATGAAAATGATTTACAAGCTTACTTGGCAACTAATTCAAGTGATGATGAATCAGGTAATATATATTTTCTAGTCTTTAGTATTTCATAGTTTTAGTATTGTATTAGTATTTTCTTGGCAGTAAAAGAAACAGATCAACAACAGGAACTCCAGGAAGATAAAAATGATTTGGAAGAGAAAGAACATATCGATCCAGTTGAAAAATATAAAGCTCTATTGAAAGAAATAGAAGAAAAAGAAGAATCAAAACGAAAGAAGGATGTTGAATTAGAATTTACTTGGGGTTTAGGCACGAAAGAAAAAGCTGAAAAATTAGTACAAGAAAGATTGAAGAAAGATCAAAATCTTACGCCATTTGAACAATACCTAGAGAAACGGAAAGAGAAAAAGAAAGCTAAACGAGAGGAGCGTAAAAAGCATAAAAATACTGAAGACTCGGTTAATTCTGAAGACTCGGATATACTTGATTCGGATAATAATGAAAATATTAGAACATCTCATAAAAAGATAGAAAATAATAATGCTTCATCAGGTGATGACGATGAAGAACGACGTAAAGCTGAATTAGAACTTTTGTTAATGGATGAAGATCAAGACGATAAACAGCATTTCAATATGAAAAAGATAGAGGAACATGCTACAATGACAAAATCTAAACAAAAACGATTAAATAAAAAGAAAAATGCACAAGAACAAATAGAGGAAGATAATTTTGAAGTAAATGTGCAAGATTCCCGATTTAATGCGTTATTCACATCGCATCATTTTAATATTGATCCAGCAGATCCACATTATAGAAAAACTAAAGGTACTGAAGCTTTAATTAAAGAAAAATTGAAAAGAAGAGCTGATAATGAATCTAATGAAGTAAGTAAAATTTATTCATGTATGTTTAAACTTAAAAGTGTATTCCATGAACTTGTTTTTGCTACTGTTTTCTTTTTAACATTTTAGGAAATACCGGCTAAAGAATCCAAAATGAAATCTAATGCAGAATTACAGAAATTAATTAAATCAGTGAAGAAAAACACCAAAAACATTACAAAACCAATAAAATAATTTTTGTATTAAATAAAAAGTTGTTCTTTAATATTCCGCGTGTTTTTAATATTTTACGTGTGTGTAAATACATACATATTGAATTTTACAAATACTAGCGTATATTTTTTGAAATTTTTTTCAAGCCATTTATATTTTATGCGTAACCCCACTATTTTAAATATAAATGATTTGTTTTTATATGAATTATAGTTATGACGCTGTAAAATATTAAAGGGTACGAAAGTCAATGACCTCAATACGAGTTTAATTTTCTAACCTTCTCAAAATAACATTCATAGGGGATGGCAGCACTGAAATCTCTTCGTAACCAAATACATCGATGTACGAAGGGAACTCGTGGTAAAGAAAGTGGGGGCATCGTCTAAGCATCTGGATGTTTAAGCGTCGCTTTGAGGAATGTTAAGTTAGCAGAAATGTATTTCAAAAACAACGGACAGTTCCCGAAGTTATAGGTTAGGTTAAGTGTGAAAAGCATCTGTTAGAAAACGGTAGCGTTCTCGGTAGTAGTTCGCGCGCTCGATTTGTGAAAATCGATACAAGGCTGCTCTGGAGGGAAATTTTGGTTATGTATGCGAACCAAAGTGAAAACAAATAAACCTAAATGTCGCGGTACGTAAAAACTACTTGGTACAATGATACCGTGCCAACGAGTCAAAAACAGAAATCAAAAAATTGCAAAGAATAAAGTTTCCATCAGTGTCACCGCTCTTCGTGCACACATGGATCAGCACGGTGAAAAACCGAGGCTGCGACCGCAGGTTTAACGTATCCTGCGTTGAATATCAAAACAATGTCTGAAAGTCCTAAGATGGGCCTATTTGGCTCCAAAGACGAAACGAAGGAAACAAAGAAAGAAACCAAGGACAACTCACCTAATCGTTATGCCCCTTATTGTATTGACAGTGATTCAGAAACTTATGATACAGAAGCTTTAAGCATCATGGATATTAATGATATCATTGGTGTTCAATCAGAACCTGTTAGTGATTCTACTTTAGAGAGTGAAATTGCTGCACTTTCTCAGATGATTACAGAATCAAAGACAGATGCAGGTCAGAATACAACAGAGAAAAAACTTGAAATACAAGAGAAAAATGTAACCAAGGATAAAGAAGCTCCTGTAGTTGAGAAAAATGATACAATTCACATATTTGATACAAATGAACATATAAAATCCACCTTAAAGGAATTAGAGAATGTTTGTTGTGTTAAAGAAATAAGTGATAACATAGAACAATCAAGCAAAGATAACTTTCAGTTTAGTAGTGAAAGTAGCTTGCAAGAAAATGTGCAATTGTGTGAACAAGAAAAGGACAATGACATCAAAGACAATCATGAATCTAATGTATTAACAGACTCCGTAGATATCGTTAGTACTAAAGGTATTAAAAATTCTAATTCCATAAATGAAGTGACTGTTGAACTTATTCACTCTATAAGTGATTCTATATCAGTGACATCAGAAATTATGAAAAGTGACGTAAATGTAAATAAATCTAATGTAAGTGAAAAACAGAGTAGTCATAATGAAATACCAGCTGTGAATAGTAAAGTGACTATTATAGAAAATGAAAACAGTATTCGTGGAAGTTTACAACTAATTGGTGAAGCATATAGTTCAGAGGACTCTCAGGATGAAATTACAAACGATGAAGAACCTAATGGAACAAATTCAACAACTAATTCTACTGAAAAGTGCTTAATTCCTTGTGAAGAGAAAAAAGACATAAATGAAGTTTGTGAGGTACAAAAGGATGTAAATAATATCTCTGAAGAAATTGATAATATACATTTGGATAAAGCTTGTACAAATGAGAATGCTATTACAGAGACTATGGAAAATGAAAAATTATGTAGTAGTGAAATTGAATCATCTAATTGTCCTGTAAAACCTACATATGCAGAAGAATTATCTACAATTTCAAAAGAGACAAAAGATGTTGTTCCTAATGAATATAAAGTAGATAATCTCAGTACTATTGATTTACAATGTGAAAAAGAAAATATTAATACAACTACTACTGATACAAATAACATTAAGGAAGAAATGTTAGAAGAAAAGAAAATTGACATTCAAATAGTAGAAGAAACTATAATGATGGAACATTCTGAAAGTGAAGTAGAAAACAAAAATATTGAAACTGTGGTTGATGTTTATGTTACAGAAGAACAGTCAGAAACCAAGGTTAAGGATGAAAATGTAGTAATAGAAAGTGATCAAGAAACTACAGAAGATATAGAAGAAAGTATACAAGAAGAAAGACACGATAAAAGTAAAGAATGTACAGATGAAGAAAAGGAAAGAAATCAAGAAAATGTAGAACATGTAAATAATTCAAATATTGAAAATAAGTTCATCAATAATGATCAAGTGTCAAATGTAGAATCAAATGATGAAGTGAGCATTGATAATGATACTGAAGTTATTGAGGAGGAAATTGAGTTAAATGTAAAACCTGTACAATCAGAAGTTGAATCAGAAGATATAAATAATTCTACTACTATTGTTAAAGTAAAAAAAATTGATACACCGCATGAAATGAATAATACAGAACTACCAAAAGGTAAAGCCAATTAAGCAGAATTGTCAGAACTAAAAGAAAACATGGAAATTGAAAAATTAGAAACAATAGAAACAGAATTACAAGATTCTTTGGAACTACTTACAAATCAATTATCCCCTCAAACAACTGACCAAACTAATGTAATTCTTAATGAAAGTTCTATGCTTTCAGAGCCAAGTAGCTCCGAATTGCCTTTAAATAACGATGATGTAATTGATAATATTACAAATATTGTTGTCAGTGCAGAAAGTAATATAGTGGAGAACGAAGAGAACCAAGAAATAAAAGTAAAAAATAATTTAAAGTCTGTATTATCTGAGGCAATCAACAGTGAATTGAAAGAAGATATTGTTGGACCAGTAGATGAAAAAGAATTACCTAGTATTCAAGAGAAAATAGAAAGTGAGTTGGAAACAAATATACCAGAGACTTGTGATACAGTTGATAAATATGAAGTTTCAATGGAAGTAGACTTGAATGTGGATCCTGCAACTTCTATATTAGAAACAGCCACAAATGAAATTAGGGAAATTGAAAATAGTTCTAATGAAAAAATTAATCAATTATTGAAAGAGGATACAGATAAAATAACACAAGAAATGGAAATTAATTTAGAGGTAATAAAAGTTGAAGATCATATTCCTAAAGAACAGGATCAAGAATCAAACAAAGTTGAACATACATTAATTGAAGAAGGTGAATCAGAAATAGTTCAGGATTTTTATGAGGTTATAGAATCAAAAAATGTACAAATTATTGGACTGCATGACAATATTGAGGTTGAAAAACAAACAGAAGTTGACAAACAGGTAGAAGAACAGGATACTATGGAAAAAGGAATAGAGGAAGAAAACATAACTAAAGAACAAATAGAAGAAGAGAATATAGCTAAAAAACGAACAGAGGAAGAAGATATAAGTGAAAAACAAAAAGAAGAAGATAAAAAACAAATAGAAGAAGATATAAATGAAACACAAATAGAAGAGGATATAAGTGAGAAACAAATAGAGGAAGATAAAAAAGAAGGCTTTTCCCCTAAAATTGCTACAAAAGAAGAGCAATCAACAGAAGTAGAAATTGAAATTGATGAATTACAAAAGCATGGAAATATATGTAACATTATTGAGGAAAACCACTCAGGAGAATCTGAAGAAAATGTGATACAAAAAGAGGAAGATGTAAAGGCAGAAGAAACTAATGATTATGCCAATCAAGAAGAATCAGCTTCTGACTTAAAATTTATCAATAAAGATCCATTTCCAATGGTAGATCATACAGAGATTATAGCAGCTGAAGAGGAGATAAAAGAGGAACATATGGAAGAAGAAGTAACTTTAGCCTTAGAATCAGAAGAAAATGAATCACAGTCAGAAATAATTAAAAATGATATTGAAGAGAAACCTGTGGAGGGAAAGGATGTAGAACTTCCTGAGGAAATTATGGCAGAGTGTCAAGAAAATGTAATTATTAAAGTAAATGATAGTGTTGCAGATTCAATAAATTTGGAAAGATCAAGTGATGATGATATGAATATAGAAGATGTTGCAAAATCAAATGATGCTGAACATTTGGAATTAAATAAGAATGAAGAGTTATCAGATAAGCTACAACTGGAAGATGATTCAAAAAGTGATACCAACAAAGATAATTTGAAGGATATTTTAGAAACTGCCAATAATGTGGAAGAAATATTTTCTGGAGAACAGTGCCAAAATACAGAGGATATTGTTACTAGTATCCTAGATGATGTAAGAACTGCAGCTGATTTCAAAAATATTTTAAGTCCAGAAGTAGCTGTAGCAAATGAAATAGAAGAGGTTCTACAACAGTCTGGAAACTTACCATTGGTAGAATCTGAAATTGAGGAGTTGAATGAAAAACTGCCACAGGATTCAGAAGATATATTGAACAAGGATTCAGATATGGAGGATTCAATCTCAACACAAAACATAGATACTCTAGAAGGATTGCTAGGTCTAGATTTAATGCCAGAGGGAGAAGATTCCACATTGAAAATGACAAAAACTGAAGAGGAACTTCAGAAGCCAGAACAATTGTCAAAAGTTGTGAACATGAGACTTCTATTAGAACAATCAAATCACACATCTGATATGGCACAGGCTTCTGATTATATAACACATGTGATCAGTAGTTGCTTAACAGACAGGGATAGTGTATCATTGGAAGATACTACAGAAAAATCTAATATAATTGAAGTTGACGATGATAAAGGTAAAGACTCTGAGGCTGGTGATATATTGAAAATCGATGAAAGTCTAATTTCTGAATCTATGGATAAAGATGATAATGTTGAAGATTTACAGAAAGATTTGAGAGAGGGTACTGATATTCCAGACAATGAATTAGACATGGATTTTGAAGAAGCTCCGCTAGAATCCGTAGGTGATCTCGAAGAAACAGAATCTAAGCTTGAATTGACTTCGGACATTTTGTTGCATAATGTAGATCAGGGCGAAAATTTGAACGATGCTCCATCGGGCGTAGAAACATCGCAACCGAGCTCTGAAATATCCGAGCTTGAATCAGCGGTTAAATTTTTACAGGAATCCGAAGAACAAGCTATGGACTCCCCTTTGGTGTTGTCTCCGAAAATGGTAGAAAGCGTCGTAGATGATATATCGAAACAAGCAGACGCATCGTCTTTATTTGTGCCTGATGAAGACATGTGTGAGAATGCTGCGGAGTTAGAAGCAGAACTACAAAATATCGCGACAGACTCGATTTCCATTTCTGAGGCAGAAATCATCTCAGAAGCTGCGAAACTGGAAAGCGAAAGGAAACTCGCAGAGCAAATTAAAATTGATGCTTTACAGGATGCGTTTGGAATAGATGACGATAAAGAGATGATGAATCAAGACATGATCGAAGATAAGATCACAATTCCAACATGCTCGAGTTCTGAGGCTAAGTTTGATGTAACAACTTTGGAGAACATCGAAGTACAGCAGGCACCAGACCTAGAAGATAAAAGAGTACTCGAAACGGTGGTAAGTTTACCGCAAAATATTTTAAAGACATCCGAATCTATCCCAAAAGTTTCAATTTTAGAAGAACGTCTAAAGGAACCGCCAAAAATAGAAATTCCAGCCACGGATGTAACGAAAGTTTCAATGTCTCCAACTACCTCCAAAGATAGTCTTTTGATTCAAAAAGATGCGAAATTAATTGCCTATCAGAAGATGTTAGAGTCACCGAAATTGTTCGATAAATCGGAGTCGAAGTTTGTGGAAACACCTCGAAAGGATTCTGAAAAGCACGATTTCGAAAATGTTGGATCTCCGAGGATCATATTAAAAATAGCAAAATCTGCAATCACCGATTGTGGGGAACCAAGGTCTCCTAAAAGTCCAAAAATCAGATCTGCTACTAATTCGCCAAACCCCGAAGATAGTCCTGGTCAAAAATTAGGAAAAATAAAATTGAAGTTATCTAAAGGAGGCCATCCTTCTATAATATCTAACGAGAATGTCGAAGAACTTGGACAATGGTACTCAGAAGGCTCATCATCGTTGTCTCCTATCGGCATGAAGATTAAATTATCCAAATCTGGAGATGCATCCATAGTTACCAGTGAAAAACACGAATTGATTGATGATTCAAAGGAAGGTAAACACAAGTTCGAGGAAACTAAGCGGACAGAATCACCAATTGGAATGAAGATTAAGTTATCAAAGAGCGGCGATGCTTCTATAGTGCAGCAAGATACAAAAGAGATACAGATGAAGCATAAAGATAAGCTAGACATGGTTCAAGGAAGTCCAAAAAGAACGGAATCTCCGATCGGAATGAAGATTAAGCTTTCGAAAACTGGAGACGCCTCGATCATACAACCCGAGAGACAAGAACTTTCCGAGGAATACAAGGATAATATACAAATGAAACCAAAAGAAAAGCTCGAATCATGTTATGACTCTCCTAAGAGAACTGATTCTCCTATAGGAATGAAAATTAAGTTATCCAAGAGCGGAGATGCTTCGATCGTTTCACCTGATTTACCAGAGGAAAGTAAAGAGATAGTTAAAATGAGAGATAAATTAGAATCGCCTCCAGAAATTCCAAAGAGAACCGACTCTCCGATTGGAATGAAGATTAAACTAGCAAAAACCAAGGGTGGTGGAGCTTCTATAATATCGGTAGAAAATTCTGAAGAGTCGAAAGATAAGTTAGAAATTCCAGATATTCCCAAACGAACGGAATCACCGCTTGGAATGAAGATAAAGTTATCCAAAAGCGGTGACGCATCCATTGTTCATTCAGAAGTGTTGGATGAAATTAAAGATAATGCGGATGTAGTTCAGGATGCGACAAAATCGTTGGAAGTACCACATGGTGACAGTGTACAAGAAACTGTTGAATCATCAATGGAGATCACACATGACGTTTTGCCAAAGGTTGAATCACCCATTGGAATGAAGATCAAGCTTTCTAAATCCGGTGATGCATCCATAGTTTCTTCAGAAAAGCAAGAACAGTTGGAAGAAAGCAAACTTCATCAGGAAATTCCCAAGAGGACAGAATCGCCTCTTGGAATGAAGATCAAACTATCTAAAACCGGTGACGCTTCTATTATACAACCCGATACATCCGAAGATACAAATAAGATAACACGAACAACTGAGGCAGAACATTCTAAAATCGCTGATGCTTCTTTAGGTATGAAGATAAAACTGCTAAAAACGGGGGATGCTTCTATAGTGGATTCAGAAAAGAAGGATAGACAACAGAGACGTCGAGATACGGAGTCATCTCTAGAGATGAAGATTAAGTTGTCTAAAACGGGTCATCCGACAATTGTAGCTTGTGATAATCAAGCGGAAGTTGTATACAAGTCTAAAGAATCTACTGATTCGTCTCAAAATTTTGTACAAAGATATAAAGAGACTGGACAAGCTGGTCATAAAGAACCTGCACTAAAGATTCTTAAAACTGGACATTCGACTATCCTGCAAAGTAATCGTTCAGAACTGACCATTGAACCAGTGCAAATGCAAGGAAAGAAACTAGACAATGTGGTTGAAATGTCACCGAAGCGTAAAGATATTACCATTGCACCAATTGAATCCAAAAAGTCCAAATTGGAAACGCAACTCACGCAAATTTTGCCTGAGGTTACTATCCAGCCTGTGACATCCAGGGAACAAAAGCAATTCCTATTTGACCCTAAAAACAGTGCAATTAGTCTACAACAAATGAATGTAATAAATCAAGAAATCAGTATTACCCAAGTAAGACCACAAAAATCGGCCGATGCTTCTATGAACGAGAAATTGAAAGATATTTTATCGAAGAACGTGACTGGTTCCCCGATGAATTCTGACTGTGAAATCATAGAACATCGACCAGAATTGATAATAGTAAACGAGAATTCGAATTCTAGCCAGGATGTTGTGATAATAGAAGAAGTTTCCCCCAATAGAATGCCAGAAGTTAAAGTGCCCAAGAAAAGAGGTAGACCCAGAAGGAATCCATTACCACAAGGGATTACCCATCCTCCACCTCATTTGTTAATACCTAGAGATCCTTTGTCTTTAGACGACGCGCAACAGATGCAACAGCCACAAATACCACATTTTCCAGAATCCAGAGAGAATGAAAGACCTAAAAGAACCTGTAGAAGTCAAAAAAGTTATGCACCCCCCAAAAGAGGCAGAGGACGAGGTTTGTATATTTTAAACATTTTATATAAAATTCTTTATCTAAAATTCTTAATCATATATATTCTGCTATTTTTCTCTTTTTTCCGTTCTTTTTTTTTATCTATTAGGACGAGGAAAACGGAAACTAGATAATGTAGATCCTCAGATCATGAAAAAGCCTCGGATAGATCAAGATTTAAACGCTATTGAAGCTTCTACAACTGCTGTGATAACAATAGATGATTCTGGAATGCAACAAGATTCCTTTGGAAAATCATCAGAATTATACAAAGCGCTTAAACAACCAGCAATGGATTCCAAGATGGCTAATTCTTCGGGTAAAGTCAATAAGAAGATCGCGAGACAAAAGAATAGTGGAATAAAAAGGGCAAATGTAGTTAATAACACACTTCCAGACTCCTTGGGTATACAACCGGATATGAACAAAGGACCAGAGATGCGACTGCCCAAACCAATATCAAATGACGTTAAAGATAGTATTAGGGATAAAAAGTTAGCTGAAATCGTTCCTGAACGAATGCAAAAAGCTGCAGCGAAAGTAGACTCCGATAACAGATCTGATAAATCAATGGAAAATGTAAAATCGGAAAATAAGGATATGTTAATACCGCCCGGACACCCTAACTGGTTGACACCAGCATCTAAACGAGTAGACAGTGCTACAAAGCATGAAAATATGTCTACAGTGCAAGTGATAGACGAGGAAACGAGAATGAGTGCGGAATCCGGTTCAAGATCTCAAACTCCAGCTAGAAATATTTCTGCACCAGGTATGGTCTTTGTACTCTTTATAAATTACATCATTTATATATGTTATTATTTTATAAATAATACAATAATAATTAAATTATATTTAATTTTATTTTTANGTTTTAATAATATAAATATTTATATTTATTATCTATTATTATTTAATTATAGATTAATTATATATTCATTATTAAATATAGTTTTGATTATATTTTCAAAAGTAATAACTTGCTAAACTAAAAAAACATGCTGACTGATACTAATGAGAAACATAATATATGAACCATAGTCATCATATGACTAAACTAAATTAAAAGATAAATGTATTGGTAGACCTCCAAGCAAGGTATCTATAAATAGATCTTTTCTTGTGTCCTAACATCTCTCAAGTACCTAAATGTGAAATAGATGTATTTAAATCAAGCACAAAATGTACTGTTACTCCAAATCATAATGGATGTTAACATGTACAGGATTTCAAAACCATCATGGTCAGTGTTTTTTCAGTCAATTATGTATATATTTTTTCAATGTTTTTATCTTGGACAGTTTAATGACATTGATATTCAGTGTTAATCCTAACTGTGAACAAATTGACATTTTTTTATAACTTACTCTTTATTTTAATTTAGGCATAATTTATTTTATATATGATTTTTTTTAACATATTTATTATGTTATGATATAAATTGCAAAATATTATAATGCAGTAGTTGGTTATGTCTCTAAATGCAATAAATTATATGATAATATCAATTACCACAGCTTCTGAAACCATAGTAAATGAAGAATCTCAAGGAAGTGTACTTAGTACTGCAACCACAGAGTCAGAAAAGGTGAAGGTCAAGAATCGAAGAATGGAAATTAATTTTGATCCAGACGAAGGACCATTTACTGTCGATAAAATTGCTGAGTATGAATGGCCACTTGACCGTAAAGGTGAAACATTTATGATACAAGAACAAATATCTCAATACCTGGGTGTAAAATCATTCAAAAGAAAATACCCAGATCTAAAGAGAAGAGTAGTGGATATGGAAGAAAGGAATTATTTAAGAGAAAATGGATTGGTTAGTGAAGCAATGTGTGACATGGGTAAGTCATTGACTATACTTAAATTGTTGTATCTATTCACTATTGTATCTTATATTTCTTAATGTTTTCTTAGGTTTAACTGCTGTATGTAGTTCAGAAGTATTAGATGTAATGTGTAGTGATTTCCCAGATCAGTATGAAGAATATCGCAAACATATGCGCGAGAAGCAAGTAAAAGAACATTCCAAAAAACAGAAAGAACTAACAGCAGCTGCAAATGCAGAAAAGAATAGAATTGATCTAGCAGAAATGGCAGTCCAATCTGCATTGTCTTGGAATATTAGCTTAAATAAAGCTCGACGAGAAAATAGAAAGTGCAGTTTAGACTTGCAAACTTTTACAATACACGTGCCAAAGAAACAACAGAAAGTTGAAACGGAACGACGAATTGGTCATTATCCTGTTGCACTAATACCGGGACAATATACGGATTATTATCGGGAATATACACCAGCCGAATTACGATATTATCCTCTAAATACAGTTCTCTATGGTCCTATGAGACCAAATGAACGTAAATTTGATAGTCAGTCAGAGGGATCTCAAAGTGACAGTGATAGTGATTCATCTTCAGATGACTCAAGGTTCGTGCCATCATATTAAACTGTTAACATTTTAATAATCCTTGTAAAAGGATAGTTGTTTATTTTTTATGTAGTTCGTCTTCTAGCGAGGGAACGCAAGATACCGAAGGTTCTCAGTCCACAATGGACGAAGTAGATATGGAAATAGCAAATCAAAAAGATGAAATAAAATTGAAATGCAAAATGTGCTTAAAAGCTTTAAATAAACACAGTAAAAATGAAGTATTGATTCAGTGTGGCACATGTAATGGACACGGTAATTATTTTTATATTATATTTTTTCAATATATTTTTTATTGCTTTACAAAAGAAATTGTAATATTTTTATTATAGTTCATCCATCATGTATAGATTTAACATTAGACATGGTTCCTCATATTCAATCATATGCATGGCAATGCACAGATTGTAAAACTTGCGCTCAATGTCATGACCCTGCCGACGAAGATAAAATGCTTTTTTGTGATATGTGCGATAGGGGGTATGTTTATTTCTTTTTATGAAAGATACATGAAATACATAAATAGTATACAATGACATAATATTTGATACTACCAGGTATCATATTTATTGTGTCGGTCTCCGACGAGTACCTCAAGGAAGGTGGCACTGTCAAGAATGTGCTGTTTGTGCAAATTGTGGCTCAAGAGAACCTGGTGGTATAAATTCTGATAGAAATAGTGTTGCTCAATGGCAACATGAATATAAAAAGGGTGACAAGAATACTCGCGTTTATGTTTCAACGCTGTGCGTTCCATGTTCAAAGTAAGTAATGCTAATCTCTTTTTCCGTTTTTTTCATGTGGTGTAATGTACGAGTGAAGATGTAATTCAGAATACACATACTAAATGCTAGTTTTCAAGTTTTCACGGGGCTTCGTTACTGCTTCACGATTTCCTTAATTCACACTAAACTCCTTCTTTTTATAGAAATTTTCAAACTAATATTTCGTGTTCACAATATGATGATATTTGAATCCTTGGATTTCAAAAATTGAATAAAATATATAATTAACTCGGTTAATTAATAACATTTTCTAATATTATTAACATTCATTTCTGTATTTAAGTTACCTGTGCATGTTTAAGTCATAAAAAATCATCCAAGGTTCAGACTGTCATCAGTTATACTAAATTCTGGTATTTCAATAAGCCCTTATCCAAGTTCACTAACCCCATGATCTTTATGCAATAACAAGGCTATGGCGAAAGGGTCGCTATTGCCCGCACTGCAGTCGCTGTCATACTGCCCCAAGACTCGACCTGGAAGTGAATCTAGTGCATTGCAGCGCATGTGACAAATATCTGCACTTAGGTATTGACACAAATTCCATATAATTCCGCTATATACTTTTCATTGCATGCCATTGCATTTGCATGTTTCATCAAATATTTTCGTTTTCAAGAGCAATTTGACGATTTGAAATATGTATGAAAGGTTTCAGGTACAGTAAAATTATTAAAAATGAAAAATTAGTTGACTATTTTAAAGGTATCAGTGTGATGTATAATAATCGTTATTATTAATATCATTAATATTTATTTACAGGTTGCGTGGAGACCAAGGGAATGCCGTTAGACAGGAAAAATTACCTGTGTGATTTTTGTGCACCAAATCGTCAACAAATGATGAAACCATTAGTATCGAAAACATTGAAAACGTAAATAAATGAAAAATATATAATTTTGTTTGAGCTCGAGAATTGTACAAATTGTGAATCGCGTGTGTAGAGAAACTGGTAAAATATAAAATTTTTATTTGTATGGATAATGGATGAATTGTGAACATTTAAGTGATTCATTTATCATGAAATATTTCGTACGAATTTCTGAATGAGAGAAATACTGTTGTACATAACTGTATGATTATAATCAATTTGAAAAATTGACATTTTGTTACAAACCAGTGGCTATAATTAGCTACATATAAAGCTTAAAATATAAAAAATCTCATTTTAAATGTTAATGTTCAGTAAAAATTTTAAAGATTCTAATTTTCTTTATAATTTTTATCCTCTTATTTTAAATATGGGCTGTCCTTTATTAATAGACCATTGTAAGATGAAACAAAGTTAACTCTCTTTTTTTTTTTTAAACAAATTGTGTTCATAATTTATCTTTTTTTTATTGCTTATTATAGATAAAATTACATATCATGCAAAGAAAGTAATTATTGGAAGACTGTTTTACAGATTTATATAAATTCTATAATAATTTTTAACATTTCTTTTCAAATGTATATAAGGTGCTGATTTTTAAAATATTTACCTTTGTTATATGCATAAACGTAAATTTAATAATAATTTTCGGAATTAATTTTAATTTACAATAAAGCTAATAATGCTATAATTTATTAGTTTTAGATTAAAAAAAAAAAAAAGGTGAGAATTAATACACATGTATGTTTAAGGTAAAAGGGGAATATAATAAAATATGAAACAAAATAGCAATTTCTTAAAAATATATATCACTTTCTTTATTTTTCTTTGCAATATAATCCTCGGAATAGTATTTTGTTGCGAGAGTTGTATGCCTTGCAAATATCTTTTTTACATATTTATAGTAACGCAGTATCCACGTCATGAACAATTTGCTTCGTGTTCCTCGTATCAGAAATTTATCTTCCTTTAACATTCACACGTAATTGATAACCAATTGTCATTTTCAAAACTAATTACATTTTATAATACATTGCAAAAATTTTAGGTTATTTAGTAATATGTACAAGAAAACAGAATGACAGTATTAAAATCAATTAAACAATGACCAAATTGTAAAATACAAACTTTGGCATATCGTTGCATGAATATTACACTGTCAAAAATATTCTAATATATAGCATATCACTTTTGTACAAGACGTATCTCTAAAGCATTAGATCAATTATGCAGAAACTACCGAGGATTTACACAATACCTTTTTGCGAAGTAGATTTTATATATCTTTTTGCAAAGCTACATATCTGCCATTACAATACAAAGTTCAAATGATAGCGGAACATCGGCAGCATTTCAAAAGTGAAAGAAGACAATTGTTGAGAAGTGCGTGTTTTGAATTTCCGCGTATCGTTTTTTTTGTTTTTTTTTTTGTTTTTGTTTTAATTTTTCAACTAAAATTAAAAAGGATATAAACTAGATTTTTTCCACACTTGTGAAAATGTACAGTTTCCCCTAATACGTCTGATATTTTTTTTTATATTCAGTTTACTTTGAGCGCTACTATAAAAATGGCTGTGCACGCTTTCAAATTCTTTCATAAAATCACACACTTAACACTCCGCACGTATCGTGAAATTGTGAAAAATAAAAAATAACTTGAGCAAAAAACGAGGCATAGCATACAGCACACGTTATGAAATGACATAACGTAGCATTATGTAGAACACTTATACTAACGAGACAAAATGATTTAAAACCATTAACGTCTCGTTGACTAGCCGAATATAAATACACTATTGACAGATGTCAAGTGAATTCTGAGCAAACCCAACAAGCAATCAGTAGAAAAGGTGAAAAATAATGTTTATATTCGAGCACTGATACTGCTAAGTAATTATCCTTTAGAATATGTAAAGTTTTACAACCGTGGTCGAGTTTCCACATAGCCGTTCATCATTTCTATATTCGTACTAAAATCGATTTGTTCTTCTTCGTATCCATTGGTTGAAATAATTTAAACGGCAAATAAAATCTTTGTAATCATTTTACGACACAATAATGATTTGTAAATAATTGACAACGTAAAAATTATTGTTAGGCTTTACTCGTGTCTAATACCACATATAGATAAAAAGGTACTGAAATTATGTAAGTGCGTTGCCGGTATAATAGTAGTAACTAAATTTCGTGTAGAAAATTTAGAAAGAACGTCTTGAACAAAATTCGGTCCTGGCGAACTGCCGACTTTGTAGAAGATGCGTAGATTGCATGTAGGATTTAGGGTTTGGGATCCTTTTGTGAGTTTACACAGTACATACTCGAATGCCTCTGTTAGTTCATCTACAGTTAATTCTGCAGAAGATAAACTCGTTTCCGTGGCTAAGTTACCAGTTGAATTGGACGAACCTAATTAAGATAGAATCCTTTTTATTTGTTCACAAAAAGGTGTAAAAATATTCAGTCAAAAAGTATGTACCAGTGGACATGTAACACACAATTGCTGAAACGTTATTTTCGTAATTCCATCTACGCCTTATTGCCACTTTGAAATTACCTACACATTTACCAGTCTCTTCATCTGTAATAAAATAATCTTCAAAAAAATTGTTCAATAAAATTTAATCGTTTTTATACTTACATTCAAACCTATTATTATCTCTATGTGCCCAAACACACCATTCAACCTGAGCACCACGTGGAAGATTCGGTACAACGATGTAATCCACAATAGCATTATTTGTTCGTTTCTCCCATTCCTTTCGTGCGTCTGGTATATAACTAGTATGAGTCAAAAAACAAATACCTTGCACTATATCCCTGAGTTGCGTATTTGAGTCCATAGCTTTAACGATACGATCTATGTGCCTCAATGTTAAACGACATTGCCTTTTAATATTTAAGTCCAGAATAGTCATACTACCAGGCACCAATGGTATTTGTCCAGCTACTGAGATAATATCACCCACCTAACACAAATAATTACAATTCGATTATAACTTTTGATTTATTAAGTCTCCTTAAAAATTATTTTATCTGCTATGTAATTTGCTATTTAATCTATATATCCATCGTGAAAAGTGATATGATTATTATTTTCACATGTACACTGATTAAAATAGATTAAAAATTAATACTAATTCTCGCTAAAATATTTTTTTTATGTTATCGTATGCTTAATTTCTTATTTTCATTCTAGAAAATTTTATTTTGTTTACCTCACTGTTGTGTTTCTTTTGTAAACCAGATGTGTGTGCGTGCGCGTACGAATGCGCACATACACACATTTTGTCTACATATACACACAGAGACGCGCACGCAAATTGGTTTGTAACGGTAGTACACTCACACGAACAGCTTGAGAATAAGGACCAATGTTTGCAGGTGCCCAATGACTTATGCTCTGAACATGCATTGTATGTCGTTTGTGAACTTTCTTATCACCACAGTCTTGAGTTTCTTTATAGGCTATAGCATCAAGCACAACATGTATATTTAACGGACATTCCACACATACACGGACTGGTGGATTCGTTTTGTTCAAACATGAGATATAAACCTCGTTTATAGATATGTAATTTGACATATCTTTTATATATAACGTTACCGCAACGATGTCCGATATTTGAAGATTTTCCTTTTTGACTAGACCTAAACAGTCAATACGAGTGTTTTATCAATCTACGTCAAATATGGGATACGATATTACACGAAAAAAAAGTAACTAAAAGGTGGTTTAAAAGACTCAAAGTTTACCTACTGCTTAATTTCTCCAACGCTTCACGCATCGCGGATTTTGCATCCGGATGTTTTCCAGCAATACCACCAAACCAGAACCAGCCAGTTTGATTTCTATTTACTACTGGCACATCGGGGTAATCTTCTTCCTCATATAAAATTTCCATAGGACTTGGTGGGTTAAATTGACCTGCATTATTTTTGCATTTAATTAATGTAGTATGTAACAAAGAAAATAATTTGATTGATTAAAATTAATACCAGAATTCGAAGTCTTTAGATTACTGCCTGTACAATCATGTTCGTCGGTTTCCTCTTCTGATAGATTACAACCATCTTGTAATTCTGGTCCAACTATTTCGGTGATGTAATCAGATGGGGTTTTAATAGGAACATTTTTTAATCTCTCTTGTAATGTTAATCCTTCTATACCATCCTAAAAAAAAGGTTCTCTCAGTTATTGATAAGTTTATTTATAAAATTCTTAAAAATATGAAATATTCAAGCTCACATTTTTTTCTTGTACATGAATTTTTTTAAAGTTTAGATATCCGACGGGTGCTATATTATCATTTGAATGAACTACACTTTCATATTCATCTCTAAAATAAACAAATATATATGTGTATATATATATACATATATATATACATGTGGATGTATGGGCATATGTGTGTACGTGCGTGTGTGTGCGTGTGCGTATGCAATGCGTAAAGTGTACTTGCTTGGCATTTGTATTAACAATAAATTTGACAACTTACATTACAATACTTTTTCTAAATAATGGACAATCTAATGTAAAGGTTTCATATTCTCCTCCTTCTCCACATATGTTAACTCCATATTTTTCTTTCTACAAATAAATATGTTACTATTAATATAACATATACCTATTTCTTTGCAATTTAAATAAATTTCTTTTGTATATACTTTTTAAAGAGCTATTTATATTTGGAATATTTCCAATATAACATGAATTCAAAGGAAAATCTTTTGTATTCAATTAATCATTAAGACATTTTACTTACTATTTTGGCAAGATGGGATTGCATTTCAAAAAGTGATTTACCCAAGTGCCTTGGTTCAAGGCCTAAAGCTGCCACCTTAATTATAACTGCATTCACTGAACT
>NIJG01000134.1:3502157-3519752 GCA_002201625.1 Euglossa dilemma | reverse complement strand
CCACCACTGACTAGTGCAACAACTCTCATTGTGTTTAATTTATACTTAGAATCTCTCAAAAAAAATTATCAAGATCTTAGAGTATACTTAAATCTCAATAATTGTTTCAGATAATCATCTGCAATGAAACAATAACAGAATGCATTGACAATAATAATCTTATCATATTGACAAATCAAATATAAAAATAATTCTTTGTGATAATAAATAAGATTATGGACTACTTTTTTGGATATTGTACATATACCTACACGTATATGTAAATGTATAAAATATATAATTATATTTATTTCGTGTATATAAATTCATTAAAATATAAAAAAATAGTTTAATGATCCAAGTATTTAGGAAGAATCATTTCTTTATTGTAACATTAACATTAGACCAATCAATAGGTACCAGATTACTAAACATTTAAATGAAGGATAAGGAAACATGTAAACTACAAACAACATAATGATAGGAGCTTGTAGACATATTTAAGATTACATATGTATATATTGCCTATAAATATATGTTAAGCCAAAATTAAATTTACAAGGTACATACACACATGTGTTTCTTGAATGGTCTAATGTATAAATAATACAATTTAAGCATTATCATTTCTAAACAAATATTTTACAATACCCAGAAAAATTCTCTTTTTTCTTTTCTTAATTCTAACATGCCTTAAAAAAGAAATAAAGTATGTATCACTTTTTAAAAAAGAATCTTACAGGAAAGAATTACAAAAAGGACATCGCATATTCAATTTAACTTATTAATATGTGTAACAATTGGCTAGTGAACAAAAATTAATCACTGTACTATTCTAAATAGTAAACGTCACATAATCCGAAAAAATCTCGATAGAACTTAAATTTTTCTTAAAAGAATTATAGTATTCGGTAACGTGAAACACAAAATCTAACATTAATGAGATGTTAGAAAAAAAATCAGCGATTATTAAGGAAAAAAAGAATACCTACGGAGAGATTTTTTGGTTATTGCCGATCTCGGTTAAACGAGAAATATTACGGAATGACGCCCAGCAACAAATTGCACAGGGTACGCGAACAATAATTTCGAACTTATGTACGCTAAAATAAACTCTAAATTCTCAACAAATGTAATATTTACATTAAATTGGCGACGAAAGTTCCTTACACGGCAAAGTCTATCAGAGACTGCGATTGCTTGATAGTGGCGCCTCTCGGTGATAGAACTTTCAACATAAACTGTAGAATTGAGGTTATGACTTATTTTAATTCTACGATTGTTTATAACATTCATTGGGCAAGTTACTTTTTAATTTTATTTTTATTATAACCTATATTTGTTACTGTTACCAAATATCATACAAAATTTTGCGAATTTGTTATAAATGCCAATATTACCTACGAGAAATTCTCAAGTATAAATCGGGCGACCATACCTCGTGACATCATCAATGTATAAAATATATCGATGTCTCGTTATTTCAATCTGCATCTATGCTATAATTTACCAATTGTGATATAACTTAAACAAAATTATAATCATAATTTCTTCTTTTATGAGTACATGCAGTATACATATTTGTTTACAATCTTTTTATACTTTCAAGTATATCATAAATAAGAATGTAATATACTACAAAGGTGAAAGATATAACTTTGAGTATCAAATATGTATTAAGATAGAATTAGGCTGAAATAGTTTGGAAATTCATACTTTTCGAATTATGTAACTTCGTGTCATTTGTTTATTAACATCAGCGTCACTTGTTTAGGATTTTAGTTGATATATTCTAACTATATAGTTATAGAAATAGATCATTGAAACAAATACATTTGTGTTTCTTTATGATACAATAAAATAATGATACTTATATATTTTGTGTAATATAAAAATATTTTAAGATCATTATCATTTATTTTATGAAATAAAATGGATTCCTCAAATAATTTAAGACATTATAAATGTATCATATCAATATTTAATGTTAATGTATTAAAAATTAAAGATTTTATTATTTTAATATATAATATTCGTAAAAATAAGTTACATACGTTTAATAAAAAATGCGTTTATAATGATTATAAAGAAATTATCGTAAATATTAGTTTGTTAAAATACAATTAATTTCGAAATACATTGAAAATATACGTTGCCATCTTTACTTAGTAAATCGTTGACCAATCGGATCACTTTCAATAAGCAGCCATTTTACTTTCGCTACGGTCGCACGAAGCGCGAGTTAGATTCTACGGAGCACGGTGTAATCGCAAGCTATTGCTTGCATCGCAGGTTTCGTTCATTTTCCGTGCGAAAAAGTCTTTACTGGCGTAATAATTTGATATAACGTAAATCGAATAAAAGCTAGAGAATGGTTTTGGCAGAGAGAAACTCAGAAAATGTTAGAAATGGGCGCAGATCGAGGGGCCCCAGCCCCAATGGACAGACGGAATCCTCGAGCGAAGAAGACGGAGGTACCAATTTCATATTACACTTCAATTATTACTATAATTAATATGATGCTCTTAAGTACCATCTCAATCGATATATTTTAAATATATAGTAAGTGTAAGAATGTATTCTTCTTTAGAAGTTTACATATTTTTATATTGATCGAAAGCGAAAATCCGTAAGGATCTTCAAACAGCGCGCCCCACTTTTCCTCTTTTTAAGCTTCTTATATTTTCAACCAATTCCTATGAATATCCTTATAAAACAATTTTTTTTTTATAGTGGATGAATATATTATATTAGCAAAGGAAAAGTATGGTTATAATGGAGAACAAGCATTAGGAATGTTATTTTGGCACAAACATAATTTAGAACGTGCAGTATTAGATTTAGCTAATTTTACACCATTTCCTGATGAATGGACAGTTGAAGATAAAGTACTTTTTGAACAAGCATTTCAATTTCATGGGAAAAGTTTCCACCGAATTCGTCAAATGGTAGAATATTTTTAATTAAAAATTTTTAAAATACAAAAATTATATAAAAAAAAAGTTATTTTCTTTTTATATCTTATATTTACAGTTACCCGATAAATCAATTGCCAGTCTTGTTAAATACTATTATAGCTGGAAGAAAACTCGGACTAGAACATCATTGATGGACAGACAAGCAAGAAAGCTAACAAGTGGTGGAAAAGAAGGAGAAAATGGTAGTGAAAATGGAAGTGAATTAGGTTCCAATACAGACAGTGAATCAGAAGAAAAAGTAAGATATATTCCTAATATAATTAACAAATGCATGCATTTGATGTCCATAAAAAAAATAAATTTTCTCTCTCTCTCTCTCTCTCTCTCTCTCTCTCTCTCTCTNATAATACTTTGGATCATAAATTTCATGAAATATCAGTTTAAAAATATTTTAGTAATTAGAAATACAAAAATTGTGTTATTAATTAGAATAACAAATTTATTTTCGTTGCTTGTTAACTTCTTTTTTACGAAAGTTAGAGCTTTTTATTCTGTTTTTTGTTATATTTCTTTTTTTTTTTTTTTTTATGAGATTATTTTAAGTAAATTAACATTTGTGCTATTGCGTGTGGTAGTGTTCTCCTTTTGCTGCATTTTACTGCCATGGCACTGGCTCGAAATCGTATATATATAATATGCAGTAAATCGCGTTTAAAAAATGTATCCACACGGTAACGTATTCCTTGCGGTGAACGAAAGAAAATACTAAGAACACTGATCTACAATTGGTAAAAATTATTGGTACTATGAATTACAAGACAAATATGAAATGAACTTATTTACATAAAAAAAAGAAATTACAACATATATACTAATATTAAACTAGCATCGATTTCGTTTCTCGACAATTTTCTAAACTATTAAAAAAATTTTTTTTTTTAAAAGACTATGTACTATCAATAATACAAGACTAAAGTTAGTTACATTGTCGTATCGTGTGTGAACGTAAATGTGGAACGTTCCAGAAATGGACGATCCACCGCGGAATACGTCGTGGAAAGAACCAAGCTGTGCCAGGAAGCCAAGGCACTGACGCCAAAGCCCCATCCGACTCGGAAAACGCCCCTCAGGTTCAGGTACTCAGCCTAAACCTTACCCTGTTGCATAGCATAGTATGCTTATTATATTTTGCTATTTTACGTCCCGTATTTATTTTTTCTCTGTCGTACATTTTTTTCCTTTATCAAAGAGACAAAATTTTGAGCAAGTAATCTACATAGTAGAATTGATAGGCTGAAACCTTACTGAGGAAAAAATATTGAAGCCCAAATATTATCTAATACGAGGGAGATTGTCGCATCTCATAAACTTGTTAATTCGAAAATAAAATTGGCTTTTTATTACTTCAAAAATTCAATAAAATTATACAGATATAAAAAATTCGGAGCTTCTGATTTTTTATGGCGGGCCGAATTAACGTTTCCGGATAGAGTCTTAAATATGCTCATGTATATATTTCATTCCTTTTTTAATGAAAAAGATTTCTAGAGATTAGTTTAGATACATGTTAAAAAATGTTAACGGAGGGAAAGGGTGGGGGGATTGTCAGAATTTATTTTAAAAGGGTATTATGTGTTGTAGGGCTCGTGTAGCAACTGTGGCGTTGCTTGTCATAGTGTTCGTGCGACGCCAAAAGGACACGCGTGTCACAGCTGCTATCTGCACTGGAGGTCAGTGAGTGCAAGTTAAATAAAATTTCACCGATTAAAACAGCATTCGAGTTTTTTTTGAAATTAGAATGTTCATGCACGTAATTCATTGTGGATTTACGAAGTACAGGAAGTTAATTTTGATCATTCAATTAATAAGACAATACTTATAAATACAATATCAAACAACTTTTAATATTAACATAAACTTTCATAAGAATGCATGAGCATTCTTATTAATGCGTTAATTAATTGTTTTAAAAGAAGCTATCAAATCAAAATAATTGTAGATCAGATATATTCATTAACAAATTGGAAGTGTACATTACAAATTTATTTAAATGATTTAGGCGAACTGGCGTAGCAAGACCGCTAAGTTCCATGCCAGGTCGAACAAATAAAAGAAAACCACCCCGCGGTCTCGTTGTTAATCACGATGATTTAGCAGCATTGGCTGGTCAACCCAATCAAGCAAACAACAGCTTACAAGCGATTGACACCGAAATTGTTAGTCTAAAACGCCAAGTACGTTTTCAAGTAAAATAACATGAAACGTGTGGATACATTTTTATATAAAGGATTAATATAATTTATTAGTTCATTAAAACAGTCTGATTTACCATAATTAAATTATTAACTTTAATTTTAACTTTATCTTTAATACAGATACAATCAAACAAACAGCAAGTGAGCGCATTGAAACGTAAAACAACTGACGGTATTGATGATTTACGACCACCAGAAGTATCGAGTCGTATAAATGCCCGATGGACAAATGATGAATTACTTTTAGCTGTGCAAGGTGTTCGAAAGTATGGAAAAGACTTTTCTGCAATAGCTGATGTAATTGGAACTAAGACGGAAGCTCATTTGCGATCGTTCTTTGTAAATTATCGACGAAGGTATAATTTAGACGCGGTTTTAAAAGAATACGAAGCCGAAAACGGTCCAATATTAATTGACGATGACAAAGAAGAAAAGGTAAAACATTTGCAATTTATCCTAGCAATGGCATATATAATATCATTCGTTACATTTTTGAATATGAATGTTTCAGATGGATGTGGATCAGCCTAATGAAACAGCAGAGTCATCTCAAAAGACGAAATCATCTGTAGGCCTTGGACAAACGGCTAAATAACAAATGACTATACTTTTAAATACCACCAAACGTGAAAAAAGTAATCACAGGCACTTTGATAATCGATAATATCGTATATAAGGTATTTGTTTATAATTCAGTCTGCAATTTTTACACTTAATTATATCGTGTTGTTTTACGCTAATGCGATACTGCATTAGAAACACCAAGTACAAGCAACAATTTTCATTGAACTTGTGTGCGAATCAGTAATCCATATAATGCATGTATGGGTGAATTAATAGGGACGAAAATGTGTGAATTTATTTAGCTAGATTTATTTTTGATGTAATATGTTTGTGCATATGTCTGAAATGGAATTTTTATTAAGCAATATCGTAAAAATGTAATTCCATTAAAGACATTTAGCATATAATTCTAGAAAAGGATAAGCATCATTAAATTAATGCATCCAAGTGCAAGTATAATAACCATTTTTGTAACATCCATTGTACGTAATTACGGATGCATAGTAATTTTATTTCGAATAAATTAATTGCATTCTGTAGCATATAATATTTTTAGGTATACATAAGGGATGTCGCAGTCCCATTTTAACTAATGAAAGTAATTTAAACAAAATTACTTATTGCGAACGAGGAAAGTTTCAAACATGAATAAATGGATGAAGAATTGATAAAATTGTAGAAATATNGTTTAGTTTACAACGTTAAGAAAATCAGGTATTGCTCGGTATAACAAAACAATTTATACATCAGAGAATTAATGACGATTTCATATGCGGATAATCAAGGTATCTTGTGATTCATATTTCATTACTTCAACGATTTTTTACCCGTGCTCAAATATCAACCAGACATTGTTCTGAAGTTTTGTCATACATTGCTATGTTTATATTGATTTCAAGTTTTGCATGCATTTTGTGTCGACTTACGTCTTGTATATTTAATTTTTTATAAAATGTTTATAAGAAATTTACATGATTTATGTTACAAAACTTAGAGTAAAAAAATATAGATGAAAAAAAGATAAAAAGAGCAATTACTTATTTATATTTCATTTACGTAAAATATTTTTAAAATAATTTTTATGGTTATTTCCTAATTACATAAGATCTTGGTGCCAGAAGAATATTCTTGTATTGTGCCTATGCATTTTTGGGCGTATGAAAAAGAGAAATTTTAAGGGAATACAAGTTCAAAAGTTGAGAAGATATTTTTTCTTCTTTCCTTTCTACTTTTTTTTTTGTTTTAAGACACTTATGTATTTAAAATATGATAACATTTAAATTTACTGAGAATTAGACAATCCTCCATTCTCTATTAAACTAAAAAGAAATTAGAAAGGAAAGAGAAATTTCTTTCAACTTTTAATTGTTCAAATAATTAATTATAATTACTCGAAACTCTAGCAACATGAACTATACAGTTTACGGCATTTGTAAAAATATTAGCAAAGGTTTAATGCAATCATTGATAAATTATTTTACTTAAAATATGAAAGCGATGATTGCGTTGAACGTTGACTTATCATTAGAAGAATAATGCTCAAGAAAAGAATACACTTTCATTCAAATTTTAACAAAGAGTATTTAATATTTTATCAAAATACATTACAATGGAAATTTCTTTTATTAGTTTTATAGAATAATAAATTTGAGGGGTTGAAAATCGTGCTATTGAGAATATCAGATTAAGAAGAATATATTTTTATGGCTTACTGCTGCATACTCGATCCAAGTGTATAAAAAAAAAGAAGAAAAAAATAATGGTTCCTGATATTTCTATTGTATTATGCAAAATTATGTAATGTATACACTAAAATTGTCTGTATTTCAAAATAATGGTGCTTCTATATTTACAAGCACAAGCTTTTGTGCTCCTATAAATAGAGGAGTATTTCACTTGTAATAAATTATTGTATTGAATTATTTTAATTGGACAAAATCCTCATACAAAAAGAATACTTTCGATAAATTTACAAAAATAGTTGTTTATTCAATGTTAAATATTCGAACAAACATAAAATATATTAGTCCGCTTTCATAAATCTATTTTCACGAAATTATTTAGTGGTCAATTTTTTATAGAATCTAATAACAATTATAAAAGGTTTACAATTATTTAGTTCAAATGAAACAATTACCGTTAGACAATATTTTCAAGAAACTTCCAACGATTTTTCATTGGTTTGCGATAGAACATTTAAACCTCAAATAGATGTAATTTTACTTATAGTTTCCATATGTACATTCACATTTACTATTAATAACAATAGTAATAATATTGTTAGTTTAATATTTGTCTAGGTAGTGTCTACTACTTAATGTTAATAAAAAAAAAAAAAACACTCGCAAGCGTGTGTGCACGATTTCTTTAACAAAAGATGGTATTCTTGAAAATAATTGTGAGATTAGATACTCCTTAGAAATTATTATATAAACATCAATGTAAATAGGAATGATCACCAAAGAAATTTATAAGTAATCGTTAGCGACATATCATGGAGGCGGATGAAATAAATAGTCGCCTAGGACTATCTTCGCCAAACAAATAGTTCGCAAACTCAAATGAAAAACTACATACTACGATCAGAAGCGAATAACAAATTATTTGAAATTCAGTTTTATGTTTTAATACGGTATTTCATGCAAGTGATAACTTAATAATTATGAAGTACTTAAATTATTAATGAACTGTGACAGAAATGAGTATTTGGTTTTATATTCTAATATAAAAAGAAATTAGCATTTAAAGATATTCAGTGAAAAATAATCTGTTATGTTCTGGTCGTTTCTCATCACATTATTCGTTAAATCGCCTAGTTCTAGTACATGCAATTCTTTTACACACGAAAGCATGGCGCAGTGTTCAAATACATTATTAAGTATAAGCTTTTATAGCTTAAGATTGAAGAAGGAAGTCACTTTTGAATATTTTACTGCGTGGATACTTTCTTTCCTCTAAGTGCAACTTCTTTCTTCGATATTTATTTAATTACGAATGCATTTAAACGAGAGACGCCGCGCAGTCAGCGAATAAAATTTTTTTCAAACAAATGAATTTGCTTAATGCCCAGATATACTTTTAAAATTAAATTTTTGTNAATTTATATAGATATATATATATATTTATATAGATAACAAAATTTTTAATACAGCAATTTAAAAAATTATGTTTTAAAGGACATTACGATAAATTTACTATATTGTATTTAATAACATCGTGTAAGGATGTTAATTGTAGATACGATGAAAAACGGGAAATTAAAAAATGAAAATTACACAGTATGTAATATACATATATTCTATGATCATTCAAAATTTTCTAATATTCTGATACAATTACTGTAGCATAATGTAAATATAAAGTTATAAGCTTTGTGAATGTATACACATTCATATGTCCGTAAAGTGTACAGATGTATTTATTCAGGACTATTAAATCTCTTGTGTACTTTGATGGGTTAAAAAGCATTTATTTTGAGACACCTTAAAAAAAATTAGTTTCTTCGTTATCGTTTATTTTTCATTCCATTAAAATTGCACATTATTATTACGTATAATTCTGTATTACAATTTCTTTTTTCTTTAATAAATAATCTACATATTTTGTATTTAAAACAGCTTCTAAATTAGTATCATCGAAATAACTTTTTATTTGCAGTTGATATTTCGTATCAACGTCGTTTAGAATATCTACATACTTTTTATTATCGTATCCTATCGTATAATCTTCTATCGGGCAATTATTATGACTGTACTTCTTTCGTTTCGTGTAATAAAAGCAAAGATTTAGAAACTTTGACTTTTCTTTATAACAAGAGTTATCATCATGGTAGAAAGGGTTTTCAATTGTTGTATTATTATCAAAATCCTTAATATCGTGTGTGAATAATTTTATGAAAAATAGATTCATGTTGATATCCATAGAAAAATTTAATTTTCCAAGAATTACTTCGGATAATAGTCTTTGATATATATATTCGTCATGTTTTAAAGTACTGTATTCGCTGCTAATCGTCTGTAAAACGTGAGTCCTTAAATTTTCCGCAATAACTTTTCGTATTTCTATAATTTCATCTTTTAGCAGAATTAAACAACAATGTAAGATGGTTAACTTATTTTGGTTTGTTAATTTCGCAAACCGATAAACCGCGAATTGCATAAATTCAGTTGCAATTCGTCTCATATGTTCTTCTTCGTGAACACTTAAATTAAGAGCATGGAACAGTACTTCACTTATCATTGTCTCGTTTCGGGAAAAGAGTAGCAATATACATTTTAAACACCATAAATTAGAATATTTGGTGGTCTTCAATTTTTCAATAAATGAATTTTCTATTATACTTTCAATATCTAATTCACTTACATCTAATAACGGTAAATGTTTCAACGTTTCCAGAACATAATTTATCATTGCGTTTAAAAATAATTCGTTACGATCCCGATCACTCAACAATAAACGTTTAAGCACAATCTTCAAAATTGGCGAGCAATTGGTTACATAATTTAAAAAAGCAATACTTTGATCAATGCAAGCAGAGTATAAAATTTCATGAACAATATCGTTATTAATATTATTTGTTCGATTTATATAGTCAGCATAGAATTTTATAGAAAGATCAATAAATTGAAAAAAACCTGGTTTTATTTTCTCAGAAATGAGTAAAGATCTGTTACTATTAAAAATAAATACATCTTTATCAGATATATCGTTGGAAGTAAATTTTTTTAACTGCAAAAATAACGTTTCCAGTACGTAACATATTTGCGAATTATTCTCTCCTTTGGACATTGTGCTCCAAGTTTGTAAAACTTTACGAAATCGAAGTAATTCTGGAGATTGCTTTAAATCATAATTCCTATGTTCAATATTTGAACAGAAATTCATATCTTCGATTTCACCAAATAACTTGTCATTCAGAAATTTCATGGTTAACAAATAACCGTGGATTAAATTAACATTTCGACAGATGGAAATGTCGCGCGTTAATTTCTTAAACTCGTATTTAATTTGTAAAAAGTTTGTTAATGCTGCATATGCTTTTGCAGCCAAAAGACGAACATATAAAACAGGATTTTCCAATAGCATACAAAGTAAATATTTTACTTTATATATGTACGTTTGTGAGGAATAATCGATTAAGTTGCAGGAGCTGCTTGAAAATTTCGAAAGAAGTATAAGGATATGAATAATATTCGAATGTAAATATAAAGCTGTAGAAAACTTTTTAAACGTGAACGAAAATCTATGCAATTCTTTCATAACATAATCTGCGAGCACAGGATAATGCGTAACGAAATGATTAATTGAATAACCGTTCCCAAAATCTAATTTATCCTTGTAACTTTGTCCTATTAATCTTGGAACTATCGAGCCAAATAATTGTAGACTTGCATTTCTGATAGTCCATATTTCGGATTCTAAATATCTAAAACATATTAGCGAAATTCTCTCCATGTACGGTGTCAACTGTGCGTGTATTTCTTTGTCGGCTACTAAAGCTCGCAAGAAATGCAAATATCTTGCCCACGGAGAATCGTGTTGTGATTCTACATTTTTCAAACTATCATCCGAAATATTATCCAGTAGATCTAGCAATTTTTCAACCGCAAAATGTAAAAGAGGTCTATCTTGTCGATTATCACTAACGACAATTCTATGAAACATTATTGATAATCCAGCACCCCTTCTGGTAATATTTAACGAATGCATAGAATCATTTTCTAGTATATGCAATATATGTTTTTTCGGTAAATTAGAATATATAGCTTTTTTACACAAACATCTGAAATTATTAAACCCATAAAATATATTTCCTATCATTCTATTAGTTTGAATTTATACCTCGTTAATTGCCCTATCGTTGTACCCGCAGCTTCCACTACACCTTTATGTCTACACCTGAGTAATACAGTAGCAATAATATTAGTGGAACGCTCGACCATATCATCGGAATACATCAATGTACCTATTTCACAAGCTATTTCACAGGAGACCTAAGAATAAAGGATAATATATTTTATTAGCTTATTTTTATGAACCAGAGTTAAATCTAAATTATAAAAAATAAATATTTTTACCTTGAGAGACATCCAAATACAAGAAATAAGTACCTGGTGTGCAGGAGTTAAACTTAAATCATCGAAATAGATGTTATCTATTTCACTATTTTTTATTGTTTCATTAATTGCTAATCCCATTTCCGCAAATGACGAAGAATATTCTAGAAATTCAATTACGCGTTAATCTAAAAAGTTTTGATTCACTGAAACTGAATAAAATTTACCTGTATTCTCTGATTTTGAGGAAAGTATATCTAGGAAGAAATGTACAGCATCTTCCAATAAATACAAAATTTTTTCAGTAAATTCAAAAGTTATATTGAAATTTTTCTGATAGCTTTGAAAAGCAGTATTTAATAGAGCAGTCATTACACCATAAAACGGTTTATTTTGAACAATTGCCTTTAGCACATCTTGTTTCATCTGTATTAACTGATTAACAGCTTCATTAAATAAAAAGTCTGAATATTTTAAATGATTATTGTAATCTTTATGATCTTGTAGAGTATTCAAAGGTAGCCAGTTTACCAAAATTGATATAAGAGTTACTCCACTTTCTATTTCATAAAATTTAGAAGAATTACAACTTTTCAGTGCCATATGAAATAATACCTAAATCAAAAACATTCTCTTTTTTATAAAAGGAAAAAATCAAAGTTAATGAGGGAAAGATAAATAAATTCTTACTTGTTTCTCTGCATCAGACAAAATATTTTTATCAAAATAATTAAGAATAATAGAAGTGGTTAATTGTTTAACATCAAGTGTAGAATCCAATACAAGCCTTAATAAAATAAATAAACTTCTCTTATTTGTAAATTTCCAGTTTTTGTTAAGTTTATTTATTGCATGTCCATCCATAAATGAAAGTGTAGCTTTATATAAATTTAAACCAAGAATTTTTCTTTGATAACAAGAACCAATTTCGAAACAATCCAAAAAAAATTCATGCAACCAATGTGTAATGTAGAACACATCATGTATGCAATCTTGATTATTATCACACATTTTTAAAATATTAGCATAAAATATTTTAAAATATTTTACAATTCCATCTCTCATGTACACTGTTGTACTATTTGCATTATGCCATAAAAAACTTCTTATTGTAAAAAATTGATCTCTATTTTTATTGTATAATTTGGTTACTTGATAACAATTTATGGCAAATCCATTCAATCTCACAATCTCGTTATTATGATTTATATAACATTCTATACTTGCTTGTTGTGGAAGATCAACATGTATTTCACAAGCCATTTTTTGAAGATGTGAACGTAAAAAATGTTCCTTTATATCTTTGATTAAATCCCATAAATAAGACAAAACATTTTTATATTTCTTAACAACTGGTTCAATCCAGTATTTGCAAAGTAACTGAAGTGCATTATGATTTTCACTGTAATTAAATATTCACATTTAAATTTTAATTTTTTATTTGTGAAAATCTAATTGTTCAACTCACTTTTTTGATGATTCCCAATGATGAAAGAGGTAGTACATTATATCCCTAAATGCTTCTTTCCACTCATTTTCGCTTAATTTCTTTACAATTGCCAGATAAACTTTTGTACCAGCCGAACATAAATAATGTTTTGTTAAACTATTACATAAGGAAAGTAGAAAATTATAGGATGTAATGATTTTAGTTTCGTTCCAAACTTTACAAATTTCCGCGAGTATATCATACTTTAACTCGTTCTGCCAAGAAATTGTATCAACACAATGCTTAAACAGATATTTTAAGTATCCACTATATTTTCTTTCCATAACTTTTAGATACATGTTAAAAATAAGTCCTGAATTTTGCTTACTTATTTCACTGATAGCATTACACCAATTTGAAAAAATAATTGCTTCAAGTTTCTGCTCTAACTCCGAATATGTGATCCAAAAATTGTTCTCTGTATTAATTGTTTTCTGCAACCACATGTATAATATTTTGTATGCAAAATAAGAATGTTTAGTGTATTTGATACAATGCTCGTATATAACATCAAAAATGAGGAAACAAACATCATTAGAGTATATTTCATTCCGATTTACTTGTAAATACCCATAAGCGCAAATTAGTTTAAATAACTCAAATTCGGCGGTATCATATGTTTTATCGAAAATATATATTTCATTACATTTAGAACTCAAAAGATTTGTAAAAATTTCTTTCAGAAGAACCAAAGTAGATTGCATTGATAATAAAGCAAAAAATGTGTGGGAAGCTAATAAGGCTCTTTCTCTTTTTATTTCCATATTTGGAATAACGATTTCTATAGTATAGATAAGGACTGGTTGCCATTGTTTTAAATATTCATCATCCCAAGGTTCTTTGCATGATGAAGTAAAGTTTATTAATTTCTAGAAAGGACAACAACAAAATGTTTTATACTAAATGTAATAAATACTAATAGTTACAAATAAAATTGTACATCAGTAAAATAAGAAAATACTAACTCTGAAAATAGCAGTGTCTTCTGTACATGTTTGTAACTCTTTAATTACATAATTCAATTCCATACTTTTTGTACACATTTTGTTATTATAACTCAGAAACAGAAAATTCAAATGCTCATATTATAGAGATATTCTTATTTCCTATTCATACGAATTCGTATTTGTTGTTTGAAAATTAAAAACTGCTTTTGAAGTTTGGGCAGTTGCATCAGACTTGTCTGTTTTATTTCCATCAAGGCTGCATGCCCTGCAAGTAATATGTAATAATGTTGCTTTTTTACAATTTTTTTCCTAGATATAAAATTAGCCTCTGCATAAAGTCACTATGTGCCAAATAATTAAAAACGAAAAAAATAAACTGTGTTTAATTTAATGGATTAAGGATCATTATATAATATAAGACAATATTGTTACTTGTATTTTTTTATTATAAGTAATAAAAAGAAAAGAAACTTAATTTAGGAACAGTTCAATAACTATTAGTTCAAATGTAATAAATTATAAATTACAATTGCTAAATTAGTTTTATATTTTATGTTGCATTTTGTTCTTCAGGAACATACCCCCCTTGTTCTAGCTGCTCTTTGAATTTCAAGTACTCTCGCTTACGATCAAAGTGTTTTACCTATTAAAAAGTCATAAAAATAGCGATTTAATCAAAAAGGAATAAGCATAGCATATAGAAAAATTATTTTTTCCTTCTTATGCTATTGTTAATGAAATGAAGGCCATAAAAATCCTGTTCTTCAATCATTAAATCAAAATTAATCTTGTAATATTTCAAACTCACCCATAGTGCAGGACAAAATTTTTCATATTGTTCCCTAAATATTTTACATTCTGTTTCTGATTTACCAACATCGAGACAATTCCAATATTCATCCCTATGATTCCAACATTTTGCACGATCTTCTTTACTCGGGAAAGACATTCTAAAATAATTTAACATTGGAATTTACTTTTATGCAATCTACTTTATATTTGTGATGTATTTTTTTATTAATAACAATTTATACTATATCATCTTAAAACTTCTTTTGATAAAGTTTCATACATCTTTCAATAAAAAAGAAAATATATTGTATTTCAAACTCAAAAGAGCTAACTTCTACTTACCTATACTAAATGTTTTGGAATTGAAATTCTTTAAAAAATTAGTGAATTTTCACTCACAAGTTTCGAATATATAGAATAAACATTTATTTTCACAGAAATAAAAATAAGAACCTTAAAATAAAACAAAATGATTACATAATCTTGTAGTTACAGTGTAGTTTACAGAGCAAAATGATGAAAGAAATAAATTTTTTTGGCAAATTTGAAAACGACTTATAGAAATATAACTTAATAGTATAACTTTTTTATTTATGGTATAGAATACGACGAGTTGTACATTATTTAAAAAATGGACTTAATTTTATTAAATAAGTAAAAAATTTTTTAACAATATAAAAGTATACACAGACATATATAAGAAAAATATAACATTTAAATTTAAATTTATTAATTATATATCATCTTTTATATAAATGAAGATTATTTTATCTTTATATTAATAGAGAAGCATATGAACTAACCTGTTTATTAGTTTTCTTACGATAAACTAAAATAATATTGTGACATAAAATTACGTAAATTCATATTCATATCATGTGTATTAAATTCTAAAATTACAAGTACGTATAATGTTTATTTTCCAATTTATTATAAAACATTATGAATTTTCAACACTATTTGTGCAAGCAACTTAATTTATAATTTTTATCTTATATACACAGAAAATATTAATTCATTGTTAAAATTACAATAAAGAAAGAAATTTTTATCGAAATATCGTGCAAATTAGAAAACACATGCGTTTTCATAATATTTAATATTTCCACATGCGTTAAATAAAATAGACTCAGTAGTGCCAACATAGAAATGAATTCATAGTTTTTAGGAACATGATTCGTTCTTATTAAATTTGTATCAAGTGGTAAGAAATTGGCAATTAATAAAAATTTATTAACAAAATTATTAATTAAATAAATTAATTTGTCATGTTTATGATGCATAAATATATCTTTCGTTCTTATTTTATTATGTCCATGTATATTAATACATGTAATATTAATATATAATTAGCAATAATTACCGATCTCAAGTTCATAATTCAGCTTAGTATGTAAAGGATGATACATTTAACACTATTAATTCAAATTGTTCAATATCTCTGATACAATAAAAACGTTATATATTCTTATACAGTCTAAAAAACAGTTGTTTATTTCATTAAGGTAGATGTTTCAATAATTAATATTGTTAATTGTACCATCCTATGTACATTAAAAAATAAAAGGTATTCTTTCTTATGTAAAATAAATTATGACTAAAACTATAACAACACATGTAAATAATATTCCACCAACTAAGACAAATCCATCCTGTCTTATTCTTTCCTCTATTAATCTCATTGTAGTATTTGAAAGGCCTAATGTATTTCCAATGTCTATTAATTTTTTGTGAGCCCCTTTCAAAGTTATTCTTTGTGACCTCAAACTATCCAAAATACTATTTCCACTTTGAAGGATATCATCTACACCATGAATCGCATTTCTTAAACTAGAATTATGTTGTACATTATGGTCTATCATAATATCAACATGATCATTTGTGGTAAATGTCCTAGATAATAGTGCCTCCCTTTCAGACTCTTCTCTTTGTTTTTTAATCATTTTGTTCCGCCAAGAATTTAAAGCAGCTGTGAGATGACGACTGTCATATTTCAATTGATCCACACGCATCTTAGCATTTTGCCTTTGAAATATAGGGCCTTTGAGACATAATACATCCAATCGTTCACAGTTACTAAAAAATAAGAACATAAAATTTCAGAACATTTTCAAATCAAAAATAAAAATTTAGACAACTACCTGTTGATGAGGTTTATTTTTGATTCTATGTTGTTTTCTATTTCTTTGACATCCAGGTTAGGTGTTTTTTTCTCAAGTTGCGAGAAAAGATGTTGTGTTTCTTGGACCAATTTATTTGTTTGATGATATAGTAATTCCATATTTATTAATGAGTAAATTCATTCGTTTTATAACATTCATGAAAGTAATGACGTGTATGTACAAATACTACTGTCAGATCGGTAACAGTGGTTATCAAAATCTATCCGGTAATACTTTTCGTATTCTGATTGTATAAAAAATGATAGTTACTAGGAATATTATATTAAAAAGGAGTATTGTAAAATATAAAAAAAATAACAAAGTTTTAAATAAATGTTTTGTTTATTTAGCGGTAAAAAATATAATATTTTCTTATTTTTAATCAAAACTAAATTAATACCTTCCACTTGAATGAATCAGAAACTACTGACAT
>NIJG01000134.1:3394018-3502043 GCA_002201625.1 Euglossa dilemma | reverse complement strand
TAATTTCTAGTGCCTTGTTTATAATAATGATATATACTCTGGGCTGGGGTGGCAACTAAATCGTGTTTATTATATGTAATTCTTTTTTAAAAGAAACTTATTGTTATTACAAATGGATATCGGTGAATTATTGTCTTATAAAGTAAGTTTACAATAAAACATCATTTACGATATGCTTGGAAATTTGTATTGCTTGAAATTTTTGCATTAACCTAAGAGCATCAGTGTAAGCTATTTTTAATTACTATTATTTTAATGTTTATTTTGTATAGCCACCAAATACGCCAAAACGACCAATAGCAGGAGAAGAAGATGATGAGGATGAGTGGGAAAATGCTAAGAAACCAAAAAGGGTAATTAAAACTCCATATCATGCACGTCAAAGACAACCAAGAGAAATTGAAGTGACTCCAGTTAGAAGCAGTGAACCTCCTACACCAATCAGGGCTGCTTTGCCTTCACCAGCAAATGATGTAGTTGAACCGCAGCTAACAGAGAAAGAAAAGCAAGATATTTTAAAATACGTAGAAACTGAAGCTCCAGAAATAGAAGCATTAGATGAAGCAACACTAAAGAGAATGATTCTTTTATTTGAAAAAAGAGCCCTTAGAAATCAAGAAATGAGAGTGAAATTTCCCGATCAACCAGAAAAGTATGTCATTTGTAGGTAGCATGCATGAAAGATCAAAGCTAAAATATGAAATTAAAATATAATCTTAATTGTAACAGATTTATGGAATCAGAGGTAGAATTACATGAAACTCTTCAAGAACTTCATGTTGTTGCAACTAATCCAGACCTATATCCTCTGATGGTAGAATTAGGTGCTGTGCCTTCACTGCTTGAATTATTATCTCATGAAAATACAGATATAGCAGTTGGTGTAGTGGATCTTTTGCAAGAACTAACAGATGTGGATATTTTGCATGAAAGCCAAGAAGGTGCTGATACCTTAATTGATGCTTTATTAGAGCAACAGGTTTGTGCTCTTCTTGTGCAAAATTTGGAAAGACTGGATGAATCGGTAAAGGAAGAAAGTGATGGAGTTTATAATACTTTAGGTAATTATTATAACTTGGTCATTACCATACTTTGAAATTAAATAGAAATAAAATAACAGTTCAAAATTAATAATTTCACTTTAACGTATTGCATTTTTTCAGCTATTTTTGAAAATCTTTTAGAATTTAGGCCAGAGTTATGTGCAGATGCAGGAAAACAAGGATTAATGCAATGGCTTTTAAGAAGAATTAAAGCAAAAGCACCTTTTGATGCTAATAAACTTTATGCTAGTGAACTTTTATCCATTCTTTTACAAAATACATCAGAAAACAGATTACTTCTTGGTGAACTTGATGGAATCGATGTATTACTACAACAACTAGCGGCATGTATAATTTATATTTTTTATCTTTTTTATAGTTTGTATTTTTTATGTTTCTTTACTTTGTACATAAATAACTTTTTTTTTAAATATAATTTTCGCCCATTTCAGTATTACAAAAGACACGATCCCCAAACAGCTGAGGAACAAGAAATGATGGAAAATTTATTTAATGTACTATGTTCAAGTTTAATGGCGACTGTAAACAGAGATCGGTTTTTAAGGGGCGAAGGATTGCAACTTATGAATTTAATGTTGCGCGAAAAAAAAATGTCTAGAAATGGTTCCCTTAAAGTAAGTATCAAGTTTAGACACATATGTAGATAATTTAATTACAAGATAGTTTAAAACTATATTTTAGGTGTTAGACCATGCAATGAATGGTCCAGATGGAAAAGACAATTGTAGTAAATTTGTTGATATTCTTGGGTTAAGGACAATATTTCCATTATTCATGAAAACGCCAACAAAAAATAGGAAAAGAATGCTTACTGCAGAAGAACATGAAGGTAACTAAAATATGATTGTGCTTTTTTATTTATGTTATTTTACAATATTTGTATTCGTCTTTGTTTTTGTAGAACACGTAGTATCAATTATAGCAAGTATGCTAAGAAATTGTAAGGGCCAACAACGTCAGAGATTATTGAGTAAATTTACGGAAAATGATTATGAGAAAGTGGATCGATTAATGGAACTACATTTCAAATATCTGGAGAAAGTAGAGGAAGTTGAAAAAAATACAAAAGTAAAAAGAAAAAGAAAAAAANTGTATAAATTTTACAGATATTTTAATTCACAATATATTCATCTATACTGCAATTATAGGAAGATGAAGACGAAGAAGAATCGTACCTGAGAAGATTGGACGGTGGATTGTTTATTTTGCAATTAGTAGATTACGTTTTATTAGAAGCATGTACCGGTTGTCCACCAGCTGTGAAACAAAGAGTAACACGAATTTTAGCTCAAAGGAGGGCGTCGCTTAAGACTATAAGGCACATTATGCGAGGTATATTTCTTCTTAAAACTTTATATGCCTTTTTTGTACATTTAATTCTATTACTTTTATTAGAATATGCTGGAAATCTCGGTGATGCTGGTGATTCGGAATGGAGAGAGGCAGAGCAACAACACATATTACAATTAATCGATAAATTTTGATGTATACTTTTTAATGAAGGACTTAAAAATTCGAAACTTTGTGTCATTTTTAAATTTTTTCCGAAATTAACAACTCTGTCTATATAGGTGTCTAATACATGTGTAAAATATATTACTAGAAATATTCATTTTTATATGCACGGATTAAAAACGGCGTTTGTAAAAAATTAAACGAATGTCATATATTTTAACGTATTTTTATTTTGTGTACAAGTAAACTATGAAGTACACACTCTTTTAAATTATGCGTAATGAATCGATAAATTCATTGTTTTAATCACTTCATACCAAGCTACATGATTAATAATACTATAGTGAGCAATAACATGAAATTTTGTATCCAAAATTTATAATCTATTTGACAGTATTCGTTTCGTGACAGTATTTATTCACCCATTGATGAAATATTTCGTAACAATATCATAGATGTACGTTAATAAAATGGGTGAAAATAAAGCAGTGATCACAAGTTGTCATTGTTCGTATCATGTCAGTTTTGAGCAAGATAATCCCAAGTTTGACCGATATTTTCCGTCCATACGAATCGGAAGATACCGTTTATAACTTTCAAAATTATTATGGCGAAATTGTATTATCAGACTGTGTATGGAAGAGTTGTTATCGTAGGAAAAAGTTTGGTCTTTACGAAAAATTCGTCGTTAACAGTGGCTGCGTGAAGTACTTTCATCGATTCAACGACCGTGACGATGTGTTTCACTGTCAGAAATATTTTTCCTGCTTCGAATTCATCATTTGCCAAGTAAGTGAAAATTCTACTCAAATTTTTCGACGTTCAAAACAACCGGTCAGTAATCCCGTTTACAACGTAAATATTGTAAACTCAAAAAATTTACATAGCTAGCAGGTAATTTTATTTGGAATTATCGAAAATTCTCTAGCAAATTGATATTTATGATTGAATTTAATGCGTGTTTCGAGAAATTTATAATTGAATTTCCAAAAAAAAATACGCGCGTTTTCTCTCAGACTCACCGTAACTATGGTGACCCACGTGGACGCATGCGCTTTCACTTACTATGTTTGATCGTGACACCGAATTTTTTTAGTTCCATAGCAACTATAGTTGTACGGATACTTAACAAAGCTGATGAAACATGTCTAATTAATCGAGTTTTACATTTATTTTCTAGTAGATATTTATAATCTACAGTGTTCACTCACGATATGTTCCTATTCTGAACATAGTGTCAAACCGAAGTGAGTTGATATGTGTAGTGGGGAGGGGGGTCAACGTTCGGCGAACGATCGATCGCGATTGGCTTAGCCGTGCAACATCTCACCAATCGAAGCGCGTGCTGCGCCCTTACATGAAAGTTTGCTGCACGAGACAGGCCAGTTTGCTGTTGCAAGCTTCAGAGGTGCGGTTGTTAGTCGTGTAAGCCGGTTCGCGGTGTTTTCGCTGTTCTTTTTCATGTTTAATTTCGGTATGTAAAATTAAAGATATTTCTGGCAGACATGCCAAGGAAAAACAATATCCGTGCGTGATACGAGTGGTAATTATTGTGCACCCATTTGTGCTGCAGTAACGACCGATCGAATTTGAAGAAAACTGCTGCGAGAAAGTGTCGATTTCTTCGAGGAAACAACCACGGTATGTCATCTGTCAATTTCACCCTTAGTTTTACGATTAATCCGTGCATGTTATTGATTGGTATCTTGCTCTGGATCGGAGCGTGCGTACGTGCGTGTATAAGCATATTTACGAACGCGTATTTTGATTCAGAAAGTCGAAACTAAGTTATCAATTCTTTTCCAATGTTTATGACATTCGATTTTCAAAAAAAATGTTACGACACATCGCTCGTTATAGCATAAATACGTACGTGTATGTATGTTTTTCTGTTGCTCTATACGCATATGCGTATCCGTTTATCCAGAACCCTCGTATCCGAGAAAAATTCGTAAGAATCGGTAATTTACAACTATCGTCATTTGTAAAATCACGGTATATTTGCAATTAGCCAACGCTCGGGCCATTATAAATTAAGATTCGATATTGCGAGATTTTACGACGCAATCAAGCAGATAGTCGATTTAACCGTGTAATATTCCATCGGACAACATTATCATATACCCGTCTCTCCGGTGCTAACTCGTTTCTTACATCGCATTCCTGAAATAACTACTTTTTACAGTGTCGTTAAAATTCGTAGTAGTCGCGGTTCGTTGGAAATAAAGTTTTCTTTTCGCCTGGCCATGAGAAAGGGAAGAAACGATATCGACTGACCGTGATCACGCTGATGCTTTTATAATTTCATCCGTGCGTGCGTTTGACAGCGAGGTTTTAACATTCCGTAGTTAAACCGCGTTAAATCGTAGCCTCCTCTAGTATTGGATAATTTTAGACTTATTCGCGAGGTTTGTTCGCGCGATTGTGATCGTTACAGTTCGGTTGGTCGCGCGTGCGGCTCGCGCACATAACGAACGTTAGACAATTTTCTTTCGTAGGGTTTCTCTTTCTCTCGTAACTCCAGCTGAGAGGCGACTTTGCTGCCTAAAGCCAATTTCGCGATTGCGTACCTGACGCTGCTGTGCACCGGTGACGTAACGTTGCTCCTTCCGATTTGTTGTTACGTGCACGTGCCGCGGAGTAACGTTCGTCACGTGATCGTTCGAGCTACTTTTATCCAATAGTCTGGTGTAAATGTCTCGACCATTCAAGGTCTGTTCCCTTACCGTCAGCGGGATTAAAAAATGTTTTTCGATCACCTTGCGTATTTAATATTTGCGATAATTTTCGATAACGTAGGTTCAATCCGAGCAATATCATTCGAATAAATTTGAAGCTACGTTAGACCGTTAGATCCTGCAGAGGGCGCTATTTCTTCTAAATTATATCGGAGTTAGTTTCATTCCGGGATCGAGTTACTTCTTTCCTCGAGGATAATTGTTTCTCTAAATTACACCCTTTTGTAACTTGACCACGCTGCAGGAAAAGGAAGAAAAGGATAATTTTTTATGGCCAAAGCAAGATACGAAATCGCGACTGTAAAATTCAAAAGACACAGCAGGAATTTGCTTAGTAGGAATTGAACGATAAACGACGATAAATGATTAGACAGATGTACTTGTCGGCTAGTTGACGGAGGAGCGTGTTTAGAGAGAGGAAGATGAAAAAGTTTGTGAAAATTTCGTGGTTCTGAGATACACAGTGGACGTTTAATCCCTTTGCCGTGGTTTATCGATTCTCGTCGGTGCAGAATGCACGCCGGTGCATCACTATGAATGCTGCAGACGACGTGTGACCTTGAACGAGTGGCTCGCAAAATCCAAATAGAGCCCGGGCAAACAAACCCTATGGTACTCTTCGAAGCAAAATTTCCTATCCATCCCACTATACTTTTTTAATATCCAACCACTTAACATATATCTTCGCGACATTTATTTTCCCCTTTTGCGCAATATTTCCCTTAATTTCCTCGAAATCGTCGAATTTATCGACGATCGAGGCTCTCCTTTTATTTTCACGGTTTATTTCCATTCGTACGTTGTTTCTAATTATCGCCGAAGATGAACGATGGACAGATCTGTACTTAAGACCACACCGCATTGGATGGACGAGGGATTTTTTGTTTATGACCCGAGAGGATATTTCGGTGACCACTGCAGTCGGCGCAGAGAGTAGCGTAGCAGAGGATATAGAATATGGTGGAAAAGTTAGCGGAATTATTCGTTTGGAGGGATTTAAAAAGTTTCGCCATTTGGAAGGATCGGAGAAACGTTTGCACGGCTGTTCTTGCCCGAAAGAGCTCGCTGCCTCGAGAACAGCAGCGGGCTGCTGGTAAATTGAAATACTTATTTAAGGAGGATCCAATTAGGCTGCCATTCCTGGAATTGCCGCGGCCAGGTTTACGCCATTATCGATCAAACTGTCCCAGATTCGCAAATTCTTCGTTGCTGAAGCGTTCATGCACAACGCTCCGGCTATCCTCTGCGTCTATAGTCGGACCTTTTTGCACAGCCTCGACGATACTGTCGCGTAAACATTTGCCTTGCACGATTAAGAAATTTCTTTTCATCCGGCAAATTCGTTTTCCCCCGGCCCACTCCTCCGCGAGGCGAGTTAAAGAGGAAAACAGGCGGACATGTTAAACTCGGTGTTGGAGTTTGATCTGTTAATTCGCGCTAGACAGATGAGAAAGAAAACGCGGCTGAAGGGTGTCTGAGAAATTTGGAAAGCTCGTTCCCTCTATGCTGGAAGTAATTCGAGGCTGAAAGCGGTCTGGAGTCGAGTCAATTAGCCAGAAGTGGATGGAAATCAAGGGTGGTTAAGGAATCCCTCTTACGAGCGACTTTTTCCCACCGATTCTCTTCGCATGGATTTTTTTTCCTTCCCAGCCCAACCCTACTCCGCGTCTGCTCTCTGAAAGTTCGTGTCTGAAAGGCTCGTGTGGCCACTCAAGTCGCGAAAACGCTGAGCGAGCTACTCAAGACCGTCGAGCGAGCTCGGCTGCCTGGAACGTGTAAGCCGCTTTCGCGAAATTTACGCTAATTTTTAGGTCAGATCCACGCCGAACCAACGGTTAGTGTCGAAAGGTACCACGGATGATCTCTCATCACGAAATCCCGCTCGTATGCTCTGCTTTCACGGAGAGATTTGCATGGGAGTTTGCCATAAACATTTCATCCACCGAGACGAGTCGCCGGCCTTTCACGATCACCGCCGGATTTACCGTCGATTTTCACGCGATACTCGGCCACATCTCGTCCCGACACGATTCCTAAACTTTTCTTCCACGACAAGCCTCGATTTCTTCGCCGATCGGCCGATCGAAACGAGACTTTTGAACAGCAGCCAGTGTCCCCGTTACCATTGTTGGACCGTCCCAACATTCCCGGCTTCTTATGTACCCGCCGATGAGGCACACGGCCTTTCAATCCACCCCTTTTGTTTCCTTCCCCGGCTATTTACTTTCCGCAGCCTTTCAACGGCCCTACGACGAAGAAGAAACAGCGGCAGAACGGGCCGAATTGAGCGCGCGTCGCTTTCGCAATCGAGGGAAGACTAATACGGGATTATGGTGATTCCAGCCGGTTGCGTCACGCACCTTCCTTCCCCCCGTCGAATTACGCGTCTTCGGCGTGTAACCCTTTTTCCTCGGTTTCGCAATAGTCGCGTTGCATTAATCGCGCGCTTCCGTGGGCAGCGATCGTGCGCACACGTCCAGGAACGGCCGCGATTTGCATGCACACACTGGTCGATTATGTCATCGGCTCGACGAGCAGGAATTAGTCGGACAATCTTATCTCCTCTTGCCCCGAGTCATCGTGGCCGCTTTGTTTTGCCTTTTCGATCAGGTGTTTCTTCGTTCGCGCTCGGTTCTCTCGGCAGGAAAGCTAGCTACGCTCGAGCTTGCAGTTTCGAACTTTCCATCTCGGAAGGAAGACGTAAGAACTTCACGCAAGCTGGGAAAGTTGCACGGGGCGCAATACGGATCCGACGGGGTGTTTCTTTCCGAAACAGCGTCGCTTCCGCGTCACCCTGTCATTTCTGGAATTCCACGCGAGTAAATAGAAGGGCAGAGAGAGAGAGAGAGAGAGAATCTGCGGCGTAGAAATCGCGAAAGTGAACGGTTCTGCTCGAGTTCCCATGGACTTTCTAGATCAAAGGGGTCCGACGATTCGCGCTATTTTGCATGCGTGCACGGGCCCCGCCGCGGCGTCGTTGCACAGAGCGATTTAATCGAGCCTCACGACAAGAAACCGAGTCTAGTCATCGGAGAACCATTCCTCGGCTGTTGATTTTTTCTTGCCACGAGCCTCGGCGGTAACCGCGCGTCGCCACCGATCACGACTCGTTCGATACTTTTCCTAATTGTTTGGCTAATTACGAGCGAGGCAGAGGCAATATTTGAGGGATTCTATGGCGGGGCACACGTGGCTGTTTCCCGTGGCACTTTGTGACGGTGTAGCGATACAAAGAGGTATTATGACATGGCACAATGGCATTATAGCGTAAAGACAAAGGCTGCCCCCGTTTAGCTTCCGCCGAGACAATCTACTTTTACGGATGATCGATAGTGTTTGCGAATTTATTCGCGGAGGGGGTATTAGCCGGTGCGCGAGCAAATGGAATTACCGTAATCGTAAATAATTCTTCGCGCGGGCATTGAATAATCAATGGCCATTAGGACGGATAAAACGGTGTCGTAGATAAGCGGGTACAATGTCAAGTCGGAATGTAGTCCGATCTTACGTCGCCGGATGCGTAAATAAACGATGGAAAACCATATGGAAACGACGTATCTCGACTGGGTCAATAACCCCGAGTATGCAAGCATAGCATTGTGATCGCGACGCAAGATAAATTGGCAGTAAGCATAGCTCATAATCGCGGCAACTGACAGCCTACCGTCTTCTAAGGTCTTCACTCCGACGCGCCACCGACGTCCAACGAGAAATACGTTGGTCTCTATATCGGTGACGCCACATCGGCCACTATATCTTCCTCTTGGACAATTCCTATTTGTCCGATGTATACGTTTACTTTCAACCCACCCATTCATCTCTTCCTCCGAATCAGACAATGTGAGGAATCTCGATCCCTGATTACCGACATCTACTCTCTGCAGATACTTTCGATAAGATGAAAGAACAATTCCCGATACGTATTCAGCGGATTAATTTCACGCGAACATCGTTACGCGAAACGAGACACGATTTACGCGAGAACGGAAAAGTCCACGGGTCTGCCTGGTGGAAAGAAAGAAGAAGATATCGACTAGGCAGAGTCCGTGAGGCTCCGAGTCGGTGGTCGTCGAGAGTTAAGAACGTAAAAGTTTCTTCCGAGCCGTCTGCTCGACGAGAGTCCGAATGTTCCTCGCCGAAACATCGAGTAATCCCGGCGATTTAAAGAAGCTCATTGAACGCCCGGTGACACCGCAATTTGGCAAATTACGGGCCGGCTAATCCGAAAGATCGATGTACGCTGACATTTTGGCCCGACGATGTTTTGGCGATGGCGCCCGCTGCGTCGAGACGGTCTCATCGATCCATTCACTCTCACTGCCGTTTATGTGGCCCGTTCTTCCCGCTTCCTCCTCCCTCCTTCCGTCTTTTCCTTCTCTTTTTCCCTTGCTCCGACAACCTGCTACCTTACACCTCGTGCCTCCGTGCCTGTGTTTCGACCTACGCTCATTTCCGTCTACGTCTTCCCTTCTCTACGGTCACCGCTTCCATCCACCCTCTTCTTTCCATTCTTCCGCTTCTCCGTCCTCTCCTCGCTCTCTCCTCGCTCTCTCCTCGCTCTCGCCGCTTGTTCTTTAATCATCCTCCGGCGCAAACACCGGCTCTTTCCGTTTCCGCGGAACGCTCGAGGAATCAAAAGAGAGGGTTTCAAGAAGATGAAGCGGGCAGGTGGATTTTTGGGAATTGTTTGACCCAGATTTACTTCACTTTCCAATCGCTTCGTATTCCTCGTGGGACGATCGTTTCGCGACTATGGACGCGCATCGGGTCGCAAATAGAAATTCATTCACGGGAGAAGAGGAATCGCGTAACGTTTGTCGCGTTGTAGGATGGCAATTCAGGGGAGGCTAGATCCAAGATAGAGTCGCGACGCGTTAACGAACAACGCGGTAGTTGGAATTGCGCCTCGGTCTACCGTGAAATCCGCGACGTAATTTCCCGGGTAATTCGTCCCGGCGAAAAGGATCATTAAGGCTGTGCACCGCGGGGGGAAAAATAGGAATGAAACGCGGCGATCCGTGAGTTTCCGCGCGGAGAATCGATGGACGAAAACGGTTGATTGCGGACGAAGGCCGGCGTTGGTCTTGGAGGGAAAAAGCCGCGCCTTTCCGCGGAAAGTCGCGTAACCGGTGATCAGCGGCGAAGGTCTACGGTGTCTAATGAAATTGCAGCCTCGTTTCGATAAATCATCGAGCGATCAGCACTCGAAGCATTCACCACACCCTTCTGACCTGACCCAGAAATCGAAAGGTGGGCGCGCCAACCCTGTAGACGACGAAAGGTATCCTTTGAACTTTAGCTAGCTGGTGGCCGAACGAAAGCAGCCTATGCCTCCTCTACCAGGCGTATCCGCCGATGCAGCCATCGATCCGCCAGTTTTCTTGCACGCGTGCAAAACGGCAATTCGGTGCATCCACTTGCAGTCAGTGGACACCGCAATGTCGCGAACCGATCCGAAAATAACGCCGGTTCCTGGCGTCACTTCAGAGGCTCGTCTATGTCCGAGGAACGTTATTAAATATTCCTCGGCGTACTCTGAATTAGATGTTTGTCGAGCCCGAGTTGCGTGTCGTTTCACAAGTCGGACTTTTCTTCCTTTTTAACCCCGAGCGTTGCCAAAATACCTTTGATTGGCAAGCGTTTGCTCGAAGCGTGCAACTTTACGCTCGCCGTTGCTTTTCTCCGTCTAACGACTCAGGGAAAACACGAGCGGAAATGTCTTTCCGGAGCGGTCGATTAAAATATTGATTCATCGGCGGGGTGGCCGGGAAAGAAAATATTGGCCTTTTTCCATCGGTCGCCCGGCTTCTTGCCGTTCGTCCGACCGGCTCCGATGAAATCGACCGATTCACGGTTTTGTTTGCTCGAATGTCGGGCTCGAGAGGCGCACGGGAAATCGTCTCCTAACCTAGCGAGTACTTTCCTCCTCGCGGACCGTTTGTTTCATAGACCAAATACTCCTCGTGTTATTGATTTTCCGCGTGACACAGAGCCAAGTCAGAGAGGTGCTCCTTTTCCGCTTTTATTTTCCTCGCGAGCGCGATCTTCGTCTCTGATCTCGACTCACCCGCGAATCCCGAGTGAAACGTAGAAACGCTAGTTCGAGATTCCATTCGCTCGTGCACCAGGTGCCATAATCGTTCCGGAGATGATCGGTAGCCGGAGCTGATCCGTAAACTTCTCTTATCCAACCTGTTATCCTCCCAATTCCAGGTTGCACATTCGCGATAACCGTGATCTGCAGCGAGCTTTACTCCGATACACGCTCGTTCCTCTCGCGTTCCCCGTGTTATTTCCTCGGCCAGGCTGCTCCTTATCGTTTCCACTTGCCTCGGTTTCTTCGCTAGGTGCCTCTATCTGACGTTTACTCGGCTCGTCGCGGCGTTCTATCGCATCGGTTCTCACCCGAGGCGGTCGCCTGGTCTCCGCGTTCGCGGAGAGGAACGAAGCGGTCCGCTCGGCCGGCTCCGGCGAGTGTCGTTCGCGCTCGAGCAGTGCTAAGAATACCGCGGCCAGCCATATTTGGCAATGAGACCGCGTGGCCGCACCGCGCCGCGCCGCGCCGCACCGCGCCGCGATGCCCGCGGGAACACGAAAGGGAGAGCATCTCTTTTCGGGGGCACCAGACGACTGGCGCTAACCTCCGGGGAAGATCTAGCGGATCTAGACCCGGTTAGACCCTCTCTGTCGTCCATTCCTCCTGAAATATTCGTGTCCTCGCTGCTAATCGATGTCTGACTTCTTGCCACCAGGAAGCAACGATGATGTTCCTTGGTTAAAAGAGATTTTTCCGATTGCTCGTTCACGGAGACTGTCGCGGATTTTTCCGTGATATTCCGGTGATATTCTCTCGACACCTTGGAGGCACGAGATACTATTTTCTCCGACGAGGGATAAAAAGGGCAGCGTCGGTGATGGTTTTCGTTAACGACGTAGGGGACAACGTCGCCGGTCGCTTACAGCGTTACAGGTTTATCGCGACGATACCGGCGCTTCAACGCCAATTAGGCGGTAATTAATTGATCGTCGGGAACAGGCAACGAGGTTATTAAGGTCACCGAGCGCCGGTCGACGTACGATCTCCTGTACGCTGCTGCTCGGCCGTCCCGTTGTTGCCACCGTGCTGAGAAATTCTCTCTCTTCAGGTTCGTCAAACGATTCGCGTTTTCGAGGGTCGTTGATGCATCCGCATCAGCTTCGAGTGCGTACTCGTGTCGCGTGGCAAGAACAGCGCGTGTCGTGTTATTCTTCGCGTGCCATTTTTTCTTCTGTCTCTTTTTTCGACCAGAAGACGGCCCCGTGTATTAATCTCGTTAGTCGATTGGAACGAAAAGACCTTGGCGATCTCTCGTTTAGTTCCTCCAATTATCGAGAGCAAATTGCATTAGACGCCGGTCTAAAACTTCCATTACAGCCAAGAACTCCATTAGAATCAATAATTCAGCAAGTGGCCGGCTAATCGTATTACAGAGCTCCGATTGGCAGAGCGGAAAGGCTAGAAAAGAGGTTCACGGTCCCGGTGTTTGTCGAACGGGTTCGACGATCGGTTTCTTGCGAAAAATCGCGGATAATAGTTGCGCAAACCCGTGCGTTCACCCACGACCCACGCGTTCGCCGCGAGTCGTTACGTTACGCTTGCAAAACGCGTACAATTGCACGTGCCTGCATTTTCGAATCGATAGCCGGCGAAGCTGCGGCCAGAGGAGACCCGTTACATCCGGTTCGCCAGCGATTACATCTGCAATCGAGACGGTGTGTCGTTTAGAGGGGCATTAATCACAGGCCTGGATCCTCCGCGGTTATTAGCTTTCCCCCTTGTTGCTTCCTTTCGCCCTGTTCTTCCTTCAATGCTCCCCTTGTGGCCCGGACCCGCGATTTTTCGGCCTGATTTCCATCGGTATTCGCGGAGCAAAACACGCGCTGGATGAAAGACGATTTTCATGTCGCTCCGGCATCCCGAGGCGCGATCCATTTCCGCGGCGATAAGTGGAAAGCTTCTTGCGTATCGCCGTTTTACGTCCCATTAATTCCGATCGGCGAAGCTTCCACGGCGAGGATCGAACGGGGCTGCTGCGAAACGAGCGAAATCACGCCGATAATCGGCCACGTAGGCCGCGGAACTTGCAGATTTTTCGATTCATTGTCAGTGAGAGGTGGTCGCAGCGATATCGTGCATAAATCGCCTCACCTGATACATGCATAATGCGTCTCATTCATAAACACGAGCCCACCTATCGGAGAGGGGGGCACGCGGCGGAGGCCGCGTTTCCGTAATTCGAATGTGCCAGGGCCTCGCATAAACGCGATAATTTCTGTCCTACTTCGTCAATTAGATTCCACGGGAAATTCCCCGGCTAGCCTGCATTTCACGTGTCGTTTCACAGCTTCGACGCTCCAATTCCGTTACGTAGGACAGTTTCCCGGGGAAAAAAAAGATTTCCTCCCGGAATATCGTCGCGTTCGTTGATTTGGATTTTCACCCCGAGGATTACACCAAGTCTTGGAATTTCTATTTCGAACGCGTAGGATTTTCTGCAATTTATGCCGCCGGGAGAATCATTTCGAAATTCAGGGTGTAATTTAAAATAGTTTTCCGGGAAAGAGCTATCGGATTATAGAGACCGGTGTGCCCCGAGCCTCGCGAACCAAATACGAGAGGAGAAAATTCTGCGTCTATACCTGCGTCCTACGGGAAACTCGTTCTTAGATTCCTGTGCTTACGCGCGGATCAGCCATAACTCTGTTCTGCCAAACCGAAGATTCCTTCGATAAAAATGAACGCGCGGAATCTGGTTTTCCGCTGAAACCAACCCGGTCCCTCCAAGCATCCGAACCGAAGTTGCAAATAGAGATTCTCGGAAATACTAATAAAACATGGTATGGCATCGTTCCACGGGGTCGCTAGACGCGGCTGATGAGGATCCGTGCTCGCGTATCTATTTGCGCCTGTGCCTCCTTCAATTTGCCAGCTCTCTTTTCTTTTTCCTCCTTCTCTACTTTGCCGCCATTGCACCGGCTGAATAGCCGGCTAAAAAGCCCTTTTCATCCGCGGCTTAGAACTCCGTGACCGTGAACGTGCAAGAGATTAGACGTGTCTCTTTGCTTTTTCCTTCCGTCGCCTGTCGTCCGCTCGCTCGGCCTTTGAAAAATCCCCGCCTCTGCTCGGGAATTCTAATCAATTTACCGGTGGAACGCGTTTAAACCGTTTTAGCCCCGGGAATTTCGACGCTTATTAAAGCGTTCCTTGATTCGTGGTTCTTGGTAGAAGCTCGGTTTCGCCAGCGTCTTCGGGGTAACGGCGAGACGGATAACGACGTCGAGGTTTTCGTGAAAGGGGCCCGGTGATTCGAGGATTTCGAGTTCTCGGCGATTCTAGTCGATCTTGGAACATCGAGGTGTCCGGTTCGAAGACTCGTTAACCGGTTATCGGAAAGGAAACCGTGTTCTCGCGTAAGGCACACGCGTTTAGGCGGGACGACGTATCCCACGTGAACAGGTCCAGGTTCCTCGATTTCTTTTTTTTCCATACTTTTTCCTCGGTGCCCCGCGTCGTTAAACCGTCATCAAGAGGTGGATGATAAACGACGCAAAAAGGAGGAGGTTTTCAGGTTCGAAAAAGCCGCGCATCACACCCACGTGGGATTAATTAATGATCCGCGCGACCTCGTTGCCTCCCAATTAGGTGAACTGGGAAGAGGTGGTGCCCGACGGTGACGGTTCGGTATTTTTCGGCTATCGTGGCCCACGTGAGGCGTGCACGCGTGTTTCTCTCGAACGTTCGCTATCCGATACCCCGACTTCTTCGGCGTTTATCGCGAGAAGAGCCGAGAGCACGTGGAGAATGCACCTGACTGATAATTTTCGAGAAATTTACGCGCGACTACGTAACCAGATAAGAGGCTTGCCTGTTTATTGGCGCGTTTAAGACTTATTTGAAAAAGATATCGTATTAGATAAGTTGTTTGAATTAACGATACGGAGAATCGCAAAGTGGAACTCTGCGAGCACGGGGAGCTTGTAAGAATCAACCTTTTGCGAGTCTTCTCCTTTTTCTCCAATAAGCCGATAAGCGAAAATCGATGAAGAGAAGCGAGCGAACGCGATCGGCTCGGGACCAGATATATATTCCTCTCGGAGTTGCAAATGGAGACCTTCGATCCTCGTCGCGTTCGATTTTTATTGCTTTCACCTCCGCGTAGATCCAGCGGTAAAACCTAATCGAAGTAGGTCCCCGCGTATCTACGTTCTTTTCCTCGTCCGAGCGGCAATTAGCGGATGATTAGACGATCCGGTATGTAGGTTAGGTGATCGTGAGCCGAAGACTGATGGAAAACAACGAGTTATGCGATTTCTTACGCGTGTCGCGCGTTACCGCGATATACGATACAGCAGTGATATACGCCGCGACACGAAAATAGGAACGCGAATAGAAACGCGAATAGAAACGTGGAAGCGGAAGGCTGCCTTCCCGAGAGCGAAGGACAATCTTCGGAAATTATTTCTTCTTCTAATTTTACCCTACTCCGTGTGTTCCTTAGATCACGCGATATTCTCATCGCATAACAATGTTACAGAGACGATGGATTTCACCGATTTCTGACTTTGCGAATAAACGGAGAATACGGGTTGGATTCCTTCTCGGGATCCATTACGCATCGTGGTCAGAGTCGGTCTATGGAATTTTTGCTACGCGATAATTATTATGTATCGAGTGTAATTATCGTTGCGTTACGGCAATATTGCGTATCGTTGCGCGGCATTATATATTATAATTTAACATTCTCTCGTACTTTGATTCTGCATCGACTTTCTCTTCTTCCCTTCACGTCCTCGTCTTTCTACGATTCGTTAAATCGCACGATTCCGTTAAACGCGGGAATTAATAGGTAACTGTTGGAAATAGCTTTTAAAGTTCGTTGGCGTGCCGCTGCTATCTGGTTTCTTTCTCCCGATGACCCTTCGGCTGATAAAAAATCTGTGTTGCATCGGCCGGGTCACGATTCGCGAATTACATAACGCGATCTCGTTGCGTCACCGGCCGGATAAGCTTCTTACTTCTCGGTATTATTGAATCGCGAATGAAAAACACACGACACAGCGGCGAAAACGAGGCGTCACGTGCCTGGTAATGATTAATCCGCTGAAATCGAGACGCTCGACACGTGTGAACACCGGACGGTAAGCGAAAAAGGATACGCAAGAAAGATCCAGCGAGATAATGATCCGGCAAGATAATCCTGGTGATAAATTACCACGAGAGACCACGTTAATTTCTCGAAGTCCGACTTTTTAATATCGAATCGCGGATAGCTCGGCTGATACCTCGACTAATAGCCGGGAATTATCTATCAACTTCTGGACGCGAGGAAGTGAAAACCCGATTCCCGTTCATTTCTTCTGAACGTCGCCGTCGGGCTATCGGTTTCTCGGCTTTCCCGTGACTTTTCGTGGCTTCCTCGCGGAAGATGGACGGATCGGGAAGAAAACGAGCTCTCTCGTCTTCCACGCGGTTTTTCGGGGATGGTGATCCGAATGTCTGCGATGCAGTAAAAGGACGCGGGGAAGAGGAGTGGCGCGATAGCAGAAGAATACCGGCGGTAGCCGGGGATCGCAACGCGGAAGGCGGAAGCGGAATTGGCGCGGTCTCGGATGGAACGCGGGGAAAAGAAATGGCCGGGCACGAAGAAGGATCTGTTAACGAGTTCCCGGAGAAACCGGCACGGTCTTGAAATCCCCCGGGGAGTAATAATAACGAGCGGGCAAGTAGATCGCGAGGTCAGGGCATTTGCTTCGATTAATAGCGGATTAGCCGGCTAACTCTGTCCGGCAACAAGAGCAGCTGGTCATGAACGAGGAGCAAGACGACAAAGAGTACGCCCGAGCGGAATGAGAATAGACGAGATGCCGCGTGTATATTTTATCTCTCCCTCTCGCGACGCGCTTCTTCTCTCCGTGCTCGAATGGGTAAAAAGGGTGAAAGGAGAGAGGCGGGCTACGCGGAAGGGAGGCGAGAAAAATGTGGAAAAGCGGCGGAGAGGAGAGAGGGCTGGAAGAAAAGAAGGCGAGAGGGGACGGACGGAGGAGGACGGAGGGAAAACAGAGGGAGGAGGAGGAAAAAGGGAAAAAGAAAATGTCGAGCAGCTTCTGGCGTCCAGAAATATATTTGGCTCGGGCCCGTTCTTCCGTTCGCAGCGCGCGACCGCTGCCGGAAAACTCAAAGCGCTTACCTTCGTGGAATAATTAAATCGGCTCGCGGAGAGCCGGCCGAGGAACCCTCGAGGGAATGGCAAAAGGGCCGTCACGACGCTCGGCGTCACGCGCATCGCGGGCCGAAGCCGGCGCAAAATTTACTCGACTTTCGACCTCGTCCACTCTGCCACGCTTCTCTCCCTCGCCTCCTCGTTCCTTCTCTCTGCCTCCATTTTCTGCCCGCGTTACACCGTCCGACGAGATTGCACGGCCGTTGTAACGACTGCTCGGTTGTTGCAACGAACACAAGTGGTACGGGGCGTCGGGACGATTCGAACACGTTCGTGGAATTACGAGGCGAGAGAGCGAGTCTCGTGTTCCGAGGACGATTATACCGATAAGTGTAACGTATAGGCTGCTGCGATGGTCGTCATTACCGTTTCTAAATTGTACGCTGTAGCAAAGGGTTTTTTCGCGCGATGTTGCCGGCGATACGGGAGAATGATGACTTAATCGAGCTTTTTCCTTATACAGGATACCCGTTCCCGGAGAACCTCGGCTCTCCGAGCAGGCTCGCGGGTCGCAAGTACAAATTAAGCTAATTTATCACCGCGGCTAGGTCTGCGGGCAAGAAAGCGCGAAGGCGCGACGAAAACGCCGCGAAGGATAAACGCGGACGGGTGGAATTTCGGAGCGGCGAGAGGACGCGTGGAAACGGGGAAACGCGGACGGGAGGAATTTCGGAGGGACGCGAGGAAACACGCAGCAGACGTCTCTCCTTTCCATTGTCATAATTCAGCCATTTCGCTTAATCGTCACGTGGGAGTGGGAGACGGTCGGGCGAGGAGGATTCATTGAAATTACGGTCATAGGGGAGAGGGCAGGGGCACGGAGAGAGTCACGTCGAGTCGCGAATTAAATCTCATCATCGTCATCGAGGAGGAAGGTATAGCTTGACCCAGTGACACGAGCAGGGTATTGCTTGACCCGGTGGTCGAACAAAAACCGGCAAACAATAGGAAACTCGATGGCCTCCGCGGACTCGGGTCTCTCAGGGTGGTCTTCTCCTCTTTCGCGCCAGGAGAAATCCCTCGCTGCGACCCCTCCGTCTCTCCAAGGCCCCCCGTAAATCATACCTTTTCCGACCTAGAAATCGTGGCGAGGGACTCGGTAATTACCAGCAACGTCGAGCAACGCGCAAGTTACACGATTACACCGACTCGTTGAATTGCCAGCGCCTCCGACTCGCGCGTATTCTCACGTTGATTTACGTAAGTAGCGTAAATTGCGTCGGACCCGGCACGCGTTAGCCGGTGCACGCCTACCCGGACAACGAAACCTCGCGCTGTCGGTGAGGAATCGGTTCGACGGCGGTGTTTGTTCGATCGCGACACACGCGCGATTGGTCGATCGAGGGTAACCTAGGTTTCGGTACGTTAACGACCCCTGGTCCGCTCACCTCGGGCATAATTTCACGTGCGAATCGCGGAGACGCGATTAGGGGAGCGGCGCTGCAAAAGCGTTCTACACGGTGGCAATCGCTATTATTACCGTGCCGCGATACGCGCTATTATTACAGCGGATGTCAAGGATGTCCAGGTTCTCGAATTCTTTTATCGCTACTGGCACTTCCTCGGGGATATAAAGTTAGGAATGCGGGCCGTGTCACTCGGTGCGCCCCGTCGATCGATTCGTCTTCGTATCCGATGGATCTAGCGCAATCCGTAACTTTCTCGAATCGAACGATATATACCCGCCTAAAATAACTGGGATAGCGAGGGGCCGGTGGAAAGCGTATCGCGATCGCATGCCGAAGGCCAATATCTCATGCCAATCAGAATCGCGTTTGGATATCTTCCAGCTCGAAATAAGCCGGTATATTGTCCGCCCGGAAAAATCCTTCCCCTCGTTGCCCGATCGTTTTATACCGTCGTGAACGGTGTTTGTACCGGGACGTCGATTAAAATTCGCCTTTATCACTGGTCGATCGTTTCGGAGGGTGTCAGGGTGTCGGGAGTAGAGGATCGAGCATACACGCGGAGGCATCGGCGAGCTTGTGCCGAGGGGACAGAGTTGTCGCTGTAAAGTCCTCTTTCCTGTCTCACCGCCGCTCAGTCGGCGTCGCGCGATCGAGCGACGCGTGTCGTCGGTGTGCACGCTCCTCTCTGGTTTTCGCTCGTCGGAAATTCCTCTCTCGTTGGCGATTTTAATCCCATCGAGAGCGTGTTAGCTCGTGCGGCGCGAGGCGCGGAATTTCGCCGGTTCGGGCCTCGACAGAGAGTGGATCTCGGAACTAGAATAGATCGGATCGCGGAGAGCGCGTGGAAAAAACATTTCGCTCGAGGAGACCCGGTGAGTTTCGGCGAGACACGCGGCGGTGTTCGCCGTGAGAATTCCGGACGATGTCGGTGGTACAGGATGCAAGTGGAATAGGACTGGTTTGGTGGATTTTTTTACGCCGCAGCGCGACCGTGTGGCCCGAGGATGGATTTTAGAAAAGTGGACGTAGTACCTCGATGCCAACTTTATTTTTAAACCCTTTGAAAGCCGCGGCTGAATGGGAGAGCAGCGTCACGGAGCAGAGATATTTTATTATATCTGAATGGAGGAAGCGGTCTCGCGCTTTGGGCAGGAAGATATCGAGAGAGATTGAAAGGAAGGAAAGCTACGATGAAAAGGAGGATATCACAGTGGAATTCCTTTTGTTCGTTTATTAATTAATCCGCTTTCCATTGTTCCTGCTACTCGATAAGCGTTTGACTCGACAACCTCGAGTGTGCTTTCGGAGGCAATCGGAGGTAACTCGATCGTTAAATTTCTTCTTCCGTCCCGTTCTAATCTCGCGGAATTCCGTCCGCGGCGGCTAACGATCCGCCGCGATTTATATACCCGAGCGTTATAGGACGAGGTCCGCGAAAGAGTTCGAGCGGTCGTGCACCGAGGTTGTTCGCCAGGTTACAATTTTAGAAGCGGACAGATAGAAAGAAGGATCGTACGCCGCGAATATCGTGGGCCGGGATTCGACAGAGGCCGATTCACCGGTTCCCGCCCCGAATACGCGAGTTCGATTTCGCGTACGAGAGAATCCGCGGCCAGAAATACATTTGACCGTAAGTCAGAGCCGGTATATCCGCCGGTGTCGACGATCGGGGGCTCTGTTCGAGTATTGACTCGGGGCAACGGCGTGACGGACACCTTTCCTACAATAGCACCGGCTTTCTCGGCCTAACACCTATCCGCGTCGCGTTAAAATATTCAACTCGCCATTACCGTCGGTCGCCATATCGCGCCGGGCTCTTTGAAATTCTTCGAATAATTCCGACCGCTCGATTACCATCGTCGCTCGGCTCGCCTGTTCCCGGAAATGCCCGATTGTCTGTTGCGCCGATCAGGTGTACCACGGGATTCGATCGTCGCCTCCTAGATCCTGCCTTCGAATGCTCGCATCACGTCTAATATTACAGGACGAACCGAAATAAACCGTGCTCGAGTGCATACGGCAGTGCACGTACGCACACCAGCCGTATACCTATCGTTCGCCACTCGTGTGTACGCGTGTGTACGTACACCGGCCACGATCTGCATGCGAAAGCAAAAGCGTCGCGAGCACACCGACACGCGTCTCGCTTATTTGCAAAACTCCGGCCGGTTGATCGGCATTATCGCGGCTGGTGACGATAGGTCGACCGGCTTCTTCCTCCGGCTTCCGTTCGAATAATCGATTCGCGGCAAATCTTCCGGCATGCCGCATTCGCAAACGAATCGAAGGTTAGACGGGATCGGGCAGTGCTATTTCCATCGCGATGGTTGATTAACGGAGACGACGATACAGCGAAGCTGAGGAAACACGCGCGCCCCGTGTCCGGGAAATTTACGACCAGCGCGAAGAATAGGTTTTTACGAGTGCCGACAGTTGTTGCGTTGCATTGTGTAACGCCGTTAAGAGCGCGGAAGACTTATCAGAGAAGCGTCGTCGGCGCCGGTTTTAACACGGCAACCGACTAATCGCCATCGCGTTTCCCCGGCTCGTTATCGACGTAGTTTTCGATCGTAAACCGATCGCAGATGTCGAAAGACGTTCCCCTGTCAGTCGGTGTTATTCCAAGCATTCGGCCGAGCCAGAATACACAAAACTTTTAAGCGGTCCATCGGCGAAGGCTTTCGACGTTGTCGAACCTCGAAAGACGTCCAACGTTCGCCTCGCCTCGCCTCGCCTCGCTTCGCCTCGTCGGAAAAGTCGATTCGCCGAAAAGTTTCCCTGATAGATTCCACGTCGTACCGTCTCTCGGCGTCGTCGATAATCGCGTCGATCGGCTGCTTCTTCCTCTGACGGAAGTATCGAGCGAACCCGACGCCTGGACCGGCATCGCTCCGAGATAATTTCGAGAGCACTCGATCTTCCGCCAGATAATTAATATTCCGACGCCTCGAGAATATTCCAAGAAAACCTCGGGAACGAATATACGATGCTACGCGAGTTTCGATTTTCTTTAATCGTGACAATTAGATTCCCGAAATTCGACTTCGCGACCAGCGTCTTTCCACGAAGTTTCTCTCGAAGGAGCTCGCGACTGATCCCCGATTCTTCGTTTCTGTCGCCTGGAAAGTTCATTTCGCGGGCAATAAAGAATTTAATATAACGTCCGAGAGGAGGGTTGTTAAGCCTAAAAACTGCTCTCGACCTCGCGACGAAATTCTCGGGCGAAATTGCGCGACGGGAAGAGGGCCCCGGTGAGCGACTTTTCGACCGGCTATTTCGAGAGCCGAAACGCGGCCCCTCCTGGTGCTCGTTTTACATATTATCGCGATTCCATCTGCGTACGGAGGTTTTCGCGTTGACCGCGGGAACCGGAGGCCTCGTGCAGCCTTGGAATTAAGTAAACCGTGCACCGTCGTTCGCGTAACCGCGGCAATTTCTCTCCTTTGCATATTTCCCTATTTTGCGCGGGTGGACGTTTCGCGTTCCTTCCGCCGAACTTGCGCAATATCCACGCTCAACTTTGACGTTTCCGCGACGGTAACCTTTCCCCAGAAAGCGAACTCCTTGCAATTTCCACGCCGATCAGCCGGATCGAAGTAAAGAATTCACGAGGATCTCGCGGGTGCCGCGAGAAGAAGAGGGTTTCTATATTCTCTGGTCGGATCGATGCCGAGAATCGATGGGCCGTGTCGGCGAAAAATACACCGCCACATCCTTGAAATCCATTTTTCTCCTCTCTTTCGCGTTAAGCAACTATTTATAACGACACCCTTCTTCTCTCCTCCGATTGTGAAACTGTCTGAACTAATTTCCTTCGCGATGCCCGCGCCTTCGCGATCTTTATTCTATCCACGCAATCGTCCCACTTTTCCCTGTCGAGTGATAGCAGATCGAAGGTTGCCGCGAAACTCGCGGAAAATCGGCGACCATCGAGGCCTGGAACGTTTTCGCGAAATTTCGCGACGTCCACGAAGTTATCAACTTCCCTCAAATTCCGCTACATCCTCTTAGAGTTGACGGTGCAGGCGCCGCGATTTAATCCATCGAAGAATAACGTCTCTCGAACGTCTTCCTCGTTGGAACGATTATCAAACACCGTGGAATTCTCCGTTAGTTTCCCTTGGTCGTACGGGATTGCGGAATTGGAAGGTACGAAGGGAGAAAAGTAGCGAGATTACTGCACAGACGCGGAAACCCGACGTTGCGTGTTGGCGATGGTTCCGATCACGGGATTGACACCGTTTACGGCGTATCGATATTGGCTCGGCCGCTATTTTTAGTGGGCCGTATCGTATTCTAACGATGCAAACCGCAAACGTGACCGAGTTATGCGACGCCGTGAGTCCCTTCTACGCAGAAACGGAGCGTGCAGCGCTACGTGACAAGCTGATACACGGCCCATTACGATACAGAGTTATCAGTCCGCGGTGTCGGCGATCGGCCGATCGACGTTCGACTTTCCATCGATCCTCGGCTAGCCAGGCCTTGTCCTGGAACCGTTCCAGGCACGCGGGTTCCACGATCGGTCGAAATTTCTAGGTAAACTCTGTTATCGGTGCCCTCTCGCCGGATATCCGTCGACTATCGGAATCGAAAATTCTCTTTCAACCGCGAACGTAACACGTAGAGAGAGAGAGAGGGCCGGGATCAGTCCCTGGCGAATCTTTTGTAGGAGCGAAGGATGGAAAGAATCGGAGGTGCGACGCGTGGGTGGTCTCGGTCCGAGGGTGCCGCGTTGCAAAGGGTGACATGGCATCGCCGCGATAGCGGTAGCTGGTGTTCGCGCGATAGTCGTTGCAGCGAGAGAATTGTAAAACGACGAAAAAGCGGTAGGTAGGTGGTGCCGTTATCAGGGAATAAAGTGATTCATAGATCGGTAGGAAATAACAAGGCTGTGCACAGGTTGTTGATTCACGTTCGCGAAACTGTGGGCAGCAACTCGGAAACCAGGTCGAGGGAAATATACTTTATTTTTATTGAACCGGTGCCGGTGGAAGTGCCGTGCCTAGAACGCGTACGCCACACGTTTCGAAACAACACACGCGTCCGACAATCCGCCGATGAACGCTCGTTTTTGAAGGTTACATCATATTCCCGTAAAGAATTTCGACTTTTTCGCCTTGCGTCACCTCTCCTCTCGTCCCTAGCGAGTGATATATTTAGAGTAGACGACCGGTATCGTCTACTACGAACTTGGGATTTAGCTAGACGGAAGTTGCGAGATATACGGCCGCGATTACGAGAGACGTTCCTCGACCGCTTCTCGCGTCTATTTCCCCGGCGAAACGTGGCTAAAAAAAGGGATTCGCTGCTTTCCGAAGAGATCTTTCGGCGATCATTGACATCGGGGGATATCGAGCGATCTCGAGAAGCACTCGCGCGGATTGCCAAACTCTCGCGAGCGAGCGTAATCCACCGAGGTAAAATGCCAGGCACCAGAACACGTTGTCGTAGATCAGAGATGCACGAGCGAGCCTCGAGAGAAACGGTGCCTCCGTTAATTCGTTTGGCATACTGCATGGACAGAGCGAAACGAGGGGACGCCAGGTTCCATTGCTAGATTCCTCGGCTAAAAAAAGACTCGGTCGATTATCGCGATGACGATTTGAATAACGATGCAGGTGTTTACGTCGCCGGCGCGCCGTCATTGTCGCACCGAGGGACGCTTATCTCGCGCGATTTTATCAGGCCAGCTGATCTAATCTCTATCGTAATCCGCGAACGGAACAAAGATCCAGACGCGTGACGAGTGGAAGAGCATCGAAAGTCAGCGGGGTGATGAAACGGGGGCGAGGAAAAGGCAGAGGAGAAAGAGAGTATAGATTCGCCATGAACGGAAATAGAAAGCGCAAAGGAATCGGAGGCGCGACGGCGACGAGGGTTTACGTAAAAGCATAGAAATTAGAATAATCTTGGCGATGGGTTGTGGTTGTTCCCGCGAAGTCTGCGACATCGGGGGACAGAGGCAGAATGCGGGATACGTTAGGCATGATCGTCAGCGAGTTGCCAAACGCGCGACGGCCAGTCGGAGACAAAGAAAGCTCCGCTTTGGGAATACAAATTTCCCCTTGCTGGTTAAGGGGACGCGGAAAGGGGGGGCCGGAGGGGTGCAAGGGGGGAGGAAAAACGTGAGGAACGTGTAACGTGCGCGGCTTCCAACGATTCGAGCACGATCGAAGCCGTGCACGCACGCCTGGTCACGGCCCGTACGCACGCATTTGCATACGCGTAGCAATGCAGGGTGAAAGTACCGATACCGTGTCGCGATCCAGCTCGAACAAAGCCAAAGTAGACGTTTCGCGTCCTTCTCGGCGCATTAGGGAAGCCTAGGGCGAGTAATCGTTGGGAAATTTGGATGGAGATTGGAGGATTTCGCGTTCGTAGTAACGGAAGACGCTTACAGGCGGTAAGTCGTAAATCGAAGACGCCGACGTTGACTATCGACGACGCGGTTCAGACGCGTACGGGACGTTTCGCAAGCTTTAACGGGGACTGGTACGAAATCTAGGCGCGCTTTCTACGATCCCGGCGACGTTTCTCGGTCCTCGCGTCCAAGTACGTTCCATTTCGTTTGCTAATCGACCTGCTGACCCAGCTACGTTTCCCATACCGATTATCCTCGTTCGTTAGTTCGGTCTTGCGAGGATTTAAGGAAAATTAATCGACGGGCGAACGTTGGCGAAGCGCGATAAATCATTTCTAATTGCGTATAGCGTGTAGGAGACAAAGGGTGAGATTTATAGGACGCGATCTCCCGTGTTGCACGCCGCGTCGTAGCATGCGTATCATATCCGAAAATACATTCACCTCGGATCGGCCGGGATAAATACTAATTTATATTTATCTTCTCTCAGATCATTCTGTCCGTGGTACAGCGAGGAACGCGAAGATGTAGCTCGATCAGCCGCCATCAACCGCGTGACCATCAAGAATCGAATGCCACCGCAGTAACAGTGGACATACTTGGTCTATAATTAAACTATATAACGCCGAGAGTGTACCCTAGCGCGAATTCGCCATCGCGTACCAGTCGAACACCTGAACCTCTCTGTGCGCCGTTGCTCCGTCGTTCGATGCCTGGCGAAAAGGCCGAAAAGTCCGGCCGACCGAACGTCTAACCGCGGAGGACAGGTCGCGTCGGTGGCCAAAAAGGGAAGGAGGAAAAAGAGAGGAGAGCCTGAAAAGAGAGATAATGGGGGGACAGAGGGAGAGCGCGAGGATCGCGTGGACAGTGGCTCGACTTCCGTCGTGGCCGTGGAGAACGAGAATCTTGGGCCAGCTGGCCTGAGATATGCCAGCAGCAGCAGGCTCGGTGATCACCGAAGCATCCTCAACGGTACCGTCGTCATCGTCGCCGTCGTCGTCGTCGAGGCTCGGAACGGAAACGGCGGCGTCGAGGTCTGGGGGTGTCGCTGGCCGACAGCTGGCGATAGAAATCGAGACGATCGAGCGCCGGGTCTGCGCGACCCGACGCGACCTCTTCGTCCCCTTCGTCCCCGTGACCGTGGACCCAAGGCCCAGCCGGGCCGTCCACTGTCCGGACTTGAACGCCTGCCTGGTGAACGAGACCCGATCCGGCCGGGACCAGGTCGACTGTCAGGCGATTCACTTTGGATACGCGATCCCGGTGAACGTGGTGCCCCTCGAGACCGACCCACGGCTCGCCGAGCTCGTCTTGGACCACTCCACCGAGCTGAGCAGACGCGCCGCGAGCTTCTTGCTCGAGCACCATCCCCAGCTGCGTCAGCAACGGCAGACACAGCAGGAACGCTGCTCAAGCATGGCAGCCACCGCGAAGCACGACCTCCATCAGAAGTTCCCGACGGACACCACCTCGACGTCCGGTGACGAGGACATCGCAGCGATCGCGAAACAGATCAGCGACCACGCCGAGGCGATTTATCAGACATGGAAGAGTCGCGGTTTGGCTCCCACCGAGATCTTGAACTGTCACAGCAATGCCACGGCGGCGGACAAGTTCGGCAGTGCCCTCACGCCAACTTCCACCTCGAGCAGCGCTAGCAGCAACGGCAAAGGCAGCCCGACCAATCCCACCGCCGCCACGGCGGTGGATATCTTGAGCCAAACGCCGAACCTGGATAACGGCAACCTGGAGAAGCTCGTGAACAATTTCGTGGTGGAGGACAAGGCGAGGATAGCCGCGTCCAGGCAGAGGTCGCCCTCCAAGACTCTGCCATCCTCGATTCAGTTCGCGCTGGAAAAGTTCGAGAAGAACTCGATGCAGCAGCAACAGCAGCAGCCGCAGACCTCTCCCCTGAAGAACAGCAACGTCGGCAGTCAGGCAAAGACGAAGCAGGCTGGCAACGTGCTGCTCTCGCCGACCTCCCCTTTCGCGAACAAGCCTTCGCAGATAGTGAAGCCTCAGGTGTCCACAAAGACTCCCGGTGCTCATCATCGGGAAGTGTTTCTGGAGACCATAGAGACCACTTTCCCGGCGGACATCACGCCGTCGAAGATCGTCGTGCAGCAAAAGAGGCCAGCGAGCACGGTGATCACCTCCCCGACCGCTCCGAATCTCGACGATCCGTCGACCAATTCGGGCCTCACCACGTGGCCGTTGAAAAACAAGCTGAACGAGAGCAAAAGAGTGACGGACCCTTCGAGATCTCCTCAGCAGGAAGGGAAATTGTTGACGGCCAAAGAGGAGAAGAGGAACAGCGCCTCCAATTCGAGCGCGTACCTCGACGAGGTGGCTCGCGAGGAGGAAAGACTGATAAACGCTCTAAAGACCGGCTCGGTGATCACCGAGGAGCCGACGGAGAGGACGGTGCCTCTGACGCGGCAGAAACCGGCGATAAAGAGGGAGAAACCGAAGGTGGAGCCCGTTAAGCCGATAATCATCGGTCATAATCATCATGCAGGCGGCCTCGTGCCCGCTTCCGCCGCTATGGTGAACAGTGTCGCGTCCGCGACACCCGGGAGCAACGCGAGTGCCGCGTCGGACGCGAAATCTTTGAGCAAGGACGATTTATCCAACATGTCCGTGGTGGATTACGCGAAAGTCAGATACAGGGCGGCTCAGCAGAACCCTCCGACCCAGCAGAGGCTCGAGGAGCAGAGGACGAACAACAGCTTCAATTCCACCGAACAGCTGGTGTCGACCACGAGGTCCAAGTTCGAAACCGAGATACAGAAGGACAAAGAAGCCAATAAAGAGGACAAGGATCCCGTGACGTCTAGATGGGGGCCTAGGATCAATTCTCCTAGGCCGAGGATCGAACAAGTGCCACATCCGGAATTGACCACGCAACAGAAGCAGCATATAAGAGCCGCGGCTGCAACCGGCACCGGGAACAACCCGATCAGACCGTTTCTGACCAGGGGATCCGTCGCGGAACGCGTTCTCATCTTCGAGAAGTGCCCGAGCGAGCTGTTGCTCGACAAACGGGGGCCACGGCAACCGGCTATCAACACTTGGAGGACCGGACACGAGGTTCAGAACAAGGCTCAGGTAAATCGGTACCCACTCATCCGGAAGTATCGTTTCTTTCTTGCTTTCCTCGTTAATTTTTCTCCCCCGATAATTTCCTCGACGTTTAGCTTAAAAGAGCGCGTGTACCCGCGAGGTTAACCTAGCGAAAAGAAAAAGAAAAGAAAAGAATTGGAATTGAAACGTCATGCGGGGACGCGGCGCGCGCGAGAGATCTCGAGACACGAGGTTCGCCGAACCGAGCGGGCAACCGTTCGAAAATTTCAGGAGGCGGTGCAGAAACGAACGTGGGTGCAGAAAGAAAATCGTGCAAGACGAGCCACGTTTTCCTGGAAGCGGTGTCTAATTCGGCCGGATGAGACGGTGCCCGAGAAGCTGCGAGAGAGTCCACGGCAATCGGGAAGACGTGTCTTCTCTCGCGTGTTCTCGCCACTCTGGGTGGCTTATATCGGGCTTCTTGGTCGCCGTCCAAATTCCTCCTTCCCTCGGAGGATGTTCGACCGGTCGACTCCTGCACTTTTGTCTCGAAACGAGTTCAAGATCTCTTCGCGTAGAGGTCGTTTCTGCATGCCTCGAGCCTTTCTCTCCACGAGCATCGCCCGATCCTCTTCCTCCTCTTCGCTTCTTTGTCGCGCTGCTTGTCCAGCTTCCCTTTGATCTTCTTTCCCCGGCGATATCCACGATGTCGGTAAATTGGAACACCTTCGGGATCGTGCTCCTAGGAACACGAAGGATCGCGACACGTAGCGCGCGCCGCTCGTCCCCCGCCATTTTCCGCCTCGCGTTGTCTCTCCGTTCTACTCTAATGCTTCATCCTTTTACGCGCTTTTCGCGCGCGTGCGTTTATATATACTTCCGAGAAGACGCAGCGTCGAAGGGTAATAAGAAGCAGAGGATTAAATCGATCGAACGATTAAGAAAGAAACGTTCTCGCGAGTTTGAAAGCCGTTCTGGACCGGGGCCAGAAAAGGGGAGGAATATACCTGGCACGGTTCGTCTGCCAAAAACCGTTATCGCCCTGGCTTTTCCTCCTCGGAGCACAGGTATAGTTGTTTCCTGCGCGTGCATCGCTCTTCCAGAGCCTGTAATCACCTGCAGGAATCCCCGTCAGCGGCTCGTTCGCGAGTCGTTCGTCCCCGTCCGGGGGGACCACGTCGATCCTCGGTCCATCGGCAGTCACGGAAGCCCCCTAATCTCGATCGGCCAATCCCTTTCGAGGTAGCCAAAGACCGCGCTAATGGTGAGTGAAACGCCGCTGATAAGCCACGGCGTTCTCCAACATGGCGTCGCCGAGCCGCTCTAACAATGCATCCGGCCCGCGGGGCTTGGCCGAGGCATTGTTATTAAACGGTTATTGCGTTCCCACTGCGCTGCAAACTCGGCCAGCGTCTCGCGTTGCATCGCCGATAGGCACCGGGAGATTCCGAGGAAATTCGTCTGTTTAAAAAGAAAGCGACTAACGCGTTGGAAGGCCGCCGATGTATCCAGAAGTCGATGGTGTTTGTTGCCTCTGCCCAATGCCAGATTATTTTCTTATCCTTGGGACCGCGAGAGCGAGAGAGAGAGAGAGACAGAGATTCTTCTCCCCCGGACCAATGGAGGCCGCTGTTTTCGTCGACAGTTTTCGCGGCTATTAACCGTTTAAAAGCCGGCAGGCGTAACGAAGAGGAGGAAAACTATGCGGAGGAAGAAAAGGCGGCTGTATCGCGAGGAGGAGAGGGCCCGATTAATTTAATCGACGGGCAGAAACGCGGCGTTTCTCGTTTGTTTGGTCGCCGCTGAGTCACTGCTCGGTTTTCGTTATGATGAATGTTATTCGACCTCGAGGAGAGGAATAAAGCGGACCACCATGGCCATAAGTGGAAATGGACAGCTCTTGACCGCTTATCGCCGTGCTCTTGGTTAAATAATACCCCGGCTCGTGACGTTACGTCGGTGTTATTTATCGTCCAGGGTGGTCCATGCCTCGTTCGATCATTAGAAGCGAATGGTAGCCGAGAGACGCGCTCTCGGTCACGCGTTGCCGCGGGTTTGCTCGAATAGGTGATATTTCGTTGAAAATTACCAGCAGGGAGTTAATTCGACGATAGAAGAACGGCTTAAGGCGATCGCGCGGCGAAGCAAAGTTCCAGGTATCGGGTAATTAAAATTCCCATTCGAAAAGACGCGTTGACGGCACGATTGTATGACGGTGTTTAAACAGCCGCATATGGGGGAACGAGAAGACACGGGATCGCGACGCGGTGAGAGAAAAATAGGAAAAAGTTCGCAGCGCCCTTGGGGTTATAACGGCGAGAAATCGTTCTCGCCGGCGAATATCTGCGACCGCTGACTGACTCATTGTGGCCGCTCCATATTGGATATCGTGCTAGATTTTAAAAGGCCGTGGACTGTCGCCTTGGAACGGACCGCGGCCGGCTCTATCGCCGCTTATGGCTGAAAAGCGGCTGCCCAGGCAGGAAAGTTCCTCGCGATCGGCTGAGCGAGGCTCGTTAGAATAATGGGAACCAGGAAGGAAACGTTCTCGCCGCTCTCGCGTTGGTACAGGCTTCCGGTTGGAATTCCAACGCTCGCGGATTCCGATATCTCCACGTTCGAAAGGTTAAAATCGAGATGGAAAGTTTAATATGCCGCGTATCCGAAACGGTTAAGAGTCGTGGAACAAGCTGTGAGTGAGCCAGGTCGCGGCGCGAGCTCTCGATGGATCCAATCAACGAATTAGCTTCCCTTCCTGGCGCATCTCCGCAGTTCTCTTCGGTTTTCCGCACAGCCCTCGCAAGAACATCCGATCGAATCAGGACCTCGATGAAACGCGCCACTCTTTCATCGGACCCGGGTCCAATTAATTTGAAATATGTTTACGGATCGGCCGCATCCCCCTCCATCGTCGAGTCTACATACCGGGAGGACGTCAAAGCGGAATGAAATCGAATGAAAATACCCGAGCCTCGGTCAAGCGGCGAAGGTCAAGTATTTAGTATCGAAAAGAGTGGTCCTTGGCCGGCTGGCAGCGCGAGGGTTCGATCGAGAGGCGCAGTCGAATTCGCAATGTCAATTGGAACGCTGATCGACGGTATCCCGCCTGTCACGCGGCCGACCGTGCCAAACATCACGCCGCGATAATTGCACCGGCCATTTTACCTAATCCCTCCCGATGTCACGGGACACGAGCGTGTCCTATCTGTTCCGGGATTTCGCAACGACCAGCCTCTTGATCGCGATCGACCAGCGAGCTGCTCGAGTCTTCGCGCGCCGACTCTTCCTGCTTTGCATCTCGCGTCCGTTCTTCCGCCATTTCTCGCTTTTCGCTCGCCGATTTAAGCATTCGCGTCGCGTCTCCGATCCCTTCTTCGGGGTCGATCGGTTTTCCATCGCCTCGACGTGTTCGATCTGGGACCATCGACGATTATCGTTGGGTTACTCGAGCGGACGTTGCCTTATTTTCACCGCGCGGAACGGCCTGCATTATTGATCTTCCTTAAACGGATTCCATCGAAGAAGCTCTACCGCTATTTTTATTGCGTGCAGTATTTTTTCTCACGTCTATTATTATCGCTCCTGCGGTTAGTCATGCCGCTATTTCTGGCGATCATTGACATCTTCCGCGATACCCCGTTCTTATCGTCGACGAGTAAATTCTCACATTCTAACCTTCGGTTCCCAAAGGGGACCAAAGCGCGAAGGATCCGGGATATCGCGTAGAATGGTGAACAGCCAGCACGTGGAAAGATCCTCCCATTTCCGTGACCGTGATGTTGGAAACGGCAGTGTGTATAGGAGTGATGTAACCATAGTCACATGGGCGAGGCGATGCATTAGTCGCGTTGGCCGGCCTCTTTGCATTCTTCGGATCCTTGGCGTCGCGTAACAGGATGTCGTGTCCTTGGTGCGCCTTCGCCTCGGAGCGGCGCTTTCGAAGAAGCGTAAAATATACTCGGACTCGTGGACACGATCGATCAGACACCTCGGAGAACCGCGCGTACGGCCTCGCCGTGGCCGGAAGTCCCGGCGATATAACGAGATCAGGACCGTGGCACGCCGTGTCCTTTGTCTGTAACGCGATTAAACCAACTTATGTAACGCAGGAAATTAAAGGAAGTAAACAAATAAAGCTCCTTACCTAACGCCTTTGGTTTACCTTGTGTTACGAGAGCAAACAAATCGGATCGCGCGGATAATGTCGTTAGACGCGCGGCGCAAAATCGCAAAGCACGTTCGGAGAACGCGCGAGGAAGAACGTGGGCTGCGATTTTGCTAATTTTCACGGTCCCAATCAGTCTGTTCGGAACGATGCTTGTTGGTTCTAGACGTACGCGAAAGACAAGACACAGCAAAAGAGCTTGCCACCGCACACGACACTCCAGAGGCACGTGAAAGCGAACAGAAACGTTCACATACCACGGTAAAAACCTTCGTCCAAACCGTATACGATACAATAGCGGCAAAGCGTGCGATTAAGGAATAATAACGCGAAATTTCTGCCGGCAAATTGCAGATTTTACTTTCCCGGAGGGAAGCCTTTGCCGCTGTCGCAAGTCGAGGCAACCATCTCGAGGATCACCGCCGCTTTCCAAGGTCTACCCGGCCATCGTGCTTCTCGGGCCCAATTTCACAGCATCACCAAGGTACGACCACCGCGTTCGGACTCGTTCACGTTTCCACGAATACGTTTTTCCATTATTTCCCTCTCGCATTCTCAACGCGGAGTTAGCCGTTTGATCTTGACCATTCCCGTGATCTCTCACGTGGGCAGCGATCTCACGTGGGAAAGCCGCAACACTCCGTTCGTTCGATTGCTGGAACAGCTGCATACAAAAGCTATGATTTGTCTTGCAGGCATGCGACTTGCCGCTGTACTGGAAGGTGCCGCTTTTCCTCGCGGCCGGAGGAGATCAGGCCGACTACGTTGAGATGAACGCGTTCCTCGATTTCTGGAAAGAGTAAGCGTCGTCGCCGCGTCCCGATGCGTTGGCAAACAAATCGAGATATTTCCATCTTTCCTCCCCGATTCTCCACCGGTCTAATGAATATCGCCGGGGGCCGATTGTTTGCAGAATATCGAACACCCACCACGACGCGGCGAGCAAGTTTATCCGAATCACAACTCGGGGCCAGAGGAACAATATACTGCCGGAGGATTTGATCCCGCTGGTGCAAGACGTGGTCGAGACCCATCCCGGTTTAACTTTCCTCAAAGAGGCTACTGAGTTCCATTCACGCTACGTACACACGGTCCGTATTCGCGCGATAAATATTTGCTGGCTATTCCTCTGGTTGCGAACAGCGACAGAGGGAGGAGAGGAGAGAAAGATTCCACGGAGGAGGATCGGCTGCTGGTTTACGCAACGGTGGATCGTCGTGAATTATTCAAGACGATCGCGCCCGCCTCGGGCAATTATCACGCGAGCTCCTGGTCATTGGAAAATCATCTTAACGAGCCAACGTCGTGTTACTTTATTTCATTCGACATCGACCACTTAACTGCGAAACTTTCTCCCCTCTCCTCCGCCTCTCTATTTACACGCCAATCAGTCCTATTTGTACACGCTCAATATTGAAGATCCGGTTAACCGGGCGAATTTCTGTTTGACGTTCTTATTCGATCATTCCGACGAATCGATCCAGGTGATCGCCAGGATATTCTACTGCGTTAACCGGAGCTGGAGCGGAAGGATCTCCGTGGCGGAGTTGCGAAGGAGCAACCTGCTGTCGGTGATCGCGATCCTGGAACACGAGGAGGACATCAACCAAGTCACCGCCTACTTCAGCTACGAGCATTTCTACGTGATCTACTGTAAATTCTGGGAGCTCGATCGGGATCACGATCTGTTTATCGATAAGACGGACCTTACGAAGCACAATGACCACGGTGAGGATTAACTTCCTTCTCCAGGATTCCACGCGAGATCGAGTCTCGTTGGACAAATTCCATTCTCGAATCAACTGTTTCAGCTCTTTCCAAGCGTATGATCGCGAGAATATTCAGCGGCGCGGTGACCAGGGGTGGCGTGAAAAGCGGAAACGGCGTCCAACAACCCCAGGATAAAATGAGTTACACGGAATTCGTGTGGTTCTTGTTGAGCGAAGAGGACAAAAACCATCCGACCGCTATTGAGTATTGGTTCAGGTATTAATGCACGATGTTTAAGTTAGACGCGTCGCACAGACGGTGGATGTTTCATTTGGAATGATCGGTAGGTGCATGGATCTCGATGGTGATGGATATTTGTCGATGTACGAATTGGAATATTTTTACGAGGAGCAGTTGCACCGCATGGAGGCAATTGGACTGGAGACGTTGCCCTTCGAGGATTGCCTTTGCCAGGTAAGTCGTGAAAAAAACTGAATGTACCACGTATTCGTTGTACGTTTATTTATTTTTCTTTTTTTACGAATTTACGTAGATGTTAGATATGATCAAACCAGCGACGCCTGGGAAGATATCTCTGAGTGACTTAAAGAAGTGTAAAATGACCTCGATCTTTTTCGACACCTTCTTCAATCTCGAGAAGTACTTGGATCACGAACAGAGAGATCCCTTTGCATCTGCCAGGGAGCACGACCCTGACGGCCACGAGGTAAACACAGTCTCGGAAATTATCTGAAGCGAGCGAAATTAAATTTAACAGGAAACAGTCGTTGTTACGAGTACCTCGCTGATATCTGTTATCGTCGTTTTTCTTTTTGTTTCATTTGAAACAGCTGTCGGATTGGGACCGGTTCGCCGCAGAGGAATACGAACTGCTGGTCACCGAAGAGAGTGGTAATGAATTCTGTGAATGAACAAATGTAAGTATCGATTTTACCCGACATATATCGCACACGGTTCATCTTTGCCGCATAATCAATACGTGAACGTTGTTTTTTACTTTCACTTATTAACGTCAGTATGCATATGACGCATCAATGTTATTAATAGCGTTCGATACTTAAGTCGCGATGAAAAAATTGCATAAAACCAAGCGGAACGCGAAGCGTCGCGTAAGAAAGTAAAAAAACATTCGGCACTGCCGTGCAGCGCGGCAAATAAACAAACCGACTCCGCGATTATCATAGAAAGTTCCTGCTTACCATTTCGAGCTATGAAACGGAAATCATAGCTTTCGAATCGTGGTATGCGTTGTCGTCGGTGTATTCGCTGCGGGATCTAACAATTTCACCTTGTACTATGATCTTAATGACTATGATGCGATCTATGCGTTTGTTGCAGGCTGTGTGATGATGAATTGTAACCATCATCTGCAGCTTAGTAAGTAAACGAAACCAGAATTGCACGATAAAGTGATGCACGACTTCTGTGTATGCATAATATATTATACTAATTAGAGAGTTAGCTAATCAGCTAATCGCTTATTCGTTTTGCATTATTTTTTTTTTTATCTTTCCATGCCGTTGGACGTATCACTCGAATCCTAATTCGTTCTCGGATGGACGATGAATTATTCATCGTAACTCGATGAGGGATTAGATTACAATTAACGCTATTAAGAGCTGTAAATTTTTATTCCCGCAATTGCTGATCATGAAAAGAAGATATTTGTAACTATGAAATGCTCGTTGCACGTTCCGAAGTGAAGAGTAAAATTCGAGAGTTGAATTTCAAACGTCAAATTAGGCAATTCTTTCGTAATTGTTTGCGTTTTAGGTTTCACTCGCACTTTTACCAAAGCATGACTCTGAATCGTATCGTTCTTGATCAAGTAACAGATATTTGAATCAATATAGAAACGTGTATTTTTCCTAGGTCAAACGATTCCATGTCGGAGGACGCGTTTTCCCAAAATCTGGAAATTCTGGATGGTGAATTCGTGGACATGCTTCAGAGTGTGGATATCCAATTCCATGGGGGGACCCTGATGATATATCTACAGTCAGTTCATCGGATTCCAGTTCGTCAACGGTCGAGGAACAAATATTATGACAGTGGTGACAGCGAGGATTACGCTGGTAGCGATCATTGAATAAAAATGGGAAAACTGATCGTCAGTCGAAAAGAGGAAACGAAGAAAGAGAAAAATTGCCTTTTTACTGCAGGGCAATTTAGTAGTCTAACCGCGTAGTTGTTTTCCATATAGTAGGAGTGTCGTGTAATCTTTTTGTGAACAGCCGTATATTATGGCAAAACGATTCTCGATGGATCTATGAATCATTGGATATGGATCCGTTCGGTGATCTAGTTCGATCCGCCTCGGATCGCTGAAGTACAAAGATATTCGAGAATTATTCTCTTTTAATATTCTCTATCCGGATAAAATGCTTGAACAACTTTTACAAACGTATCCACGGAAAAAGAGCTAGCAGTTTCTTTTCTAAGTTAGATATTTTTAATTATTTGAGATAAGAAAATAACCGGAGGAAAATGCCAAACGATCCTCTGCGAAATAAAGAAGCTTTTGATATCACCGAATCGATCCGTAACTATGAATAGTAATCGAGACTAAGATTCAGGCCATGGCACGACGATGTGTGATAAGCAAGCGTCATTGTTCAATCTCTCTACAATATACATACTGTGTACTTCACGTTGTAAATAGACAGCAAATCATGGACCCTTATTTTTACTTAACGCGAGGAGAATCACCTGAAAAAAATGCGGGTCTTTCAATTGCTGCAGCCGTTTATAAAGAGGAAAAAAAAAATCAACAAACAGTAGTTGTAGAAATCTAAAAGAAATCCAATCGGTCGATTCTTAAACAATTCACCCTGATCTATTACCTTTTTCTAGTGCAAACCAAATTATTTTTTAGACAAAAATGAAATGAAATTTCGTGAACAAATGTATCCTAGCTTCTCTATACGAGGAATATTCCCTAGTCGAGGCTGCAACAACTGGAAATTGCGCGTCAGAAGATTCGTCATCGTTGGATTTGCGAGTAAAGGGTATACTGTTACCCTATGTAATCGTCTTGTAAGCCATAGTCTTACACTGTACGCAAAGTTATTGCACACGTGAAACGTTCGAAGGATCGATCGAGATCCTTAACATTAAGGATTTCTCTCTAATTTAATCCGGTATGATATTCGTAAAATGAGTGTGTCGATTTTTTTCGGAAGTTGCAGACTACAATCTACGATTGCTGTTTCTTTTCCACGAGTTTGCAGGTAGTTTCCTGCAAAACGATGAAAACAAGCCAAAGATGAGACGTGTTCCGTTATCTTCAGCGCAAAGATAGAAGGGGAAACGAAGAAACAGAGAAACTGTGAACACAGATCCTGCTATAAATGATATAAAACATCGTCCTTTTCAACCATAAGTGACATTTGTTTCGAGATTAAAAGGGACTTCTTGGAATTTCCCTTCAATTGTTGGACGTTGAGTGGACGTAGCTTTTTATAAACTAAGTTAAAGTTGCTTGATAGTGTTCTCCTCGAAACGATGCATTCTGAATATCGATTGATTTCTTTTCTTCTTTTTTTTTTTTCAATTTTTTTAAGTTTCTTTCTCTTTTTTTTTTATTTAATATCTTTGAGATAAGGTAACCGAGATTTTACGTACTTTAAACTGTGCAAGTCCCTGACGACAGATGCATGGAGATTCTATTTTTAGATCACTTTTCGTTGGGAAAACACCATGAAGAACGTATGCGTTTGTAGACGATCGTTGAAGAGCGTGTGATGAGATTTTGTTGAAAGTGTCTACTGCCACAGCAAAGGACTCTTAAACGCGGCTCGACTTAAACTAATTTGCGATATTGGAGACCAGAAGTTGTACCCTATTATTTTTAACATCATTTAAGCACGTCTTAATTGTTATTGTTAAATTAATTGCTCATCAGATTTTATTTCTGCGTGAATTCTACGACTTGTTGTTCCATTAAATGATAATTATACGTATGATATATCGATGATTTCGATTATGAAAGTACTCCGAAGAGTATCAGGGTACAATTAATTTACGAGAATCCACTTGAGCCGCCAAGACTGCTGGAATGTATATATTAATTTCGTCTCCGAAATTTAATTTTAACTGCGTATACATATATAATATTACTCTAGTCGAAATGTGTGCTATAATTCACATAACGAAGACCACGTGAGATGGCGGGTTAATTTTAGATATGTTTCGTGTTATTTGTTAGTTAACAGAGTTGAATTGCAAGCAATGCGAACGGTGTTTGATGGAAAATTCTTTGTCGTAAAGGATATTTAATTCTGGACCACATGACGAGTAATCACGTTCAATATTAAACTTGGCAAAGTTCCAGAGAACTTACTAAAGTATTTCATAAGTAATTCAATGATAAAATAAAGACATATCGAAAACCGTGGGACAATTGAACGTCCCAGAATTAAATATTTGCACTAAAAAAGAAAAGAAACAAAAAAAAAAAAAAAAGAGAAAAGAAAAGAAAATGAATGGTGCTGTAAAACACGGTTGTTCTTGTTGATGTTGCGTACCTGTCCAGGTGGATTATATAAGATGGCTGTTTTAAGAACCGTTTTTTAAATCGTTTATCGAGAATTCGTGCTTATCAAGTTCCGATATCAACAGAGAAAACACACGTTCCTTTACGTCGATGAATTTTCACGATTAGCAGCAAAAGAGAAAATAAAACGATGCAGGTGTTCGATAGGAAGACCTCTTGCAAAATCGAATTCGTGAATTTCGTCGTAATATTTTTAAGGGTAGCAAACCTTTTATTTGGTGAACTTAAATACCGTTTGATATTTTATCGTTAAAAAAGAAAAGAAAAAAGGAAAAGATTCTTTTCAACGAGAAACGAAATATAACGCTTGCGATTGAATTTCCGAAAAACGAGAAATTATAAGATTAGATGTTTAAAATCCGAATAAGGCTCTCCAAATAAGGGGTTGAGATTTATAACGAGAGTTATTTAATTTCTCTATTGCGTTTTCGCATTCAGAGAACCGTTTTTTCGCGAGTGATCGCTTTTGTTGACTGTCCAAAGATGTAACTATTAACACTTACAGTTGTATCTTTTATATAGCTCGTTATGATTTTTTTACCATATATATGTATATATATGTGCATATCTCTTGGTAAAATTTCGTTGTGACAATGTAGTGCGCATCGAGTTTCCATTGAACGAAAGTTGAGACACGCGGAAAATGGACGAGAAAAATGTTTGGTTATATTATTCGTCATTGCATTTGGCCATGTTTTCGATTGTTATATTTATTCATTATTCTATAATAGGTTTATCACTGTTCTAGATATCTGTTATGTGATTTCTTAAATCGTGCGTTGCCACGCCGCGATTTCGTGTCTTTTTCTAAGAAAGAAAAAAGGACGAATATTTGTTTCTTTCGTGAGAAAATATTTTTTTGTTTCAATTTCGCACACGCGTGCTTAGACAGTCTCGATAAATAGACTCACGTTCACTATTTACCTACATTTTTATTTATATATTTTATCTGTGCATGAGTAGACAATTAAGGTAATTTTGCAAGTTAATAAAAATGAATGGTAAAAACTATTATCTGAAAGCAATTCCTCGTTCACTTATCCTTCTCTCATTTACTAAATTACTGTTTTATGGCGTCGTTATACGTGTCCCGATAAAATGAACACCATTCATTTTGCACGTTCAAAATTTAAGAAAATTTCAAATATCTTACGCTTAATACGCAGTTCTTAACAGTAGATTTCTCTTTGGAAAATAATGCCAATTTCTAGGTGTCATCGTGTGAAGATGGCTACGCGATGAAACTCTATTGACGCGTTCCATATCAAAAGTACTCTTGCTTAACTTAGAACAACTACAAGAAAACGAAATTACCGACACTTCGTTTAAAGTCAAACTGACAAATGACTGCGTAATTTACCGCGCAGTCCTTATATAGTCGGAAATCGATCGAAGGTCGACGAATTTTCCCGATCGTTGCCGATTCTCCTGATTATTATTTTCCTTTTATAATATCCATTAATTAGTTGACCTGTTTCTACTTTTTTTTCATAAATTGATGCTCTGTGCAATGTGTTATTACTAACAAATCAAACAATTTATCAAACTTTCATTGATTATACATATATTATATTTATGCTTTCTCCCTGTTTTCAATAGCATTTCGAAAGTAGTTCTTTAAATGGCCGTCGTTCTTGTTTAGAGGGCACTATAATCAGTCTCATATTTTTAGGTCGATAAGGCAGTCAAAGTTGGGCCGCGAAAGTCCGTATAATGCTAGGTGTGTTCTATACCTCGCCTGTAATATAATAATTTAATATTGCGATAACAATTAAATATAGCAATCTGTATAGTTTTTCTATCATTTCGTAATCGCATTTAGTTTTAATTCCAACTATTTATTAGTGCTGAAATTGTGTTCTATACTTGATCGGTAATATTGAAAATGATCAGAAAATGGTAAAGTTAGACCGTCTAATACAAAAATTCTTACGTCTAAAACATGCCAAAGCTTCAGATTTAAGAGTACAGTCATGTGAAAATTAAAGATGAATATTAGATAAAATACATGTAAGCAAGGAACAATATGTCATTAAAAACAAATTCCAAATTACCAGGTGAATGAATATTTCCGTATGTTACTACGTTTTATGTATTAAACGGAATTAATAGTATTTTCATTTTTACAGATGTTCCCTTACCGCTTTCATTAATCATAATTGCTGCATTATCTCTGTGTTTTGCTAACAGTTACAATGGTGAATTTGTATTCGATGATTCTGAAGCCATTGTTCATAACGAAGATGTACAAACTACTCCTTTGATGGATGTATTCAAAAATGATTTTTGGGGTACAAGACTGATACATAAACGAAGTCATAAATCATATAGACCACTTACAATTTTATCTTTTAGGTAGCACCTTTGAAATAAAAAGTAACGTATAAAAATAATTACTATTTTTAACCAGATTCCATTATTTACAGATTACATTTTTGGCTTCGTGGAAGTTTAATAGCCCAAGATTATCACATAGTGAATATAATACTTCATATCATTGTTTCTATGTTAATGTTATCAGTATTTAATATACTCTTAGGCTCAAAAGAAAGAAACACTGCATTTTATGCTACTGCATTGTTTGCTGTTCATCCAGTGCACACAGAAGCCGTATGTAATTATATTTGCATTTGCTTGTATCTAAGAAAGAAAAATTTATCTTTTATTCCTTTAATTTGTTTAAATTTATAGGTTTCAAGTATTGTAGGCAGAGCAGAATTATTATGTGCTTTATTTATGTGGATATCCATTATACTTTATTACTATTCAATCTATGCAAGAAGGTTATTATATAGATGGTTCAGTATGTGTGGCTGTATTGTATCTATTGGAACATCAATGTTGTGTAAAGAAATAGGAATTACTGCAGTGGTAAGTAATAATTTTTTCATCGATTGACATAAAAAGAATAATAATACTAATATTCTCATTTCAGGGAATTTGTTGTATATATGATATTATAATAGTCAACAAATTATTTCCAATTAATATAGTTTGGTTTATAATATCAAAATCTTCATATGAGCAAGTAAAGAATTTTATTAAGCAGAGACAAAAATTATTAATCAGACTTTTTATACTTTTTGCATCTAGTTTAATACTTATAGTTTCAAGATTTAGTATAATGGGGTTTAAAACTCCAACTTTCCAATCTGTGGATAATCCAGCATCATTTATGGACAATATATTTTTACGAATATTAAATTACAATTATATTTATTGTTTAAATATGTGGCTATTAATCTGTCCAGAATGGCTATGCTTTGATTGGTCAATGGGATGTATACCTTTAATTCAGTCCAGTGATAAGAGAATACTTTATGTTCTCTTATTCTGGCTAATATTTGGGGCATTGTTTATATATACTTTTAATTCTAATCAAGACAAATTTTTAAGGTAACTATATACTTTGTAATATTATAAATTAATAAAATAAGACGGTAAAGAAATTTTTGATATTGCAGATATTCAATTATGGGACTGACATTGCTTGTTATTCCATTTCTACCAGCCAGCAATATTTTTTTTAATGTTGGTTTCGTTTTAGCAGAGAGAACACTATATATTCCCTCTGCTGGTTATTGTCTTTTATTTATTACAGGATTACAAAAACTTTGTAATCGTGTTCGCGTGCAATATTTATTGCTGGCATATGTAGCTTTAATTTCGTTATTTTTTATGAAATCATGGATGAGAAGTGACCAGTGGAGAACTGAAACTACGCTATTTCGATCAGCATTAGACGTTTGTCCGTTAAATGCAAAAGTACACTATAATATTGCAAAAAATGCAGCTGATGCAGGAAACTTCATGTTAGCCCAATATGAATATGAGGAAGCCTTAAGGTATAAATAAATTACAGAAATCAAATAAGTTAAAAATAAAATTATGTTTTATTACACATTAAATAGGTTGAATCCCACATATGCTCAAGCTATGAACAATCTTGGAAACTTACTCAAAAACCAAGGAAAGTATTTGGAAGCAGAGATCTTGTTTAAACGCGCTATTGAGTTACAGTAAGTCTAAATATATCTAGCTACTTAAAATATTAGAACATGCAAAAGCTTAACATGAAACATAGTATCATCGAGTTGTGAATTTTAGGGAAGACTTTGCCACAGCATGGATGAACTTAGGTATTGTTTTATCAACGCTAAAGAGATACGAGGAATCGGAAAAAAGTTATTTAACCGCTTTGTCTCACAGAAGCAAATATCCCGATTGTTTTTATAATTTGGGTGTGTTGGTTAGTAATGTGAATTAAAACGTGAAACGGAAACACATGCAAATTCTAAATAAGTTTGTTTGTAGTACTTGGAACAAAAAGATTACAACAAAGCATTGATAGCCTGGGAATCTGCTACCAGACAAAGAAGTACACATAGGAGAGCATGGACTAATATGATATTACTTCTTGATGATTTAGGTATTATAGAAAGTTATTTTCATCGCGATACGAATGCAGTAAATATAATTTTCTAGGTACACGTGAAGATGCACTTAAAGTAGCAAATCAAGCTTTACAATATTTACCAGATGATGCCTCTATTCACTTTAACATTGCAAATATATTGGGAAAAATAGGGAATTTTGTAGAGGCAGAAATATATTTTAAAAATGCAATCGCCAAGAATCCTAAAGATGCTATGTTTTATACGAATTTGGGTGTATTATATCATAGATGGAACAAATTTCAGGAAGCAGAAAATATGTACAAAAAAGCATTAGAAGTTAAACCAGAATTAAATAGTGCAAAGGAAAATTTGAGAAAGTTATATTCTTTGAAATCTCCAATAAAATAATTTATTTTCTAATAAAACAAAAATCGTATTTGCTACATTTATATATCTATAATTCCTCTCACGGCCTCCGTATTCCGCGGATATGCGTACGCTTCGAATTTTCCAACTTTTTTACCGTCGATATAATTGTAGGATATAAAACACGAGTCGCAAAAGAAACAGGGATTATGTGGTATTCTATCGTGTTCCAGCGTAATCCACCGAACATTAAATATTCCACATATCAAGCAGAATTTTGAAGCCAGAGGTCTCAATCTAACTATCCTTGGATACTCGGATATTGCCAATTCGTCGTCGCAATTAATAAATCTAAAGTTAATTAAAAAAGATTAAATCAAACATAAGTAAATATATTTGAAAATGTTTAATTTATATATACGTAATAGTATTAAATTACCTCGCATCGCTAAACACAATTAAATGTTCACAACCACCTTGATGCTTGTACACCCATGGAAAACCAAATCTTACAGACAATGAATCTATCCTACAATCTTCCATTATAGCAGTTTTAAAAGGTCCCAATGTTGGCCTCCTTTTTGCCCAATCAATGATTACTTTACTATAGTCGATATTTGTTGGATGCCTAGTATCATTGTAAAAAGTATCTTCGATGAAAAAAAATCCTGACCGGTAAACATCCTTAAATAATAAAAAGTACGTTGAATTATAAATACAATTCAATTTAAATACTTTAAACGAATAAGTTACCTTTGCCATAGGTCCTATTGCATTTTCCAAGTTATTGCTACATTCTTTAGAAATGCTATAATCAGCAATGCAGGATATTTTATCTCGCAGATGTGCAAGTGTTTGAGAGCCTAATACAGCTATAACATTGTTTAGCCGAAGCACCGAACCACATTCTTTTCTTGGAGTGTTTCTTGGACGTAGCGTAAAAGGATGATAAACTCTAACAAATACAAGAAGATCTTGACCAGGAACAGCATGTTCTTCGTTTGTGTCTTCTTTTTTGGAATAATTCTGAAATACAAAATATAAATTTTATACGAATATATTATCTTTCTCGTTTCAATTTTGATATTTACTATGAATAATTCACTTCTGTATTTATAATATGGTTGTTTCGCATCTTTTAGTTCTAATCTGTGCCTTAATTTCTGAATAGTTTGTAAATCTATATCTTCCGGTTTCTGAGCATCAAACACTTCCTTTTTCCTCATTTTTCTGTTATTAACTAGTTTTGGAGCTTCTCCTTTCACTGTTAGATTATCAATACTAAAAATTATTTTATATTATTACAGAACAACTTCAAAAATTTAAAATTTACAAACGATAGAAAACCTGCAATAGTGGATTAGCATAGACAATTCTTCCTCGTCGAGTTGAACTTCCATCATTGGCATTAAATTATCTTTATCTTTTGCCGTAGGTACAATATAATCTCCTATCACTTTCTGATAATTCTCAAAATATTGTTTTATTTGCACCTTTGCTGATGCATTGTTATCATAGAATTTATATACGTCGTCCATTGTAAAAATTAAGTAGAAGGACACCTTTAACTGTAATTAATTCCCAATATATGTATTAATTAAAAAAGAAAATAACGAATTAATTATGCTCCAAAAATAAGGTATAACATTAAAAAAGAATACTGTCAACCGCGATATAAACTTACAACTCTTTGTAAACTGTTTCACGTATTTCCACTTTCCGTATTTTTAAACACATAACAAGTTTCTATACATTTTACCAATTTAATTGGTATGTTTAAAGATACAACGGAGATTTATGAATCGGAGCATTCTGTCACTACAGTGTCTCTCAAAATCTATATTAAATAATTGATAACCACTGATCTATACCTTCTACACGTTACAAACTATTTGACTAGTCGATTCTCTTATAATCGCAGAGGACCAGTAAGCTTTTACAGTTCAAAAGTATACATAATCGATGCACCGTAACTCTCGCTCTGCGCTTCCTTAACCTCAAGCTAGATGTCGGTAGGATGCAAAGCAAAGAATCGTATTACTGGCAGAGATTCTTCGCTTATCATCGACCATTCATTTACATGAAAACCCAAAATCAAATTCTTCGCGTCGAAAACAAAATTACGCGAAGAGTAGAAGAGAGTTTTCTCGTTCCCTATTTCTCATTAGCAAAATTACTTTTCATATCTTATACCTTATACCTTACAGAAAGAGGAAACACGCGGACGCGAATTAAACACGTAACAAGACGCGTAAACCGAACCACGTAGAAATTAATCACCGACTTTGGCATAACGTTTTCGAGTTCGGAACGATAATTCGCGAGTAGAGGATGTCAAGCACGGTTCAGCCGAAGGATAGCCGAACCGGCGGTGCTAAGGAAGTAGAATAAGACAATGAACGGCGGACGAGAGAGCACAATGAAGAGGCGTAAACCAGCCTGGCTCACGGTGCACTGCTCTCGCCAATGGTCCGTGCGAATGTGACTCCGCCTCTTAAGCGTGGCCAACTTTCCCTCCTAGTTCCATCGCGATTGTTGATCGTGCTTGGTCGAGCGTGCGCAGCAGTGTGACTGGCACACACACCGAAACCAAGCGACGTAACTACGCAGCGTGCTCGGTGCCGATCATACGGATGCGCAGACGTGTGCGCGTAGCTTCAGTGTGACCGGCCACCGATTGGTCGATCGACCACTTGCAGCCCTCTCATCTCCCATCCCCTTTCTTCTCGCCTCTTCCTACCTATATCTCTCTCCTTCCCGATCTCCGTCCTCCTTCCACTCTCGCTTTCTTCGTATCCAAACGTTTCTCCGTGCCCCGTCTCTCTCGCGCTGCCGCGATCTTCGCTCTCCTCTCGCTCCCACCCGTTGCAGCGAGCATGCACGATCGCGCACGTAAAACAAGTAGGTGGGTGCGTCCTTTCACTCACACGCGGCCGAGCACGAGATACGTTCTCTATGCTAATTCGTGCGTGTACGACACGTACGTGGAAGAAGCGGACTCACACAGGGAGCAGCGAGGGGGCCGCGTTCTAAAGGCTACGCTACTAGCCGGAGAGGAGATTTCTTATTTCTGCTCTGGTAAATCTGTCGCCCCAGTCAGTGAGGCAGCGAAGGGCGAGCCGCGCACCATTGACCGTGTCCGTGCTTCTTTTTTCGTCTCCTCTCGTCTCGTCTCCTCTCCTCTCGTCTAGCCGCCACCCGGCGTCCTCCCTTTCGCTCTCCTTCTCTCTCCACCTCGTCCCTTTTTCCCTTTTCTCGCTCCTTGGTCCGTAGGGCGAGCGCCACACGGACACGGTGCTCTGCGTCGCGGCGCATTATTTACTCTTGCGCCAAATTGTCGCGTTTTTCCCTGGACAGCCGCGAGTACGCCTTCAGTGTCTCGGTTCGGCGCGAGTGAATGAAGGACGGCGAAGGAAGGCGGCGTGGAACGTTTCCATCACGCTCGCTACCGGCCGATCTCCAAGTGTTCTCCACCTTTTACCTGGTTCACGCGCCTCTTCCGATCCGTTTCCCGGTCGTTGCGTCAGTGAAGTGGCTCATTCGCGTTCCCGTCCACGCGTTGCTGCTCGTTCCCCATTTCTTCCGAACGTCTCCATCCTACCGGAGAGAAAATGTGAAGCGGAAGGGATGTTGATGGTCGAAGGGACCCAAGGTGGTGCACGGTGAACGGAGTGCGCGGAGGATACGGGATCGTCGGATGAACTTTGGAAGATATCGACGAGACCAGTGGAGAGAGTTGGATCGGATCGGCGTGGATGGTAAAGCCAAGTCCGCAGAGGAACCGGAGGAACCGCGTTGCATGTAGCCGACGGCTGCAGGGCTGCTCTTCCTGATGGATCCCATCGTGTTAGGTGAGCAACTCTCCCGTTTCAATTTACGTCGCAGACGATAATGCACGATAGTGCCAGCCATCTTATGTAATACCTCTAAATTTCTTTCCGATAAGCCGGCAGAGGTTCGGACGGACGTTGATTTGTTGTCGTTGGACCAGTCGACGAGGAGCTGCTTTCAGCTGGAATTCTAAACGTTTCCAACGTTTCAAACCTCGCGTTTGATATCGTACCATGCACCGGACGCGTTGCCACGGTTCATTACACGGAATTCTTTCTCCCGTTTCTCGTGCTTTTTTCTTCATCGAGTCGAGACTCGGAGTTCCGCTCGCGAACCTTCGAATTAACCAGGCCATCCGCGTCTTATCAGCGGCAGAATTTCAAAGCGTGATGTAACGCTGAATAATCGGCATACGTGTGTACTTACAGCCGATCTTCTTGCCAGCGTTCCGACGCCGATCGGATGCGAATTTCTTTCCTCCTCGAACGTTCCCCCGTACCCCGGGTCGCCTCGTTCCTCGAGATGAGAGATCGAATCTCGATGGCGCGCGACGTGTATGCACATGTCAATCAACTTCGACCTAATTGAATTTATAATTAAATGAGACGTGACGCTCGGTTGTATCTCGGTGTGGCGCCGTCGCTCGCCACTTATTAATTTCGCGCGAATCGCCGACGATAATAAAATAGGTTGCCGCAATTATCTACCAATACGAGCGCACCTAAGCACCGTGCACGCCTTCCTTTCCTCCGAATCTTTCCTCCGCCGCCGATCGGACGTATCCGAGTCTCTTCCGTTCATGTCTCGGGTCTCGAAGAACGACACCGAATCGTTTCCCGATGTTAAATCGTCTAACGAAGCTTTAAGCTACGGTTTTTCGCCGTGACGCAAACTTTTTCGGACACTCGGACCTCGAAGAACGACACCGGATCGTTTCCCGATCTTAAATCGCCCAACGAAGCTTTCAGCTACGGTTTTTCGCCGTGTCGCAAATTTTGTCGAACACTCGCGACCCTCGGGAGCGAGAAATTTCGCGAAACGGAGGAACGGCTGTCAAAACGGGGAAATAATTCGGTTCCATTCATAGAAAGTATACTGTACTCATTTCTCCAGCGACCTTTGACCTTGCTGGGTCCCGGATGCCCTCCCGGGTTCCTTATCGGCCTGCTTTCGACCGTTCTTTTTCCTCTCTTTCTGAAACTGCCGAGAGCAGCCGTGGCGATCGTGTACGAGCCTGGCCACCAAGCGTAGAACCAACGGATCGGTGTTTAATAATTATGTCAGCGGCGTTCTCTCGCTTGACGAATATCGAAGTGGACCGTTCTAACGAGACTGTTTCGCAGACGCTTCTCGGGGAGCGTGATCTATGCCACCAGATACCGGTAAACGTCCAGCCGACCGCGTATTTCTGTTACCACCGAGATCTTTGGAAACACGGATAGCTTCGGTGTCAACCGCGTTATCGAGACTCTGCGTCGTTTCGACGTCCTCGATCGTCCTCATCGATCAGTCCCATCCTCGTCCCCGGAAAGTCCCTCGGACGAAAAGACAGCCGTTGGCCCCTCGAACGACAAGCAGAAGCCGATAATCGAGGCTTGACATTTACAAGCAACGATACTGAAACGAGTACACGATGACCTAGATTTTGGTAACGCAGGATCATAAATCTCGATGATGCTTCACGTTTATTGTGACGCGTGAAACGCTACCGACGACCTAGATCTATCGTTACCCTCGCGGCGTATTGGAAACACGCGACTGTTTTTCCAATCGAGATTAACCGCGCGAGAACACACTCTCCCGACTCGCGAGCCGAGGAACCCTCGAAAATCTACCGTGTTGTCGAAACATTTCGATCAACTTTGGAGTCTTCGCGTAGAAACTACCGGGCGAATGGTAACCGATCGAAAAGAACCCGTCGCGAATCGCGTGTGGAAAGAAAATTCGCGAGTTTTGGCGGAGTGGCCGTGAAGAGGAACGATGGCAGCCGAGACGGTGTCTGCGGTTTAAAACGCCCGCGTTATCGGGGCCCGTTTCGTTTTTTCTTTTCTCCAATGACGTTGACAATCTTCGAAGTCATTGACACCAATACACCCGTAGCCACATGTACGGTTCAAGACCTCGATATGTAACGCGATACATTGGGAACGTATTCCGTAGATAAGGCGGTGCCGAACGTAGTCCTCGAGATCTGGTGTATACGTGGGAGAGATACGGTGGACAATAAAAATTTGTCACCGCGCTCCGTAACGAACGATTAACCGTTAAACGTTATTTTGCACCATCGGCAGAAGTTTCACCAGGCTATCTGCGGATGTGGAAATTCATCAATCGCGCTTGACAACGCTCGTAACGCTTACGGTGCTATCGGCAGTGAATAATTGAGCGAATCGTGCACTGGGTGATCCTGAATTACGTATCACCGATTTCTGTGTATTCCAGTAATTTCCGTTCAGCTTGAATCTCGAGGAGCATTTGGATGAAGTCGAGCGACCGTGTGATCAGATTATTCCTGTCAAAAGACACCAGAGCTCTTCTTCGAGCTGTTGACAGTGGCAGGAAACTCGTAGTTACAGATTCATTAGCGTTCAATTAGTAGAGTTTGTTCTAGTTAAACAAGGAAGCCTTTTAAAGGGTCCAGTTGACAAAGGACTGTTTAAATACTCGCAGTAGCTTCTGCAGTTCTCCCGGGCTACCTAGCCGCGTTTCTCCGCGACTTCCTCCGAAAAACAGGCATGTTTCGAACGATTTTGGTCCTCCGAACCGTTCCGAACTCTCTTTAAACCTAATTGACTAGTCCGCTGTGTTTGCCGACTCTGAACTTGGAGCAAATTTGTTGGCTACAAATTACCACGATTCCGGAAGGCCTCTCGAAGGGTCTCTTCCAACGGAATTGCAAACATTCGATTACTCGAACAATGAAAGAACGAGCGAGTTACAGCCGAGGACGTTCGAATCGCGATTAGCCGAAAATCCTAGCAAACTTGGCACCTAATTCACGCGATATCGCGAAGACTACGTAATCGTAGATTACGTGGCAACGTAAGCAAAGATATCGTTTTTTGTCAGTCTGTTGGGCAACGCTTCGATGCGTTCTTCGTTACTCAGCCGGTTATATTTTGGTAAACCAAGACGACGTTACGACGAGCGTTATTGAGCCACGATCTCTTCGGAATCAAGAGTAAATAGAAAAACGCGTTTGAACGGTGCCACGAAGTGTATGACTCGAGCGGGGATCTCTTCGAAATCGCAAGTAAATGGAAAAACGCGTTTGAGCGGTACCACGAAGGGCATGACTTGAGCGAATATCTCTTCGGAATTAAATGGCGAATGGAAAAACGCGTTTGAACGGTACCACGAAGGATATTACTTGAGCGACGATCTTTTTGGAATCGTAAGTGAACGGAAAAACTCGTTTGAATAGTACCACGAAGGGTATGACTTGAGCGACGATTTCTTCGGAATTGCAAATGGAAAAACGCGTTTGAAAGGTATCGCGAAGGATATGAATTGAGCGACGGTCACTTCGAAATTGATAGCGAACGGAAAAACGCGTTGGAACGGTACCACGGAGGGTACCATGACCGATATGAAGCACCGGGAAATGTGGCATGCACCGGGATTTGGCGATGAAAGCGTGGCAAGGTGGAACGTATCGTATGGACTATTAGATATGGCGTACAGTCGTCCACAAACAACGATCGTAACGCGAAACGATGCAGAGATGTATCGTTGACAAGTTATTACTTGCACGATTTGGACGTGAAGTTTTGCATACCCGTCTCGTGATTCAAGACCCTGGCGATCCGCCACAGGGCATTCTTCTAATAGCCCATCCCAAAAACCTGTCGCGACTCTATAGCGTTCCGAGCCGAGTAGCAATTTTCGTCTCGGCACAGAACATGCTTTCAATTATGGCTCGCTGTTCGTTTACTTCGGTATTCATCTTCGCGGCATCCTCTCTAGAGGGAACACGGATATTCCACACAGAGCGGCCGGATTTTCTGGCAAACTCCCGAGGCTATCGCAGATATTTCCTCTTCCGTTCGCGTTAAGGCAACCGATCGACGATCGTCGATTTCGCGAGAGAGACGGAATCGGTGATTTTCCAAAGTGAACGAAGAGAAGGAAAAGGAGAGAGGCAGCGTTGTTTGTTTAACTCGGCTAGGATCTCAGCCGCGTCCAAGGGATACAGAGGGAAAAAAAAGGGAACGTAACTTTCGCCGGAGCCCTTTTTTTGTTCGTCGATCGAATATATTTCGGTCCCACTGTCATCGCGTATTCCAGATGTGAGCCGAGCTCACGCACACGCGTGTGCGAGATAAATTTTGCACGGGTGTATTTTAGGTTGCACGAAGAAAGGTACGGTCTCTCTCTCTCTTTCTCTCTGTTTCTCCCGGAGGAGAGGAAAAACGGGTAGGAATCGCGCGGGAAACCGCGCAGTCCGACTCGCTAAACGGTTGTTGAGTAAATAAGTAACCGGCTGAAAGGACGAGGGAGAATTTCGGGTCGCGGTTTAACTCGCGATTAAAAGATCTCGTTTCGAATCTTACGGAGTCGGGTAATGAAAAACGGGACGGACGACCGAGAGTTGACAACCGTGGTTGAAAACCGTGCTTTAAGTTCAAAGCAGGTCGGTGGGTGGACGTTTACGAGGAGCGTAAACCTCGGGGAGAAATAATTTTCGAAAGAAAGGCGAGTTTAACGAAATCGCGGGGCGATTCGCGCGCGAAATTAATCGNAACTCGCGATTAAAAGATCTCGTTTCGAATCTTACGGAGTCGGGTAATGAAAAACGGGACGGACGACCGAGAGTTGACAACCGTGCTTTAAGTTCAAAGCAGGTCGGTGGGTGGACATTTACGAGGAGCGTAAACCTCGGGGAGAAATAATTTTCGAAAGAAAGGCGAGTTTAACGAAATCGCGGGGCGATTCGCGCGCGAAATTAATCGCGTTTTAATAGCGGAGGGATCGGCGAACGCGATTGAAAATCATTGTAGCTCGTTCGCTCGACAGACGCGTCTGGAAATCCGCGTAGCTATGATGAAACTATGTTCGACGAGGTCAGACGGTTATCGTGAAAAATGTTGCGCGATTAGCGTATAATTAATTTCCTTCTTGCAGGGAATTGCATAAATTTCACGCTTATAAATAGACCATCGGCTAATCAATGAAAAAGTGTTATATTCGTTCTTCGGACGCCGGGTTCCGAGGAGTTTTCGTCCGGCAGGCGGGGAAAAATAAATCCGCAGTGTAAAATTAACGCGAGATAACGCGGAATAATTTACGACCACACTTGCATCTCGATATCATCTCCATTCTCGGATCAAGCGCGATAACCGGATCGGATCGGGGACTGGTGGTTTTCAGGCTGAAAACCGAGCAGGCGTTCGAATTATCGAGAATCTTTTCGGTTTGACAGAGGGAGATTTGGCCGGTGCCCAGGTTATGAAGCCCCTGGAAATAATGATGAAACATGACAGAACTATTTTCAACGGCCGCGAGATGCACGTGTTATAAATCTACGCTCCTGCATCGGTTCGGTATAGTACGGCTAAGTATTCCGTCTAAACACCAAACATTCGCCACCTTTCGAAATATCCTCCTTTCCGTGCAAAGTTATCTCGGATCCAAATTAGACACCATTTTTAAACGATTAACCATCCTTTCGGTGATTTAATTAACGAAAGCAACAGAGGAGATACCGCGGGTTCGGGCCAAAATTTCCTCCAGATCGTTGCACGACTTGCTGCACGTTCGTGGTGGAAAATTAAGAAGCTTTAATCCCCGAGACACGGCTTAAGGGACAGGCTAATCAGCGACATGTGCTCGGGCTGGGCGGCGCGGAAATTAAACGAGGATTCGGTTTGTATAAAAGAGGAGCGGTGGCCGACAAAGGGGAGCAGCAGAGGGGTCGATAATTAGCGAGTGAGAATGGTAGACAAACACTGGTCGCGTTTCGGGCATCTATGTAAGCGGAACACGTGTTTTCGAGGGTGACACTGACATCCATCACTCGCGCGGTGCACGCCCACATCACGGGCTCGCGCGTTCGCCGTTCAACTTTTCTACTTATACACCCGGACCCGGCCGATTCTTCCTCCTCCTTTTCTCCCCGGCAATTTGTTCCGCCTGCCCCGGTATCGTTTTCGCAAATTTCCAGCCACCAAATTAGCCGATCCTGCCCTCCGCCGCGCTTTTTATCCTCCTCTGCTTAATTCCCGTCCCGGGATGCACGTGCGTCTCGCGATCCGAGGATCGTTTACGCGAATAGCCCGGCTCCACCGAGGCTGTTCTATAAATTAATATAATTGGTACAAATTGAACGGGTTAGGATTCCCGCGCGGAATAAAGCGTGTCGAGGCGAGCGCCGGACAGATCGGAGATCGCGGGGGTTGCGTGTCTCGGATAGGAGGATTACGTTGGCACAATGTAGTACCTTTCGCCAGGAGCTGATCCGGATGAATCGGCCATTCAGCCTGCCAAACGCTCGCAACCGCCGCGGAATGCCCGTGTCACGGTTGGACGTTATCAATTACCACGAGACACCGGCTATCAATCTCGATCACCGGCGCGTCGCGGACGTCCATCGTTTCTCTAGCATAACCCGCGGCTGTGGTAAATTCGTCTGTGAACCGGCCTGGACAATAAGGCTGCCGTTGTTTCGCCGGAAATTCGCGCGGTTCCTTGCCCCGTGGCCTCCTCCTCCGCGAATCGCTCGAATTTCTCGGGTCCCGCGGATCGGCCAGGGATAAATCGTCGCGGCAAGATCGAGTGGACGCATACGTCTGCGGATCGTCGCGTGGAACCGGCGATCTGGCCATTTCACGCGCGCACACGCGCGTCAACGTCGCCGCGCGAGCAATATTATTAGACTTTTTCTCCGCTCCGCGGTGATGAATGGCCCGAGATCAAAGGGCCCGGCGCGTGTAGTCATTTTACACGCGTGTAATACACGTATCCACCGTGGCAGGTCACACATGCTCCGCGCAGGATCCCTTTCTTCCTCTTCGGGACATCTTCGCGCGCTCCGTCTCCTCGGCCGATTTCGTTTCTCCTTTCGTTCGCGCGTTTTCCTTCCTGTTATCGAGCCGGTTTATAACGCAGGCCGATTCAAGGAGAAGGCTATATCGCCGGAGAATTTATCGCCGACCCTTATTGGGTTACTACAGCTCCGGGTCCTTTAAGACCCCGGAGATTAATGTCCAGGGGACAGGAAAAATATTTGCTTTCGGGACGCGTTGTAAAAAACGGCGACACCTGCAGCGGAGAAGCACAAAGATAATAATCGTTTAAAACGACCACAAATCACCTCTTTGAACTCCTTTGTGGCCCTGTGGCGAATTTCTACGATTCTATTACGCGTGCTGGTTCGATTCACGAGGTGCGGACAGTCTCGTGGGAGTAACGCGGGAGAGACAAATGCCGCTGGTAAGCCGGGATACTGGTGGTAATTATAAATCTATCAGGCGAGCGGTTTATCCCCTCGTTAATTACTCACCTATAGAAGAGAGCCGACGGAGAGAGGCAGGCATAAACCACGGGGCTTGTCTTCCGTTTAACGAGCGCGCGCTACTCCCTCGCGATCGAACGGCCGCGCCGGCAAAAAGACCGGGCTTTAATGTAACGCGGGTCATTAAGTCCAAATCGTTGGAGTTTAACGGGCCACGTCGGGGTCGTTCCACGAATCGGCGATCCGCTGAAAAACCCGTTCCTTTAACCGGGGTGATTCTCGGAAAACCGCCTCGTCGTTTGTCTTTCGATTAAAAACGAAACTTCTCGGCCCGCGCCGCTTTCGCCCTCGGAATCATTTCTCAAACCAGTCACCCGTGGACAGCCCGATGACGATCGTTCGCCGGAGGAACAACGCGAATCTAAGAATACCCGGTCGGCGGCCGATTCCGCTCGCGGAAGCCGCGTTTCGATCGAGACAGAAAGGAACGAAAGCGGTGAAAAACTATTCGGGAGTGGAAAGTGGAACGGTGCGTATGCCGTTGATGGTTGAAATGTAGCGGAAAGGGCGCGTGTTTCGCGCCTCTGCCAAGAAGCCGCCATTACGGGAAGATCGAGGGGATGTCGGAAAAGGGGACGGAGAAAAAAATGGTGGCCGCTGGCCTGCGCAAAAACGCGTCTCTACGCTCGGCGGCGTCGCCGACGAAACTCTTCTTCCAGGAATCACCGAGGCATCGCAGGGCCCTCCTTTCCGCCGCGGTTTTCTTATTTATTCCTCTTCTCCGTACGTCGACTCGGCGTAGAACAGAGGGAACGGAAGGGAAGGGGGGAGTCGGGAAGCGGTAAGACGTAACCGAAGGGAGAAAGGGGAGGGCGACATAAATTTCCCCCCTTTCGCGGCCAGGAAAGTCCTCGCGCGTTCCTCGCAGACGTCTTCGCACTTCCTTCGCGGATATCCGTTCACCTCTCTATTTCCACTCCGCGCCTCTTCGAATAGGCACAAAAGGAAAAACCGGCCCTCGATCCTTCCACAGACATCAAAGAACCTGCGAGATGTTAACGCGTTAAGGGTTTTTGCGCTCGAGTCTCGTAGAACCAAGCGGAGAATTCTCGAACGTTCGTCTCCTCGGGGATCGTAAATTTCCCATCGAATTCCGCTCGCGAATCTCCGAGGGCAGAAACGATCTATTTCAAACGCGTCCGCGACTTCCTCGGTTTTCTCGACAATGGAAAATTAACGCGCCTGCCGCGAGTCGGTGGAACACGCGAGCACTGCACCCGGGTTAAAGATAGCCCTCTTATTATTCTCGTAACGGGTTGTTGTCTTTGCTTACCGGCGAACGGAATTTAGGTGGCTTTGGAACGCAGTTAGAGGCAATTGCTAGGGCATTGCTTCGCTAATTAAGGGTTGTTACGGAGAAACTCGGCCGGGCAACAGCCAGCGAACGACATACATCTGCATCTCATTAAAGCGAACCCTAGCGCCAGGTGTAACTCCCTATGCGAAGTATATTATCGTCGCGTTCTACGGCAGCCGTGGCCCGTCCGATCGTTTCGCGTTCCAATCCTCGATCCCCGGGATCCGTCCTTTCGCCCCGCGACGATTTTATAAATCAACATCTCGTTGCTTTTATCGCCTTTTCGTCCGATTCCGGCCGACGCCGGGCCGAGGAACGCGGTGTCACGTGTCCGAAATGGAAGGGCCGAACGCGACGGGAATTTATTAAGAATTTTATGGACCCGGAGCGTTAGGTACGCCGCGGTGATCGACTACCGTCTGTAGGAAAAAAAAAAAAGAAAAAATGAAAGGAAAGAAAAAAGCGGGTTCAAAGCGACCGCTGTCGATTTTTCTTCCTCGACTGGTCCCCCAGCCACCTCTTCGGCTGATACTACTAATACCAAAACCTAATCCATCCTTGGCGATTCTTCACGGACAGAGAGTAACGCGAGCGAACTCGGTGCAGATCAGCAGCAGCAGCAGCAGCAGCAACCCCACCAGCAACAGCAGCAGCAACAGTACGGCGAGGTGAACCAGTTGGGCGGTGTGTTCGTGAACGGTCGACCTTTGCCGAACGCGGTCAGGTTGCGAATAGTGGAGCTCGCACAGCTGGGCATCAGGCCGTGCGACATCTCGCGGCAGCTGCGGGTCAGCCATGGTTGTGTCAGCAAGATCTTGGCCCGGTACCACGAGACAGGCAGCATACTGCCTGGCGCGATCGGCGGCAGTAAGCCCCGGGTGACCACCCCGAAGGTGGTGCAGTACATCAAGCAGCTGAAGCTCAAGGACCCCGGGATCTTCGCCTGGGAGATCAGGGACCGCCTGCTCTCGGACGGCGTCTGCGACAAGTATAACGTCCCATCGGTCAGCAGCATCTCGAGGATACTGAGGAACAAGGTCGGCGCTGCAACCGCGATCCATCATCATCCGCATCATCCGGCGCATCATCACCATCATCATCATCATCAAGGTTGGTAGCCTCCACGATCTCGCGTCTTGTTCTTCTTCTTCGAGCGAGAACTCGTTCCGCGTCGCCGAGCCACCGCCGGTCCGTCAGACTTCCTTCGTTTCAGACCATCCTCGCTGGCCGACCGAATTTTCTAGACACCTAGACCTCTCTATCTAGCGCGAGTAAAGCCAAGTTCTCGCTCGAAACGCCAACCCACCGAGCACGCTACGTGACGGACGCATTGGTGGAAGAACCGCAGACGCGCAGCTCCTCTCTCTCTCTGCTCGCGTCTCTCGGAAGAGACCGGCGCGGAGAGAGCCACCCCGAGAAGGAAAAGCTCGTTCTCCATCCGCGCAAACTTGCGCGTTCAGTTTTAGCGGCGAGCTCGCGGGATATCAGGCAACACTCGCGTCTCTTTCTTCCATCCTGATACGAGCGCTGAATAATCGAATTCGAACGAACCTCTCCCTACCAATTTGGTACCGGTGCGTTTGCAGTTGGGCCGACCACGCCGGGCAAGCTGTCGCCGTCCTCTCCGACCAGCGTTCACGCCGGCGTCGGCCATCAGACCTCCGCTTCCGCCGGGCTACAGTGGCCTAGCCCTCACACGGTCCACGACATCCTCGCCACCGGCTGCAACCTCGCCAATCCCCAGTCGTCCCCCTCGCCCACCTCGCCCTTGTGCGCCACTCTCAACAACAACCACCACCATCACCCGCACCATCATCATCACCAGAGCAACGACAACGCTGCCAGCAACAACAACAACGAGGAGACCAGCGGGTACCATCACCCGCACCACCATCATCACCACCATCAGCAGTATTACGCGTCGGCTCTGTACCATCATCATCATCATCACCACTCGGACACCGTGACCCCGGTCGCCACCACCTCGCCTGTCCTCACCGTGCAGTCCATCATGATGCAGTCCTCGGCCACCAACAGTCAACCGGCCAGCCCCTGCAACTGAACTTTCTTTTTATTTTCTTTCTTTTTCTCCGCGTCCGATCGAACGGAAACGCGAGTGACGAAATGTACAAGTGGATGCGCGCGATCAGGGTAAGCGTACAGTTTCTAACGATTGATAGAACGCGCGAGGAGGAGGATCGGAGTTACGAGTGACTGTGAGAGCAAGGACGAGACAGAGGACGAGGAGGATATGAATAAATACGCGTGCAGTTGGCGCAAGGCGAAAACGGTATATCATCTCACCAGTATTATGTATTTTTATCGTCATTTGCCAAGAGTGCCTTTTTTCGAGTGCCATAACGAAAAGCGATTGTATGTTTGTTATATTCGTAACGGACTGTGAGATACCACGGAACTTGGAAATTTTCCACCTGTTAACTCCTGCGAATATTCGTTTGGTCCTTTAGCCCGTTGTTTTTTTTTTTGTATGTTTGTTCACGTAGACTTTAATGGTGTAATCGTTAAGGAGGAACCGTTTATTCCCGGCCAACGTTAAATGGGGTCCCGTGACGAGTCGGCGGGACGTTATCGATATTATTTAACTGATAAATTTGCACCGTCGTGACCACGATCGTGCAACTATAGTCCTCTGCCATGCTTTTTTATGGAATGCAACTTTTGTCATTGGGAAATATATATTTTCCTTCAAGTTAAAAAACCGGCAGTTCTTTCTAATCCTTTCGCTGTGCCGTGAAGATTCTTCGATATCGAGGACGAGAGGCAGAACACGGTAAGTGGCAGGTAGGTGTCGTAGGTACCAGCGAGTATCGCTTATTAATACCAATCGCGAGGTAGATTAATACTAAACGCGCGGGGAACAGTTTAGCGGAAGATGAGCCTGCGATTAATCCGAGACTGAGAAAAGATCGCTGATAACGATGCATCTCGGACAAACTGTCCCTTCTTTGCGCGGCGGCATCGCTATAATTAACCGAAACTTTTTCGCGGCCGACATTAATCTACTTCCTAGCTCACGGCTCAGTTGGCACGCCGAACAGATCAAGAATACAACGGTGCTTTAGATTTCCTACAATTCCGCACCTTTTTGGCACGCCTTTCGAACATTCGATTACCTGAAAACGATACAAACCGCGCACAGCCGAGTCGTTCCTTCGAGTAGAAATAGAAATTCGACTAAAAATTCAGAAAACCCGTTCGTTAACTGTATCCGTAGCTTTTGATTCCGATACATAGACAGTTGCAACGACGATGATGGCTGTTAATTAGAAAATAGACACGGAGAACTCGATATGGCCGAGTTTCGAATAAAAATTCGTTCTCCGAGCGGAGATCTACGAGGAAAGAGAAACCATCGGCGTAATCGAGATTCAGTTATCCGTATGCTCGCGTAATCGCGAGTTTCCGATCGATCGTAGCACAGGGTACGTATTCAGTCTGATCGACGATCGAGGAAGTCGGTGCAACGCTCGAGAAGCGCGGCAAAAAAGGGAGAGAAATAAAAATCCGAGAACTGGAACTGCTCGGATACCAATATAAAATTCAGACATCCGTATTGGAATCGAATTCGAAACGAAACACCGACGAAAGCGTAGCAAAGCGTGCGAGTTAATTTCCGATGATTAGTGGATTGTTTGTTAACTCGGGACTATCGGAAGGAGCGCGTGTCTGAAAGAATAGCACGGTCATAAAATCTGTTTGCCGGCACAGAGTGGCAGATGGAACTGCCTTCTATCTCGTTTAGGCTTTTACGTATTCTGTTAACGGTCTTGTAATATACCGAGAGTACATGGATCGATCCGCGCGTAACTCTCGATAACGCGAGCCGCTCGGTGATTGATGCTTCCATTCCGAATAATCAGCAGCGTTTCTCTGTAACCGAAGATAATACGCGTGCAATGTTTAATGAGCTGCGATATCGTTCTTAATGTGTACAAGCCTACAACTAAATTAATCGTTTCCTCTCTTGTTTTTCACAGAAACAATGTTCTTCGGAGAAGCCTCGCGGCTGGCTCGTTTCGTCGAGCCTCTGTTCGCGAAATCCTAGTTGCGTAATTCGGCTCGCGCGGGCCAACCACCGTCCAGGGAGAGGAAGCGGATTTTCCATTTTCCCTGGGAATAAGGCAACGGGTCGGCGGAGTATTAACGAATAAACACGCGTGTTTTCCGCGCTAATTATAAATTCCCTAACTTTCGCCGCGCGATAAGCAGCCAGATAAATTGTTCGCGCGGCATTGCCTTTTGCGCGTGTACCCGGTTGCGCGCGCGCACGTTCATGAAAGCACCGAGTTATAAAAGCAAACGGGCCGGCGCTGTCCAATCAGCGTTGATCGAGCGTGAAATCCCTCCTCTTCGTCGAAATTAGACACCCACTCGGCGTTTCCAGCTTCGCCAGTCTCGGCCAAAATAACCAATGATGGTTTTTCCCCGATGCAACGCGAGAGAAATCTCCTACGGGAGACGCCATTCGGGAGAGGTCCTCGGCGTTGTCCTTTAAACACCCGAAAGATTCGATAAATTCGTGGAAGAGGGACGAGAAAGGACGAGTTTGCTCGATCGCGCGGCCGCCATTGCTGGGACAGAGGAACGGTAACGGAGCGGCCTTAAACGCGCGACACCTGATAGGTGAGATTCACGAGACTCCGCGGCGTAAAAGGCTGGCTGCCTCGTCACCCCTGCTGTCGTCGTACGCGTTATAACCCTGCTTTTTTTCTAGCGTCGTTTAGGCCGGTACAACATAACGAGCACCGTCGCGGCACCGACGGTCTCTCCCTTTGAAATACGAATATCCCCTTCCCATTCTGCGGTGAGATACCCCGCCCCGATACTCTATTACTCCTCTAGTCAAAGGAGCGACAAAACCTGCCCGCGGGAACCGCTTCTTTGGAAGTCGTTCAGTGTCGGCTTTCCACGTTCTCATTAACGGCGAGCCGCTCTTATTAACCGCGGAAATCAACAGGGCTATCCTTCCTGACCTTTCTCCTCGTTCCTTCTTCCCCGAGAGTCCTTCTTCTCCATCTTCTTCTCCGTCATTTTCTGAAAGAACAGAAAAAGTTTCACGACGTGTGGTATAAATGAGAAACCAGTGGATTAAGCGTTAATCGAGATCCAAGGCAGAGCAGTTTACCCGGAATGTTTAAGCTCGGTGAAACGGTCGCAGGTTGCGATATCGTAAGAGCGGAGGGACATTGGCCGTGAACAGACGTATAAATTCTCGCGGAGAACGCGCGTCAGGGTTTTTCGGCAAAGGTGAAGATTCAAGCGCGAGATAAAGGTGTTTTCCCGGGCCGAATTGCAACCCCTTCCCCGTGTGAAAGACAGGAGTCGCGGTAGCTCGGTGCCGCGGCACGCGGTGCTCGCAAACTCCGTCGCGCTCGATTACGAGTTACGCCATGACGAAGATACGCTAATAAATTAACGGGTAAATAAACCCTCCGCGAGGGAACGGGCCGGCGCGTATCTGCCTCGCTTAGAATAGAATAGAATGTATTAGAAGAGCACGGCCACGATTAATGGGCCGAGATTTCGGGCGCCTGGAAAGGTGCAGCGTCAACCTCGAGCCGCACGATTTCCTAAGAACGAGCTAAAGTAACTAGAGTGATGGAATAACCTTCCCGTGCTTTGAGAAACGTGAAACCGCGAGAGGGTAGACACCGTGTTTCGGGCATTTCCGAAACCTGCCGTTCCAATGTATTTTAATCCTTCCACGAGTACCATCGCGTATTTACGATCGAAAAATTTGCAAGAACGATACACAGAGAAAAACATAACACACGAGGCAGGAAGAAAATTCCGAGATTGTATCGATAAAGTTAGAAAGAACCGTTTATCGGAGATACGAGCCGTGGTGGCGCTAGTGAGTTAAACGGAAAATCGTCTCGAGACTCGCGAGACGCTACGAGGGTTGATATTTATCGAATTGGAATTGAAATTTAAAAGGAAGACTCGTTCACCGACGCTTGAAGTCTTCCTGTGATCCCGACAATGGCGTCCTTTTTGCGATAGCAAACAGGAGAAAGGAAAGGGTGCGCGGTGGAAGGTGGTAATTAAGAAACCGTCCCGTTCCCCTGGTCGATCGTGTTCCTTTGGTCTGGAGGCGAGTCGCGGCGCGTTTTCCATTCGGTGTACAAATAGCTCGCAGACCCCTAGCCCCTGTCGGCTTCTCTCATGTCTCCGCGACGCCTCGCGTCGCGTCGCACGCTTCATGCTTCTCCGCTATCCGATGTCGAGCGTCGCCGCTCCTACTTTTAATCTCCTTCCTTTTTTCACTTCCGCGGACCAGCGTTGGATAATGCGCGGGAAAATGTCGCGCGTTCACCTCGCCGCTCTTCAAAGCGGTTTTTCTAGACGACTATTTGTCACGCGGTAAAATGGTGGAACACACCGGCGGTGCTTTATGTGGTCCGGTAGAAAAAGAACTCCTTTATTGCTTAATGAACTTGGCATTCCGATCTTAACGAGACGCACGTCCTTCTAGGTGGTAAATCGATTAATTTTAAATAAGGTTTAAGTTCGCTTATCGTCGTTACCGATGAACCGTATTTATTCGGCGTAATTTTAATTGTACTCGAGGTTACTTGTTTGACGTGGAGCATTTTGGCGAAGATTCTGTAAAGACTTGCCGCTTACCGTCCCGAGGAGTTATTTCGCCAAAGTGCGAAGGGAAGAGAGAGAAAGAGGAAAACGACGGCACAGAGACGCATTAGCCATATTCCGAGGTTGCATGGCGGAACGCCCCTTTCATGCCATCCCCTCCTACCTTTGAATATCACGGGAAAGATAGAAAGTCCCGTAGAATTTGCCGGCAAAGATTCGGAACCGTCTACTGGGTGTAAATTAGTTAACGAATTGCCACGCTTAATCTCGCTTCTTTCCGGCTGTTCCTTTTCCAAGCCGAATCCTTTGCCGCTGAAACCTTCGAAGATATTCAAAGTTCGATCGAGTAACAGGCACCTACGTTTACGCGTAAGAGAAAAAAAAAAATGAGAATAATCTTTGCACGATGTTTCACTGGTGATTTGAAAGTAACTAACCTGATCCGAGTTTCTGTAATCATCGCGGCTCGCGCGGAATAACCTGCGCGGTATTTACGGCTACAGTGAGGAAATGCACACCGTATGCGTACCAAAATTGTCGGAAGAATGCAACAGAAATACTTGAAAGATGACTATTTCCCCTCGACCGATACTATGTATCCAATCCGAGTTTGACGGCGAAGAAATTCGAGTCACTTGAACTTGTTAATATTCTCCTTAATAGCTCAGTCTCTTTGTACAATTGTTAACAATTTCGTTGCGGATTCGAGAATTAAATAAAAATGAAACGAGCATGCACGTATAAGGGTGTTTCGTTTTTATTTAAAAGTTGGTTAATTTAAAAATTTTCTTTATTTCTTATTCGATAAAGAGTCGGAACAAAAATTACTTTTATCAAGACGGTGAAATCGAATTGATTTTATGTAACAAGTATCTATTAATATTGCTACGGAGAAAAGTTACCCGCTTTTAATATCCGTATTAATTAATGTCCAATTTACTTATGTCATGTACGATTAAAAAAACACAGATATACAAATTTGCATAAGAGCTTGAACTATGCTATGTCACCAGGAGATATGCTCTAGGTTGGAATTTATATTTTATTCTACCATACAGGTAAAGCATTAAATCGTTTATTTAATGCTCCTCTTCTTCGTATATGTATTAAAAGATAGATACCGATACAAAGAAAATAAGTGGACTATTTTACATAACATCTCCAATCTAAAAATGTATTGAGTCAATTTACGGCAATTTATCAACATACTTATTTCTTCACCACGTTTTCCTCGTCTTCTACTTACAAGATGGTAGTTACTTAAATAATATGCTACAACAGCCATGATACAAATATATAACATTTAAAAAATATGGGATTTCAGTGAAATGCAACTACTCTTGTTCGTATCGTTTCTTCTTACGTTTAACAGAAATCTGAATAACATTTGCCGCCGCTTGACGTATGATGAAAAAATGAGTACGTAATTTGATGAAGGGAATGAATTTGTATCTATATGATAACAAGTAAAAAGTGAAATCTTTTTTTTTTTTGTTCTGAAAATTGTAAAATTCATTCACACGCGTAAAGTATCGTGTAAGAAAAACATTTTTTTTCTTCGTTGGACCATTCAATGTACGTAATATGTACAAGCATTGTAAGTACATTTAATACTAGCCATTATTTTCGTCCTTTACTTCGTCTACTTTTACTTCTTCCTGCTTTTCAATGTCATTAGTGTTTTCGAAATTTTCGTCCTTATCGGACTTCACAGAAACATCAGGTGCTTCGTTAGTCTCTGATTCTAAATTCTTCTCCGGATTTGGATCACGATTTTCTTCTCCTTCTTCTGTCGACTGCGGAACTTCCGTTGTCGTGTTTAACGCGGCGGATCCATCAAAGTTTTGTTGATGTTTTGCAAGGCCTACTTGTACTTCTATAAGCTCAAGCTCTTCGATCAGCGCTTTCTCCCTTCTTTCAATTTCCTCTGCAACATAAAATACACGCATATTATAATTTTGTTATCTACGATTTACGCTTATCACGAGACTAGTTATTCAAATGCACACCGTGAAGTTCCTTTGCAGACTGAGTCAACAGAATATCAGTTTGTGGATGTTTACGCTTTGGTACGTAGTAAATAGGAGGTTGAGCACGCGTTTTTATAAACGAAGCAAGTGGTAATTGCGCGGCGCGCCAATCTTGAAATTGCCGGCTACGCGCCAATTTTGCTTCTAACGCACGGACTTCTGCTAATTGTCGTTTACGCGACAAGAACAATTGTTGTCTTTCTCGTCGTAATTCTTCTTTTTCTCTCCTTCTGGCCTCTTCTACTCTTGCTTCTACTTCTGCCTTTTTATCTTCCTACAAAATTGTCATTTTTAAGAAAGATATAATATTTTTATTTCCCATATAAATTATAAATATACCTTTGCTTTCAATTTAGTTTCCTCTTGTCGAAATTTTTGTAATGTACCTAAAAGAGCTCCAAACATTCGTTTATTTCTTTGCCTGCTACGTTCGTCTATTCTTTCACGTCTGATAACTTCCTGTCTAGATGGAATTTCTCGTGGAGTTGCTATCACTCTTGAAGACACTGCTGGCTAAAATAAAACAATAATGGATAACAACATTTGGTATGACACAGCGATCAAAATAAATAAACTGTTACAAAATTTTACCTTAATCACATTATCATCTTCATCTGCACTATCGTCGTTATTAGAAGGTACACGTGCACTTAACCGACTGAAAACTGTTTTTGGTTCTCCATTTGAACCTTGCCATCTTCTTTTTCCACCAGGTAATTCATTGTTGACAAAATCTGATACAACGCGTCTTCTATCCTCTTGTAACGGTCTCTTTTGTGATAATCTATTGATATTATAAATGCAGAAGAATATATCAACAAATACTTATAATCTCTCCTTTTTTTCTTTAATAATATTATAAATATAAATTTATATAAGTAACAAATGTTCGCATCTTTATTGCAATATTATAATAATATCATAAATAAATACAATGTTATCATGCGTAATCTAATAAAATGGTAGCTTGAATACGAGAAATAGGTTATGTTTGTAGACAACAGTGTTTCATTTAAAGATCAACGAACTATCAAAGAAGACGTATGTTTTACAATGCAACACTTTTCTTCGATAGTTTAAAGCTATTTGAAAATAAATTATTTAGAATTTAACCTGGGTGGTGGTTGTAGCGGGCCGTTTTCTCCATCAGGGAGATCCCGGCCCAAGATCTTTCGAATACTTCGATCGAGTCCTCGAAGACCATCCCGAGCGGCTTCTAACTGCGCTTCTAACCTTTCGGCACCCCAGGCCTCTTGTGTATCTAATTTTCTCATCTATTTCAATTTTATATATTCACTAAAATCGCGAAACCAATTTATTTAATGAACTACAACGATTGTTGTCGAACCGCATTACTGTCGTGGAGCCACCTACAATTTCGTTCCTTTTTCCAAATCGATAAGCCTCGGGATTTTTCCTTGCGTTTGTAGATCATACATCTAGTAAATTTCTCATAATGCCGGCTTAACGCAATATGTTATTGGATAAATCAAACTAAAGGATACTGAAAAAAATAAACATTCATGATATTTTGAAATTTATTTCATATTTTTAGCATAAAAAAGAAAATAAATGAAATGAAAAAGTTGAAACCTCATATGTGATTTTTATTTATTAAAATTGCAGCTTTATTAGTAATTAAATATATGAATTTATCGATGTAAAATATTATTAATATAAGATATATTACACATATTTCCAAGTAAATGCAATTTTTATATTTATCTAACTTCATTTTCTACGTGATTTTATTATACTTTATTTCCTCGTACTTCTAGTATACATATATTTATTAGACTCATGACATTTATTGGCGGGCAATTTACAAAATACAGGAAGATATCAACCGTTTAAAACATTTGCAAGAAATGGCCAATATCAAGAAGGAAATCCATCAGGGTACTTTGAGTATAATTTAAAATTTATTATGAATCGCTGTATGTTTACTTATTTTTGTGCATTTCTTTAGGGAGGCTTCAGGTGGTAGGTTGAATCAAGTTAATGAAAATATAAGAGTAGATGGTTTGTATGGATTTCACAGAGTGACTGATGTAAAAGAAAGAACAGGATTTCTTATCAATATGCACATGGTAAGCATAAAAAAAATAGCAAATTACCAATTGTTTTCTTATATTGCCCTTAATCGTGAATCTTATAATATTTTATTTTTCTGTAGACAGAAATTATAGAGGATGATAAAAGATTACTAAGTGGTATAGACTATTACTTTTTAGAAGAAGACTGTAATAGATTTAAAATCTCTTATCCCTACAATCCATATTTTTATATTTTATGCAAAAAGAATACACACGAAGAAGTCTCCACTGGGTTAAATAAAAAATATACTGAACTAATACAAAAAATAGAGACTCTCTACAAAGAAGATCTTGATCTGGTACAATGAAATTAAAAAAAAGATACAAGAAGTATTAGAAGCAATAACTTTATTCAATTTCTTTTTCAGCCAAATCATTTGACTGGTTTAAAGCAAAAATATTTAAAACTTACCTTTATAAATACTGTTGATTTGAACAAAGTCAGGCGAGATATTATGAAGGCTGTAAAGATAAACAGAGAACGTGAAAAAAATCATACTTATTACACAGACATGTTATCGAATGTATTAAATTCAGATCAGGATCCAGAAGATTACAAAAAGCAAAATATAGATTTTACAGATAATATCATTGATATTAGGTAAAAATTTATATTTGCAATTATTTACTAATTTTAATATACGTATTAATGGTATGCATATATTTGTACAGAGAATATGATGTACCACATCACGTACGTGCTTCTATAGATATGAAAATTTATTGTGGTAGCTGGTATTCTGTCAAAACAAGAGGAAATGATCTACCAATTATTATAAAGAGAGATGATATGGTTGAGCCACCTGATCCAATTGTATTAGCATACGATATTGAAACTACAAAACTACCTTTAAAATTTCCAGATGCTAATACCGATCAAATTATGATGATATCATATATGATTGATGGACAAGTATTATTCTATGCCTAACATTTCTCTCAATTAAAATATTTTACTTTAATGCTTACTATTTAAAGTATATAGTTGATTAACAATTTTAGGGATATTTAATAACAAACAGAGAAATAATTTCATCCGATATCGAAGATTTCGAGTATACACCAAAACCGGAATTTGAAGGATTTTTTACAGTTTTCAACGAACCTAACGAAAAAGCTGCGATAAAAAAGTTTTTCGATCATATAAACGATATTCGACCACATATATTCGTAACGTACAATGGTGATTTTTTCGATTGGCCATTTGTGGAAACCAGAGCAGCTTTTCATAATATGGACATGAAAAGTAGAATTGGATTTTCAAAAAATCGAGATGGAGTTTATACTAGTCGACCGGCTACGCATATGGATTGTTTATGGTATTGCTACTTATAAAATTAAATACATTTATATTATTGCATGGAACATCGGTTTTAACATATAATTCTTATTGTAGTTGGGTAAGACGTGATTCTTACCTTCCTGTAGGCTCCCAAAACTTAAAGGCTGTAGCAAAAGCAAAGCTAAGATATGATCCGGTGGAATTGGATCCCGAAGATATGTGTAGATTAGCATCTGAGGAGCCAGAGACTCTTGCAAACTATTCAGTCTCAGACGCAGTTGCTACATATTATCTTTATTACAAATATGTTCATCCTTTTATATTTGCTTTGTGTACCATTATTCCTATGGAGCCAGATGAAGTAAGTTACAAAACAGCTATAATGTGGACAATATAAATTATATTTCACTGTTTACAGATACTTAGAAAGGGAACTGGTACATTATGTGAATCTCTTTTAATGGTCCAAGCTTATCATGCTAATATTATATTTCCTAATAAACAAGAGCAAGAGTTGCAGAAGTTAACAAAAACTGGTCACTTGTTGGACCAAGAAACATATGTAGGAGGGCATGTTGAAGCTTTAGAATCTGGAGTTTTCAGAGCTGATATTCCTTATCGTTTTAAAATTGTACCAAGTGCAGTAGATGAATTAATAAATGGTGTTAGACACGCTTTAACACATGCTATACAAGTAGAAGAAAAGGTACCACTTGAAATGGTAACAAATTTTGAAGAAGTGGTTGAAGAAATTACAATAAAATTGAACGATTTAAAAAGTCAACCATTAAGATTAGAAAATCCTGTAATTTATCATTTGGATGTTGGTGCCATGTATCCAAATATTATTTTAACTAATCGACTTCAACCATCCGCGATGGTCGATGAAACTATTTGTGCTGCATGTGATTATAACAAACCAGGAGCACTATGTCAAAGAAATATGCAATGGATGTGGAGAGGAGATTATTGTAAGATGATATAATATATAATAATACCTTTTAAAGTGCAATATTATATACGAATACGTTTCTTTACTTGATTTCAGTTACTGCAAATTTAAGCGAGTATCAACGGATGCAACAACAACTTGAAAATGAAAAATTTCCATCACTATTCCCGGACGGACCTCGAAGAGCGTTTCATGAATTATCTAAAGAGGAACAAGCATCATATGAGAAGAAACGACTCACGGAATATTGTAAAAAAGCTTACAAGAAAGTTAAAATTACCGGCATGGAAGAGAGGACGCAAACGATTTGTCAAAAAGAAAATTCATTTTATGTTGATACTGTAAGAGCATTTAGGGATAGAAGATATGAATATAAAGGGCTCACTAAAGTTGCAAAACAAGAAGTAGCAGCAGCTGTAGCAAAAGGAGACGCGGCCGAAATTAAATCTGCTAAAAGTCGAGAAATACTGTACGATTCGTTACAACTTGCTCATAAATGTATTTTAAACTCTTTTTACGGATATGTCATGAGAAAAGGGTATGTGTTGTATTTTATTTCCTTTTTTTATCATATTTAAAATTATTAACATGGTATTTGGTATGTTAGATCTCGATGGTTCAGTATGGAAATGGGTGGTATAGTATGTTACACAGGGGCACATATCATTATGAGAGCTAGAGAAATTATAGAACAAGTGGGACGTCCTTTAGAATTAGATACAGACGGAATTTGGTGTATTTTGCCGGCATCTTTCCCTGATAACGTGGTCGTACATACAACTCATTCAAAGAAAAAAAAGCTTGCAATTTCATACCCAAATGCTGTTCTTAATTTCATGGTGAAGGTAAATTGGAATTGTGATATGATTTTTTTTTATTCATTGAAATTTTGTAATGCTATTTTCATATTATTTATAGGACCAATTTACTAATAACGTATATCACGAACTTGTTGACCCGCAAAATTTTACATATAAAATTAGAAGTGAAAATTCTATATTTTTTGAAGTGGATGGTCCTTATTTAGCTATGATATTACCAGCTGCAAAAGAAGAAGGGAAAAAATTAAAGAAACGATATGCAGTCTTTAACTTTGATGGTTCTTTAGCTGAATTGAAAGGTTTTGAAGTAAAACGAAGAGGTGAACTTCAATTGATAAAAGTTTTTCAAACTTCCGTTTTTGAATCTTTTTTAAAAGGTAACACATTAGAAGAATGTTATGCATCAGTAGCTAAAGATGCGGATTATTGGCTTGATATTCTTTACAGCAAAGTAAATATATAACATTGTTAATTTTATTAAATTCGATATATTAACAAATAAATAAAAAGAAATTTTTAGTGTGCAGATATGCCAGACTCGGAATTGTTCGATCTTATATCCGAAAATAAATCAATGTCACGGAAATTAGAAGATTATGGAAGTCAAAAATCTACATCCATTTCCACTGCTAAACGATTAGCTGAATTCTTAGGTGATCAAATGGTTAAAGATGCTGGCTTAGCATGTAAATTCATCATTGCTAATAAACCTCAAGGTGCACCGGTAACGGAACGGTAAATGAAATTTTACTTTCTTACAAAGTAAATTATATAATGAATAGAATTGTGTAACTTATTTTAATATTAGGGCAATACCGTTAGCAATATTTCAATCGGAACCAGCAATAAGAAAGTACTATTTGCGTAAATGGTTAAAGGATCCTAGCTTGCAAAGTGACGATATACGGAGCATTTTAGATTGGAGTTATTATATCGAAAGACTTGGAAATGCTATTCAAAAAATTATTACAATTCCAGCAGCAATGCAAGGGGTACTTATTTTTTTTTTTTTTTTTTGTATAAATGTATAAACTTTTCTGATGTTCAAATACAACTAAACTAAAGAATAACTTTTCTTTGTAGCTGGCCAATCCAGTTCCTAGAGTAAAACATCCTGACTGGTTGCACAAAAGGGTAATAGAAAAGGGTTCAACACACACACAAAGAAAGATTACAGACATATTTACCAGAGTGCCTAAACGTAAAGATACTGATAATAATGACGAAAGTTTAGAATCATCCGATACATGTGACATAGAAGATGTAGCGAAAGATGCGACTACATTTAAGCAACCATTACCGGTCGTTAATAAAAAAAAACGCCAGCGTTTTGAAGAAAATGAAGCAGAAAACGCAAATAAAAGTTGGAGAGAAGTCTTAGGTTCGCCACCACCTAAAGGAACAACAAAGGAAGAAAGACTAAAATGGTTGGAATTTCATAAGCAAAAGTGGGCTTTTCAAGCTAAACAGAGAGCCGAATATCAAAAGAACAAAAAAAGTAAACGTTCTGATAATAGTTCGGATCAAATTAATTGGGGTGTCGTAAGAAAGACTAACACATCCACATTAGGCGGCTTTTTGAGACAAGCTCAAAGAAAGTTATTTATGACACCATGGCAAATTATTCAAGTAGACATTTATGTTTCTCTTTTCTTTTTTCTTAGCAATTATATTTAAAATTCAACAGCTATATTGAATAATTCAAATGATTCATTAAACTGCTTAGATATCGCCAACAAACGAGCCTGGTTTATATCGTTTATGGGTATTAGTCGATAGAGAACTTCATCATTTACGTCTTGTGATACCTCGTATATTTTATGTGAATACCCGTAAGGCTAAATCTGATCCAGAACCAGGTAAAAAGGTATCTTGGAAAAAAAGTATGAAAGTTCTTCCGCGATCTCGGCCTGTGTATAACTTATATCAGTATTCTGTGCCAGAAAAACTGTATCAAAAACATAACCAGTAAGTTTTTCTTTTCAATTATTATTCAAATTTGATTTCAATCAATCAACAATTGATTTCAATATTGATAATCTAAGTTTCTTAATTCGTTCTCCGTTCGTAGGGAACTTTTAGAGGATTTGAGTAAACCAGAAATTGAAGGAATTTATGAAACTCAAATGTCACTGGAGTTCAGAGCTATCCTTCAATTAGGTTGCATTTGTATAGTCGATCCTAAAACAGCACGCACTATGACGGACGGTGCGGACACGTTTACCTTAGATCAATTAGAGTTCAAGAGTATTGCTGTGCAACCATATCTGAAAAATGTAATAACTTTTTTAAAATATACTTGTTCTATAAACTAGCAAAAACATCCATTTTGTTTCAGCTTCATGAAATAAATTATATCTTCTTGTACCATCATTGGAGTTCCAATCATCAAAGAGCTTTATGGGGACTGTTTCTAAATACAAGTAAGAGAGCTCACATATTCGTTTTGGATTCAGTTGCATCGAATCAGATGCCTAATATGAATACATTGTATACTCAAGAACGAAATATAGTGTAAGATTTACAAATTCTGTGTAATACTTATATGATACTATGATAAAAATTACAAGGTAATTCTTTTACAGTGAGTCTATGAACGGCAGGGATAAAGTAAAATTTTTACCAGAATCGATGCACTTTGAATTAAGATTCGAAACAAATTTCCAACAAGTTTGCCGTATATTACAAGCGGCTATAACTGTATATAAAAATGAAGGACATGGTGCAACAATAATTATTTTCCAAACAGCTTTGGGTAAACTTTAATTAAATTTACATATAGATTTTCCCAAACATTTCTAAACGTCATTTTTTATTTGATTTGTTTATTTTTTATTTTTAAGTTGTTTATTTACTTTTTATATTCTTTATTTATATATGTATTGTTTTTCTTTGACTTTTACTTATATTATTTCCATTTTATTAGATAAAACAACATTAGTAAATCAGATGCCATTACTTAATGACTTTCCTCTTATTAATACACATGTACAAGATATTGAAAATTTATATAACACATTGGAATGGCAGAAAGTTGGTGCAAAAATAATGATACGACATTTTTTTAAGAGCCAACAAATTTTTGAATTAATGACAGAGCAATGTAGATTCTTTCACGCTCCGATTGGAAATATTCCCGCAGATCCTATTATGTTTGGTGCCGACTTATTTTACGCTAGGCATTTGCAAAAAAATAACTTTGTCTTATGGTGTTCTCCAACAGAGAAACCTGATTTAGGTGGTAGTGAAAATGATGATAACAGGTTGTACTTATATTTCGTGATGAAATTTATATTATGAAATTCGAGTTATTATCATTATATTAATGAATTTAATTGCAGATTATTGACGGATTTTGAAGAAAGTTCACATTGCACTGCAAATAATCCTGGAACTTATTCTAGTGTCTGTATTGAATTAGAGATAGAGAGTTTAGCAGTTAATACGTTATTACAGTACCACCATATTCACGACATCGACGGTACTAGTAATTTTGTTGCATTTCATAATCATCAACAAACGTCCGTACATGTACGTAAAGTTTTTGGTCAAGTATATTGAGGAGATATATAAAAATATGTATATATATATAAGTAAAATCTCTGCAGGATATGGCAGTAGGTGATCTTATGACAAGTATGATTCCCAGTTACGACGAAACTGTCCTTTGCAGTCCTGCTTTTAAATCATTGCGAAGTATGGTCAATGCATGGCTACTAGATGTATCAGTTTACAAAAATATATTTGCAGACTATCAAATCATTCATTTTTACAGGTAAGCATAGGCATTTATTGCTTATATATTTAATCTACGTATATTTAATCCGTAAATTTATATTTTTTAGATGGTTGCGTTCATGTAACGCTTTACTTTACGATCCTGCTTTAAGAAGAACTTTACATACCTATATGAAAAAATTATTCATACAATTATTAGCAGAATTTAAAACCCTGGGATCTATAATTGTTTTCGCAAATTTTAATAAGATCATTTTATGTACTAAAAAAAGATCAGTGTCTGATGCATTAGGCTATATGGAATTTGTTGTTCAAACAATACGCAATAAAGAAATTTTTCATAGTATTGAAATAACTTTCGAACAGTGTTGGGAGTATTTAGTATGGCTCGATGTGGTAAGTAAAATTTTTTTTTATATTATGATAATGAATAATGTAGTTGTGTATACGAAAAATCTGGTACAAATTGACAGCATAATTTTGCCGGTATAAGAGGAAAATTACCGAAAGAAATGCAAGAGACTACTGTAAATAAAACTGTTAGTGATGAGAACGTTGCGGAAGAAGACGAAGATGAGAATACAGTAAGTACTTACACAACTTTTTTTTCTTTTTTTTCATTTTCGATGGTTTCATTACATATTTATTTTTGTTAAGCCTGAAATAACAATGAATTGGAATTTAATGGAATGTCTTCCTCAAGAAGCTGCCTGCCGGTCGAGTTTTAGCGCTATAATAGCGGGATATATTAATGCTATTTATCAGTTTATGTCTGAAAATGAACTGAATACTACTGTAAGGCCTAACAGATTAAGATCGAATAGTTTAAGTCAAAGTTTAACTCCACAACTTGGATTAGGATCCCTCGAGAATACCGCTGATTTTGCTAAAAAACTTATATCAGGAGATATGTCTCAGAAACTGTTTCGGTAAATATTGTTTCTTCGCTTCATATTGCATAAAGACTTTAATCCCCGTTTTATTCATTTTATTCAATTATATTGTAGAATTGTGCAAAATATACATAAAAAAGTTCCAGAAAAAACATTAACAATTGAAGAATATCCAAATTTGGATTTAGATGGTAAAGATAGCAAGAAAATTAATCCTGCATTAGAACTAATTAAAGCAGTTTGTAAGGTATTTAATCATAAGTATAGATATGTTATGACTATTTTGCGAATTAATCGAAAACAGAAACTAATTTTAACTGCAGGTTTTATCTCTGGATAAAGAAGTTGAAACTGAAGTGTACCATTTACAAACAAACTTGTTAAGATTAATTAAAGTCGGCATGTTTAGTGATCTAGTTGAATGGAAAGATCCATGTATATCTTTAATTTTACCTGAAATCATTTGCAAAGCATGTAATCACACAAGGGATATCGATCTTTGCAAAGACAATTTTTGTGTTATGGAACAGAGCAGGTATGTAATATCATAAAAATACGTATATAATGTAATACATAAGAATATTGTTTTTGTAGGTACATATGGAAATGTCCCCTTTGCAAAATGTCTTACGAAAATGAAGAAGTAGAGTACTTTTTGATAGATGTATTAAATCGTAAAAGTATGGGTTATATATTACAAGATTTGCAATGTTGTAAATGTAAGGAAATTAAGAGAGAAAATATGAACGAACTTTGTTCTTGTTCTGGTAACTTTAAAACTCTGATTTCTAAAGATGAAATGATCAAAATTACATATATTTTTATATTTATTTACTTAGCGTGAAGGGTAACAATTTTAATATAAATATTCTAATGTTATGAATATTGGTAGAGACATAATGCATTCATTTTTGCACATCTGGATCTGAAATTAAAGTGTCTATGTGTTTTAAATCATCTATCGATTTATGTAATATCATTTAAAAAGTAACCATACCTGCAAACTTGAATGTAGGGAATTGTTTCGGATCGCCTACTATATTACACTGTTTAGCAATTCTCTCGAGTTCTGCCTTTCTCTCTTTTTCAACTTCCGGACCAGCATCAACTATTTTCCCACCACTAAATTTATAAATTAATATCAGACCGGTACTACTGTGTCAAAATATTTCATTATTACTTACGCGCTTTTCGATTTATATTCACGAATTTTATCTACGAATAATTGTTGGATGGGATCCTTTGCTGTTTGAAATGCTGGTGCAAGAATCCCAATGTTACGTTTAATAACTTTTGGTGTATCTGCAGCCACTCGTTGGAGAATCATTTTTCCTTGTCAAGTCGAGTATAAAATACGTATCTAATTAGAAAAACTGAATGAAAAATATGTGAAATGACACATGACAGAAACGAAAATCAGAAAATATCTTAAAATAACGATTTTAAATAAAATTATAAATTCACATGTTTAAATAAACGAAAAATTATACAAGATTTTTCTTACGTAATATAGGTTATATTCGTTACATAATATATAACAATAAAAAAAATAAAAAATTATAAAAAAGCACACTAAAATATCAAATAAATGTAAACAATATTCTTAAAAATTGTACTCTGATTTAAAATAATACATCCTTACTTGTTCAGTTAGACAATAACTAAGAAACACTCGTCGATAATTCGATACCATAGAATATATATGAATCCATAGAGTGTACACTTACGATAAGCTCTCCACTAGTAGCAGAAATATCATTTCGGTATCAGTTATTTGATTGGTCGAAATCATAATGTAAATAAATCCAATATTATAATTTATTAAAAAATATAGTTTATTTCAAAGATTAAAATATTTATTTACACCTATTTTTAATTAGAATATTTTTTTATAACGTTACCATTAAAGTTCGATGATTCCATGATATCTGACATCATTTCTATATTTGAAATTGGAATTTCGAAGAGTTTATATAATATTTCGTTATATAATGCAATATAATAGTAACTAAAAATTTCGATTCTTGTTAACCATCTGTTTATTCGTATACCCCGACTGTAGCGTGGTTCCAACGGAAAGAGCAGAATATGAGAACGAATGAGAGAAGAGAATGCATACGCCCACCAGCGATTGGTCAAAGACATTAAGCCGCGGGGTGGGGAGGTGGAGCCCGCACTTAGTTTCATTCATGAACGCCTGGGTCGTAGCCATAATACATTTGTAATCTGTATTGTGTACGGGTATACCGCGTTAGTGCTGCCGATGTGCGTGCGCCTCACAGTCGTACACGTGATTCTTGTTTTGTGTTCGGTTCTCTTTTGGTGTTTTTCGTGTACATTATCTGGACAATTGATACAGTTGCGCTCTTCATTGGATTTTACATTGGAAAACAGGTAAGTGAGCACGTTAAAACCAGTTCACCTGCGCGCTTTCTGCGTGATACGAGCGCGCGAACGTGAATCTTCGAAAGTTTCGAACGGGCTAGTCTTAGGCCGTTTCAAGTTTTGTCAACACGAGTAGAATGTTTGAAAAACGACACGAAGGAATTGTGAGTTATTACGAAAGGGTAGAACGTAGCGTCACGAGAAAAGTATACGCCTACGTTCGGTCAGGCCTATATTTGTTTTGACGGAGTGTTCTCTTGGTTACTTTGCATCCCACGGGCAATCGGGAAATGAATATTATAATCTAAGTTACGCGTTAGAAGCATGTCACAAACGAGAATCAAGTTTCAGAGGGTTTATTTACACCGGCTAGAGAACCGCGTTCGAGGCAAGTGAACCGAAGTTTTGCCCTCTGCGACTTTGCGTTTACATCTTTCTTTGTACTTCCGATGACCCCTGTGTAACAATACAAACTTTTTCACACCATCGCCCTTTGGCTACACGTATTCCCAGACAATTGTGTATTATCTCGTGTAAATGCGAGCGTCGCGATTTAGAAGATTCGATTACGAACCTGACGTCATGTCGTTTATTATTCGTATCTTTATTTCACTTGTAATATATTTATTCGTAGAAAAGTCGATTGCGCAATAGAGATAACGATTCCGTTGTGCTTAATCGAAACTCGAACGTGTGTAATTGGTGTGTTTCAAACAAGGCTCGTTCGCAATGAAATTCGACACTCGATATTTACAAGAACATTTCGAAGATTAGTTCTCCTACATTGATTCGTATCGATCGTAAATATCTTGTACCTGATAAATCCTATCGTATCTTGCGTCACGTGCAATTTCACTTTTATCATTTCGACCAATATCGAACGTATATACGGTCCGTTTGCGGAATTTTTTTTTTTTTTTTTAATGGCCGTCTCTTTCAAAATATTATTTTTCGGTTAATTAGAAATCGACAAATAAATTTATCGCAACCACTACGCGTTACCAGATACGACGAAACGTATTGTATCGATATAGGGTTCATGACAGGTATAACTTATGAACATGACTCGTAATACGTAATAGACGTGATTTCGTTGTAATCTTTTTGCGATTCCACGTCTTTGTAACAGAAATCGCAAAATAACGATGATGGGTTCGCGGACGCGAAGAAAGAATCTCATAGGTTTTTTCGTATCTTGAAATTAGTCGCTTGTAAAATATTTTAATAGACGATCATTGCCAACCTAATCGAGCCGGTGAAACGTATGGACTTTAACGAAAAACATTGACCTCGGTATAGCAGCGACGTTAGATCCTATTTACAAATTCATCGAATTTTTATCCCCACGTTTCAGATCCCTGACAAACAGTTTCTGTCGGGTCTGGATTAATTTTTTCTGTGGTGTCTGCGTAACATATTTCGCTGGTAACGCGTGTAGGTAATATTTCCGTCGAACAGTATTTGGTATACACACAGAGACGGGAGAGAAAGAGCGAGAGAGGGGAGCGGGAGAGAGATAGGAGGCGTGAGCGAGAGAAATAGCGCGTTGGACAGTGTAAGTTAAACGCATACGAGGGATGGCTAGCCTGGCAATTTAAAAAAGGAACGCGATGCCCTCGGTGTTGGTGGGTCGAATGGTTTTTGTACACTTTCTCGGATCTCGGGGAGTACAGCATGGCAACACCGCGACCTACCATGCTTCTTCCCTCGTTTGTCTCTCGACTGTTTCTTCTCTCTACCAAAGACGCGACAAATATCAAAGGCCAGAAGACACCGCGGTGACAAAGCTGCGCGAACGTTCTGACATTGCACCGGGGTTAGAAAGAGACGGGGCCAGAGTAAGAGAGATAAAGCGAGGGAGCATGCGCGCGAGAAAGAGAGGGAAGAAAAGACCGTTGATCGGTTTAGAGACTAGAAGACAATTCCTGCTTTGCCAAATATATCTCCTATTGAAAGCTGTAGACAAAAGGAGAATTCCTAGTTCGCCATACGTCTTCGTTCCTTTTTTAAGAAATACACGGTCTACAAACCTAGCCTATACGTCGCTCGATATTCGCGACTAATACGATCTCGAAGTGACAATCGTTCGATAGTTGCCGCGCTTTCGATTATCGAACCAAGTGGTTCGCTATAGGTGCGTCGTTCAAACTGGTGGTATACCGGTAGTTGGCGAGTCGGGTCGAGCCGGTGAAACGAATTTCGGAATCGTGGATGGATAACGGGCGTTGCGTCGGTTTGAATAAGTTCGAAAGTCAAGCGAGTAATGAGATTTTTCCCCATATGGGTTCATCGTGGGTGCTGAAACTCGCATACGGGTCCATGCATCCCGTGACCTGTAGGAACGTCTGCCCGCATCTGGAAACCCAGCGGCAGCTCCTCGAAAGATATTATATTGCTCTCTCGCCGGAGTTGAAACAATAGACACTTCAACTTCTCGAAGGACAGGCCAGTTTGTACACGGTGTCTCAGAAAAACCAAACGAAAATCCTGCTAGTCCCGTGACCCTGCCGTTTCCTCTCAGTCGCACGTAAGAATTTTATGCCGCCTTTTTTCACCGCCATTTTGTTACCGTTTTAGCGATTAACAGGTTATACATTTTTTTTCTCTTTTTTATCAAGGTAATCGAGTTAGAAGTACAGAATCATTCCGATCGAAGCAAAATTATAGGACTAAGGATTACGAACGATTTAAATAACGTTTTAAACGAGGGATCGAAGTTTCGAGGAAAACAATTAACGCATATAGAGAGAAAAGTGTTTTTCCGTCTCGCCTCTCCTGCCTCGGTTCCATTTCATGGACTGGAAAGTCCAAGAGCTGCCGAGATAGTTCTAACTGGGTAACTTTAATGCTATGCATGAAACATCAGAGTGTGCGATAGTCTCTCTTCGTTTCTTCTCCTTTGTTCCAGTTAGTGGGTAGAAAATTTGAAATGTTACCCCGAGGTCGAGCTTGTACATCGTCTAATGGCGAACGTTTTTCGGTATGCCGGTCAGCAGCTCGCGGAGTAAAATAAACCAGCGGTGTTACGACTTTACCCCTCCGTATCCAGCGATCTTTTCCTTCGCTTTGGACATTCGGAAAGGCAGGTAGACGCATCCGAGTGGAAATGGCATCCCCGTGTTTGCGCGGAAGTCGGCCGGACACTTTAAAGGCCGAAACCGATCGCGTTCTTCCCTTCCAGGGTCCCAGCGATGATGTTCAGGTATATGTAATAGAGGGAACAAGTATGAAATATGGCCAGGATCATCGTAATTAGGGTGCCGTGGAGTCTTCAGATTCGACGTCCCCTTTTGTTGTACCTTTTCGAAGGTCGCTTAGTCCGAACGCGTTAAAAAATACAGGTATCGAAATTTAATTAGATTACGTATGCGATCTGGATTACAGACGATAAGTTAATCTCGTTTCTTTTTTGTCTTTTTATAAACACGCTTCATTCGGGGCTTTTTTTTTTTTTTTTTGATTATTTTTTCTCCTCTTCAATAATATCGTCAAACAAAATCTTATCTGTCGTTGAAGGATCGAGAGATAACTAAACGCTGTAATTTAAATTGGATTTCTGAGAAATTGAATTTCTCTTGAAATATTTTACACCGTATCGCGGAAGAATTTTCGGTGCGCAGAAAATCACGCGTCGCTGCCCGAATTGTTTCCTCGACGCGTGTCCTTTGTCGTGCACATCCACGAAGTGATTTTTCGTGTAACAATTGGCTAATCGATAATGTCAGCTGTCTGTCTTTCAGATGGTTACACCGATAGGAATCGAGTCGAAGATACGTTTGTAGTTTTTATCAGAACGATTTCCCTGGTATGTTTGCTCGAATTTAATCGTTTAATTATTCCTCACCGATGGAACCGGTATATCTTTCTTTCGATAATTGTTCCGTTAGATAAACGAATCTGGGAAATCGTACCTTTCGTCACGTCGAATCGATATCATCTGCGAGATAAGGATCGCTATCAGCTGGATCGTTGAATGAGAGAATCGTCAACATTGTTAACGCCGTAATTAAAAACTGCGTCGCGGGGGAGAGGATTTTGTTGACCGTCTCGGAGAGAATCCTTGAGATTATTTCAGGCCAAGCCTTCGCAATATTATCGTAAATATTATTACGAGCGCCTTTCTCCGCTTGATACTTTGTTCGTTTAAATCTGCGAGTAAGTGAAAACGACATCTATCGAAAAGTTAAGAAAAGAATTCTCACGATAGGATAACCGTGTTCTTTTCGCGGAAACGTTTCCGTAGAAGACAAGAGTTTCGAGAAGACGACGTATAGCTTCTTATCGAGAAGTTATTGGCACGTTGTATCAGGGAGCGGGTTAAAAAAAGCGGAATTTCGAGGCGCTTTGTAGCTGGTGTAGCAGGAGTATTTGGTCCGTGTACAAAGAGCCGTGAGAGTCGATGGCGGTACTCGAGCACTTTTCCACCTACCATCTGTCGTTTGGGCTTCCAGCCGGAGTAACCTGATCTTTGTAGAAACCAGGGTTCGAAAACCTCCTACGTATATACACGACGCTAGTGCCTGCAGTTCCTCGCATCCCCTTACGCGCGTGAACCTTTTTAAAAATTGCACTTCTCACTTGGATCTTGCTAAACTTCTTTATCTTCGCGGTCTCTGTCCCCCCGTTATCCCGCTCTATCCTCTTGCTCGGCCTGTTCGGGCTGACTCGCCGTTCTCCGGTATCGATGCGAGACAAAGGAAATCACGGAGAGTAATTGCGATGATTCTGTTAGGAAGATAAAAAGCCTGAGAATGGCGGAGAGGCGCACGCGCGCGCGCGCTCGAGTGGTATTCGTTTGAACGAGCAACAGGCACGACGATTCTCGCGTTTTAGAGGAACGGAGGCGAGCGTGAAAAGGAAGAGTCGGTTGGAAGAGTAGGTACGTCATGTGGAAGAGAATTTACTGTGCAGGTTGCAAATAAAAAGGAACGGTGATTTAGCATCTCCGGGCGGCGCGCGTTCAAGAGGCGCGTGCGAGCGTGTTCGTTCCACGAGGAACGTCTGTTTTTAAAGCGAGCTGCGACCGAGCTATTAAGCGCCCGAACCGCGACTTATGCTTTTCACGTGCAGCCACTGCCTAAATATCGAATTTACACGCGGCTATTCCAGCGAAACGCCCTTCGCGCGCCGACCGATCATCCTTCCTCCGCCAACCAACCAGCAGAATTTATTCCCGCGCTCTATGCGTCCTATAGCAATCAATTTACCAATGGCGCAACTATAAAAGTCTTTAACCTCTTGCCTTTACCGCCGTTTACGTTTCTTTCCGTTCGTCGTTCAACCGAAAGCAGAGGCAAACGCGAAATTCGCGAATCGATCTGTGTTACCGATATCTTATCTCGATCGCGATTACCGTTAACGCGATTTAATTTAATCTCGGGAAGGCAAGGAGTTGAAGCGCGCCGATCTCGCTAAATCATTTTATTGCACGATGTTCATTGTTCGTTTTCGCTGAAGTAACATTTTTTTCCAGCCGAAATGGATATGGAATCCCTGTACGACTACGGGGAGGAGGAACAGGATTTCTACGAGGAGAGTCCTGGTACCAGGAAAGGTTACCCGATCGATCACAGATCCATCAAGGTCAGTGATACTCTTTGACCGTTCGCTCGAGCGAGGCAAAGACGGAAGGAAGACGATCGGGCCTAAATTTAACCGCACACGATTCCACAGGTGACACTCAATTACACCCGGGTCTAATTCTGAAGCGGCGCGCAATTTCGAAATGCAAGAGGTCCGATCTCGGCGAAAAATGTTTCTGCAGCCGCGTGATTGCGCCGCGGCGTTATTTTCGGGCTTGCCTTTGATGTCAGCTCGTCGAGCTCGCGAGCTGCCAGCCCCCTCTCTATTGTGTAATTGTCATCGACACTTCGATCTCGCGATCGTTTTCCTTTCGTTTTAGTCCCGCCACGAAACCGAGAGTCCGCGCCGAGGAAGAGAAGAATGCCAGAGATAGATGGAATGTGAGAAGTTTCTGCCATTTTTCTCTCTCTCCCTCTCTTTTATACCTAACGTAGTTGCGTCGTAATCGCGATCAGTCTCGCGACGAAAAGAAGGAAAAAGAGCGAGCTGTTTTTACGATTATTATTCCCGAACCTCGACGTTCGAGGAATCGTTTCGTTGCGATGGACAAATTATTTCGTACGATCGTTCACGAGAGGGTGGAATTATGATTATCTCGCCTTAACCGACCAGGCCGATATAACGCCGTTCACTTTGTTCGAGAGGCGATCTAATCGCGAGCTTTAGATATTTCACCTGAAAAGAGACGGCGTTACCGAAAGCATCGCGGGGGAAGAGGAAAAAGTCTGGAACATCTAGCAAGCGTACCGTATCATTTCGCAAATTATTAATTAACCCTGATGGCTCGTTAGGGGCGTTAGCGTGCACGAAACGCGATCGTTTTTATTAACCGGAGAGAGAGAGAGAGAGAAGGAGCGAGGTCGAAATAGGCCAATCCTGCTCTATTTTCGCGGTGATAGTTGACGTTGGCAACTGCGTTGGCAGAGGTTGCGATTGTACGAGTGCCAGTAACAATTCGTTCCGGAGCTGCTCTCCGCCTTCGTTTCATGAATGAACGTACAGCCAGCGTTCGTTTCTCATCCCCTCTCGCTCTTCTATCCCTCCCTCGCCTCACGTGGTCACCGTCTAACGCTTCTAACACGTTCTCTTTCTCCCTTGGTCCTCCTCTCGCTCTCTCTCTCCCGCTCTCTTTCTCCTCGTTTCACTTGGTTGCGCCCTGAACATCGGTCTCTCTTTGTTCTCGCCTCTCTCTCCCTTCCTCTCTCCCGTAACCCCTCCTTCTTCTTCCTCCTACTGTTTCCCCTCGCTTTATATTCCTTCGGGTTCCTCGCTGGCGGAGTAGACACGAAATCTTGGATAGCGTGCGCTTATGTAAGGCGTGATGTTTAATTGATAGCTTAGCCGGGGAACTATGTAAATGATCGTTCCGTGTAACGAGGTTATACAAGTTTCGAATTAACCGAACACGTGATGGTGTAATGGAGCCTCGGACAATTTCACGTCGCGTTTCAGCCACTCTCTGGTTAACCGAATGGCATTCGCTCTTCTTTTCTCACCTTGGCTGCGCTCGGCTCGCGGCGAGAAACGCGTCTTCTCTCCGTTTCTTCCTTTCGTTTCTCCTTGTTCGGCGTCTGCTGCTGGCCCCCATCTGTCCCGACCGCGGTGGGATCAGGTCGACTTGGCTACCAGCTTACGCACTTTTGCCCGCAGTTTCAGCAACTGCCACTCGGCTTCTCGATAGGACCGAACATGGCGGTTAACAGGCGGCCTCTCGGGATCGCGTTCGCGAGACCTAGACCGTCGAGGGCCGATGGGGCCCCGTCGACCGCGATAGATTAATCAAAGACCACTCCGTCTTCGCGGCGCTATTCATCGAAAGAAACCATCCCATAGGATTGATAAACGAGTTAGCTCGAGGAGGGAGGGCGGAGGGAGGAACGGTAGCGACAGGAAGGAGGAGTAGTAATCCTTCGAAAGCGAAAGGGAGAGGTGGAAGAGACGGAAAGTCGGTGAGTTAGTTAAGAGGAACGGGATGTAGGGAGATGCGGGAAGAAACGCGTGCACGGCAGCCGGTGCTCGGGGGAGGAGAAAGGAGAAATCTAAGTCGCCAGAAATAGCATCCCTTCTCGCATCATGTAGCCAGACCTTCTGCATGCGCCGTTCGTTCTAGTCGCATGCACCGTTGCCTCACCTACGTCACACGCTCTCTAGCGCCCGGTGCATCCTCTCTTCTCCTCTCTTCTCCTCTCCTCTCTTCTCTTCTCTTCCTCTGTGCCCCTGTCTCCGTTGCCTTTGCTTCTTTTCATTAACGAGCCGAGGGTTGGCGGAGGAGAATAACGTCGTTATACAATCTAACATCTCGTGGCAACGCGCGCGTCCAACTCAGCCCACGGCGATACGCAGAAGCTGCGTGAAACACAAGGGAACCGAGGTTCTGTCTTTCCAACGATTTTTCGAAACCGTGACTAAGTTTTCTTCGACGGAGAAACAGGTTCGAACGCGGCGCCATGTTTTTTCCGCGGAATTTTTCGAACGGTCACACGACCCCCTTCCGAGTTCCCGTTTCTATGAAGGATTATTTTGGAAACGCGCGTTCCCTCGATGAAAGGTGGGTCCTTTCCGCGGCGGAAACGCTTTAATCGACGGCCTGGCTCTCGCGCGTTCGCTCTCTGCTATCTTTAATAATTCCGAATGAGATATGGCGGCGGAAGCGGGGAGGCAATCCGGGAGAATTCGAATCAGATTGACGATAAGGGCCTGTCTAGAACAATTAGCGATCGCAATCGTTCCCGTTCGCTCGCCATCGATTCAGGATTAAACGATTTGGGCGTGGTGCATCCGCTTCCTTTCCTAGCTTCCCGCTGCATACTGATTATACCTGTTTTCCCCTGACAATGGCCGTCTTGATAGGTCGATCGAAGTAACCGGTGGTTATCTAGGCTTTTCGAGACGGGCTGTATTCTCTTCGGCTTTGTCGCGGTAGATTTTCGAGCAGGACCTCCGACCAGCGTCTTTTCTTTCGATCCACGACGCCTCGAAACGTCGAATTGACACTCGCAGCTAGCAATCATCCCGTTTCCTTCGCGAACGTTCACGAATCGCGTCACGTAATCCTTGCGCTGCCGAATTTCACTGATATTCAGAGTTTCGTTCCTCTTCGGGGCCATCTGTCGATGAATATTTAATAAGAGGAAAGCAGGACAGCTGTTGTCAGCGCAGGAACTGGCCACTTGGCCGTTTCTCTGCCGGAAGTCCTCCGCGGAACTCGTCGAAAAACGATCCCCCGGTTCGCGTTCGGATCAAACCTATCCTCCCACGATTCTTCTCTTTTGTTTCTCACTTTTTTCTTTTTTCTTTTTTAATCGCCTCGTATCGATTCGAAATAAACGGTTAAAATATCGACCACTCGTCGAGCGATGAAAGAATTACGCGCGTGTAGTTTCGAATTTCTTTCGGAAAGAGACGGGAAAAGGGGCAAGAAGAGAAAAAGAGATTTGGAAAGGCGAAAATGAGCGTAAACCTCGACGGAACTTTCGATTCGCGCCGTCTTTGTATCGATCCACGATCGGAGATGTCGGAAATTCCTTTTTAGTCTCTGTCTTTCCTCGTTTCTCGTTAGTACTCGGCTTTCCAATTAAACTGGCAATTATCGCGAGCGCAATGAAAGGAAGAAGAAAGAGTATTCGTCTCGGCAGTTAGATCTCCTTACAATCGATCCTAGGGAGAGAGGTTCACGAGCTTCTAAATATACGAGGTTAACCTTTTGGCTTTTAACGAGGGGTAATAAAATCCATGCCCGTTATTTACGTCGCAGAAGCCGCGGCAAGCAGGTCGATCTAGCGGAAAAGTTTTTAATCGCGCGTGTCTTCTGTCATTCATCGCTGATAAATAGGAGCGGCGTATAAATAGCGAGCGGGAACGATGAATGGCGGACGTTACGTGCCCATCGACGTTTTTCTCTCGTTCTCGGTTCATTGATGATACTTACTCGCGTTTATCGAGGCCCTGCTCCCTCGTGATCCTACTCGATCGATCCGTTTCCCCGATTATTCCCGGTAAAGATACATCGAAATAGAACCGCGACGCTCTCCTCTCCTTATCTAATCGATCGCGCTTCGGTATTTCCAGCCAATCGCCAACCCCGTGTTTTCCATTGATACCCTAGCCCTAAACCAGCGCGTTGCAACCTTCCCACCGGACGAATTCTAGCCGACGCGATCGTTTTCTCCTGTCGGCCCCGAATCGAAGATCGACGCTTCCTCGCCAGGCGTTATCTTATCTCGGGGCCCGCGCGCGCGCCAACGATCAGGCGACATTCGGTCTCTGAAAACATCGATAGTTCATTGACGAAGCGTCTGGCCATTCGATCGCACTGCCTTCCTCCTAGAATCGTGTCTACGAATACTCGCTATCTTCCCTGGTTCCAAATATTAGTTCCGAAACGAGCGAAGATCGTCTTTCGGGCTCCTCGATTTCTTCGCGATCTCGCAGAGAGGTAGAAACTTTATTTCCATTCGGTGTCTCACCCTGTTCGATTATTTCTAGATTATACCTCGATTATTCCTCGACAGTTTCGCGTGTTCGTCGTTTAATCGTGTTATTCTTTCTTTAATTTATAATCACGCTGTCAATTAACCGGCCTTAGCCGCGTTAAACATGAACAACCGAACGTCTCGTCCGTTCATTTTGCGTTTGACACGCGTCTCCACCTGTCGATATCGCTCGGTTAAGGAACCGGCGAGCGTTTCGCGAAGCACGGCCGCGGATCGCGCGGAATTCGACGTGGAACGAGCTCTCAGTCCGCGATCCCTGTTTCGCGCGATTCGATTAATCGAATCAGGAGAACGACTCGGAGATATCTCGTTCGGTCGGACGTTGAATGTTTCAGGACGGGAGGATTTTTAGACGACGTACGGGAGTTCGGTTCGAGGTCGAAAAAATATTTTCGAGCATTCCTGCTCCTGCTGGCTGCTGCGTGGTTCGAATAGATCTACATGTCTGAAAGGACCATTACCGGGAACCCGGTTGGACGTCTATTTTTGCCCGCGCGTTGCTCGCCACGATCTTGCCTATTGCTCGGTGAACTCGTTTCTCTTCGAATCACCCGTCCTTTTTTCTCTCGAATTTTAACTCCCCGTTACGAGGATCGTCCCGTCGTCTATAAACCTCCTCGTTGTCCCGATCACGCGATCAAAGTCTCCGGGACACGAATCCGAAGACCCGAAGGTCCACCTAACGTAGCTTCTCGCCTCTATTGCGAATCTCGGTCTCTGTTGCGACATCCTTTCCGCGAATGTAACGTTTCGCTCGGTCCAACTCCGGAGCGGATGGCAAAGATTCAAGAAACTCAACCTCCAAACGCGTGCGTTTCCATCTCGAAACGTTGCCGAATAATAATCCTGCGACGCGGCGAACGAGAGGAAGAAGGAAAGAGGAACGAAGCGTAGAAGCGTAGAAGGGGGGTAAAAATAGCTGGTGATCGCGGTGCACGTGAAACGTGCTAATAGCTCCTTTTCGTTTCTTCCTTTCAAGGGCGTTTTCGACCATCTTCTCTCTTCCCTCCTCTCTCTCTCTCTCTCTCTCTCCGGCTGTTCGTTCGTTCTGTCAGAGCCGGTCACAGAGCACAGCTCGGTCTCTCCTCTTCGTCCGATCGGCTCTCTTTCAGCTAAGCTGCTCTCTCTCGCGCTCCCACGTGGCCTCTGTTACTCACTCATTCAGAGAACGAGCGAGTACGTTCCGAAGGAGCATAATGCCGGGAGTTCTTATAAGAACCAGGTCGTCGTTCTGCCCGAAAGGTAGACGGGCTTCGTCTGCACGTAGATGGAAGCTTAACGTTTCGTTCCCGCGCGCGGAATTCCTTTTCCTACGACGCATCGATCCTGGTCCACGATAACCGCTTCAGGGAACCGTGTAAATCGCCCTATAAAACCACGATAACCGAGCCAGGGCAACGCGTACACTCACAATAAAACGATAAACTTATCTATTCGGGTTTCGGCCACTTCGTGGAAGTTACGATCTCGCGAAGCGACGTTACCATCGTTTCTTTGAAAAAAAAAAGAGAAGACCAGAGAGCACAGAGACCAGGTCGGTTCGGGGATTTTAACGGTGTAATTCGACTGGTCGCGTTAATTATAAAGGATAAAAGGAGTGGGGAGTTGTTCCGCGGCGTTTTGGCTCGAGAGATAAACGACGCCGATTTCCGAGAAATAATTGCGAATTGCATCATTCTCAATTCGTACGACGATTAATTTATCTAGGCGCGAGCGCGATGCACACTCATCGATCGCGAGTAAGCGAACTCGCGTGGGCGACGCTCCTTTTCCATCCGATCTCGTTTTCAGAGTCGATTTTGAAAAATCGGAAATCGTCTCTCATTCTTCCTTGTTCGCGTCTCTCTCTGTAGAAACATCTCGCGTTAGAAACGAGATCGGCGCGCCGAATGAAATCGAAAGACGAAGAGGATAAATGGAAAAGAGTCGAAAATTGGTTTGTAAACGACCGTGTAGTCCTGGTGAAATATCAAAATATCCGGATAGTCGCGGAGGAGCGAGGTTAGCAGAGTTTGGTTCGGAAGCGAGCGGCGTGAGCGTGTACGGTCACGTAGGTCTAACGTAGTGGAACGAATCGGCACGGCTCGGTATCGTTCGAATACCGATGATGAAAGAGGAAGAGATAGGTAAACAGATAGATGGACTGGCGGAGAAAGACGGCGAGGAACGCGTGACAAGAATCACCAGTCGACCGCCTATCTGCATACACGTGTTGCATTGGTATACCGCGAATACGTAGGGGAAAATAATTATCGTGGAAGACAGAGGGGCCGTTGTTCGGCTGACGATGTAATCGGCCCCCCATTAACGTCGAATCGTCATTCTTTCTTCGCGCTTTCCACGCGTTTCTCAGCTCGTCGCTGGAAACCCGTACTCCCCCGTTAGAAATGTTCTCGGTCCTACCGAGTTTTCCATCAGGCGACTTCTAGGGAGCCGGTGAAAAATAGGCTACTCGAGGCGATAGCGAAGAAGCGGCGAATAGTAGACGTGTCCCGTTATCGACGGTGTAGATTACGGCGAATATTACACGTTCGTCTTTATTTCCAACAACACCGATTATTCGAGAAAGTGGGACTCGGCGTGCCAACCTTTCGATAACCTCGACACCTTAAATCTCTCGTCATCGGAGCCCCCCCTCGATACCGCTTATCGCGTCTACCCTGGCAGATCCTGTTCGGATGGGGCTACTGGCGCGGTTAAATCGCGAAATGGGTGAAACGGAGAATGAGAAGATCGGCGGCGGCGGCGTGGTCCTGCGTCCGTGACGGACGTCGGCGTCTGTCGATGGAGGAAGGGTGGCTGATGGACTGGACGGTTGGTGGACGGTTGGCGGACGGTTGGTAGACGGTCGGCGGATGGCGCGGGGCCGGCGGAGGAGCGGAAGGTGGAAGGAATTAGAGGGGAAAGACGGAGAGTGGAACGAGCACGGCTCGACCGGGGATAGAGTCGACGGAGCGAGAGGGAAAGGGAGAAAGAGGAGAGGAGAGTAGAGAGAGCGAGGGACGCGGAGCGTAGGTACGGCGAGGCTAGAATGTTGCATCGCGTCGCTGCGCTGTCGTTGCATTGCGTACCGTTGCGTCACTCTCTTGTGCAGCGTTTCATTCAACTTGGAGTCCCTCGCACGAAGGTCAAGCGGTCGTAGCCTATCGCTGTGTGCGCCGAGTCCGTTGCGTCTTCACTCTCTCCGCATCTCGCTTTCTCCTCCCTCTCCCATCCACCGCTATCTCTACGATAGTTCATTCGTTAATTCGCCCCTGGTTTTTCGACTTTCCTCTCTCTCTCCTTTCTCTCTCCTCTTTCTCTTTCTCTCGCTCGTAGCCGAGCTATATATTTGAAACGAGCAATAACTCTCCCTCTCCCATAAAATTCGTCCTCGTCCGCGCGTTCGTCTTCCTTCCACCTAAAGTTTGATTTCGTCTCGATCGCGTTGCGGTTTCTTTCTTCCTCCGCTCCTCTCTCACGCTCTCTCGCTCCTCTCCCCCTCGGTCTTTTCAACATCTTTGTCCCTCGCGCTGGCGGTCCTCCTCGCTCCGCCGGCCATCCGTTCCCTCCTCTGCCTCCCCTTCCGTTTCTCTCCTTGCCCCTTTCTTATTCAGCGATTTTATTTCTTTCTCCCGCGTCGAGCTCTCCTTTATCCGCCCCCTCCACCTCCTCTCGCTCTCTGCCCATTCTCCTCCCTCCCGTTGCTCTTTTTCCGCTCTTCTCTCCCCTTCCGGCACGTCAACTCCAGCAGGTTCACCGTCCATTCATGCCTCCGCCGAGACGCCGTCTCCTCGCCACTCTTTCATCCTACCAGACCCCCTCTCCCTCTCTCTCTCTCTCTCTCTCCTTTCACCGTCTTTCGTCGATCTCTCCGCCGTGTCTCCGCGATCTCTCGAGGATCTTTCGACGATTCCTCGCCAATCGCCGATCCTTATCGCTCCCTTCGTCCAGCTGCCACCCCGCTCTGCCTGGCCTATCTTCGATTCCGCCGATTCGCCGGTCTCTCGGTTTCGTACCGGGCCTTTGATCCTGGAATCCCTTGGATCTGGTTTCGATAGCCGTACCGGGAACACCGCGGGCGACGCGCGCGTCTATACCGTAGTATGAGGACACGAATGCGAATGAACACGTGAGTAACGCGGATTCATCGATTACGACACTTGTTCCAGGAAAGTTATTCTCTTTGGATAAGCTCCACCTGTTAGCTAACACGTAACGCCGATCGATCTGCTCATAGACAAGCGAGCGGCGATGTCTGTTATCTTGTTAGCCGCGATACCGGACAATTCGCGACAAGTCGGATATCGATCTCGCGTACCGAGAAATAATGGCAATAAGAGCGTGGGCCTTGACTCACCAGCGTGTGCGCCACGTTCGTCCGTCGCCGATCGGATACGCGACGCCGAGATCCGAGATGTCGGGAGAGACCAAGACGACGCTTTGGTACCCTCTGCTAATGGACCGGATTAAAAAGAAAGTTGGTGCTTTCTTCTCTTTCAGCGCGATGCTAGAGGCGTGGGCAGCTATCTGGGAGGCGGCAGCATTAGCGACGGTGGCGGCATGTTGACGGTTATGGCGAAGTTGATGAAACAAGAGCTGGCCTCTGACGCCGAGGAAGAGGGCCTGGTGCCTGCCCTCTCAGGCAGGTTCACCTCCATGCGGAAAGTGCCCTCTCTCTCCGACCTGTCCGATCCGGAGAGCTCCCTAGGTGAGTTTTTCTTTTCCACCACTTTTCCCGGCAACGTTGCTGGTTAACTGGAAATCGCACGGGCAGTCGTAAATTCGTCAAGCGTCCGCGAGGTTCTTGCTCGTTAGGCCTCTATCGGTCCCTCGGCTGCCCTCGCGGTCGCGTCCACCAGAGATCTCTGACCCTGGCACGAGCTATCGTACGTAAATACGCGACGAGGACCAGTATATCGGTGTATAAATCCTGGCTGCGTACTTTCGATAGCCGTAACAGCGAAAGGTCTAAAAGGCTTGGCAGTCCTGGAGTGTCAACTGGAGAACCGTTAGAGCGCGGTGGTGGCTCCGCGAAGAATGTCAGAGTCATCTGTCTCTCGCACGCGGTAAAGACGTGCTCTTCGAACGTCTCGTTTGGTTAGTTTGATAAATATAAGCTTGCAGCGGATAGTGGTTAATCCGCTGGATCAGATCCAACAGGCCGTGTTCTCGAGTTATGGTCGCGGAACGTTGATTCGTGGGTCGATAACTCGAAGAAGGTTCCTCGATATTCGCTGGATGCTTCCCCGTGGCCTACGTGGGCAGATACGTTTATGTAGTTTCCCTTTGTAAACGGATACGTAACCGGGGTACTCTGCTCGAGCCACGCGGCCTGGAATGTTCGCAAGTATCGCGGAGATCTTTCCGCTATTAATAGAAGATCTATAAGAAGCATCGGCCGCTAGTTAATCAAGGGTTAATCCCGTGTCTGCTCCACCTTTGTGTTCGATTCGCGCCTTATTTGACTAATAAAGCCCCCGTATCGCGTACGCTCGTTAACAGACCCGTGATTACCGGTTCCGTTGCTCGATTTAGCCGTGGAACACCCAGGTAGGGGGCTCCTTGAATCCACGCGATAAAATGCCGTGAAAATGCTACAATCCCTCCACGTCGAGCAACGTAACGGGTGGAACTGCAGGAATCAAATTCGAACCGGTGTCACGAATACGCGACTGGGATCGAGTCGTAATTTTTTACGAAAAAATAAAACGCGGACTCGAGGAGAACCCCCTTAGGATCTCGCGAGATTCTCAAAGATCCGGGAATCCTAGGCTACATAATCTCTCTCGACCGTCCGTGCCGCTTCTCCGATTGCGTTTCAATTTCGAATGGACGACGTTACGAAGGAGTTACGTCGCTGGACGTAATCAGCGAAGGGTTGAGTAACGTTTCTCCTTCCCTTTTTTATAAAACAGCGGAGCACACCCCCGGCTCCGGAGGATTATCGGTGCGTGCACGATCGGCCGATCGAGCGATCGCGATACGTAGGTCGTAACTATGCAATTTGTCCCGGGGTATCGGGTGTTGGCGTGAGAAAATGACACGCTCACGCGTGTGTTTACCCGGCCGGTCTAGTAATCGTCCAGGCAAATGTTTCAATTAGCCGTGTACGCGGCCATTGTAGTTTTAACGCGCCACAAGATACCTATTGTGAGCGTCGGGGCGGGGGAGCAGAGAGGGAGGAGGAGGTTTCGAGGCTCCCTTGTGTGACGTTAATTCACCGCGCGTTTCAGCGGCCTGTGGGGGGACGTTGAATTTCCCGCGGTCTCGCAGGCATATTCATCGGGCATCTTTACAGTTAATGCACGCGGTTATATGTGCCACGAACGCGTAACAGGTTTCCGGGCCGGGGGGAACAGCGTAATCGTAATCGTCATCGTAATCGTAGTCGCTCCCCCTCTCCGCCCTCGCCGCGCACTCGCGTGAGATTAATTGTACCATATTCCGTGGCGGTCTGTAACATTTTCCACCGGCTAATTATAATAATTATAGCAATTACCAGCGTGTAAGTTTTCCGAGAAATTTATTCCGCGGGAGTTCGATGTTCTTTTAGCGTTCTCTCGCGATAATTCTCGCGTAATCGATCCTCCTCCTCCTCCCGAGGAGGATCGCGCGGAATTCTTTCAACGAAACACCGTTCCGACGTCTATCCGCGAATACGCGCAAGGATTGTAGAGTACCGGCGCGTCGAGTTTCTCCTTCTTCGTTTCGATATTCCGCTCCGTGGAGTATATCAGGAGGGTCGATCGGAATCGCGCAGAGTGGACGGAAAATCGCGACTCGGCTGGCTCGGTTTCACGGAGGATGTAAAGCCGGCTTGGAATTTTGTTTACCACCTCGGAAGGAGGAGGAGGGCCGAGGATGGAAGGGTTTATGTGGGTAGTCGAAAGAATTCTGGAATCAGCTATTCCAGCCTGTTGAAACACGATCGATTCGACGCGGTGGTTCTAGTGTCCTGTTAACCGTTGGATTGTGACACTAAAAGGTGCACTTACATCGAGTGATGCTTGCATAATATGAGCGGTAGCTGCATAAGCACTTACTCGTGTATAACTTGTCCGATTAGATCGCGCAGACCGACTCGCACCGCGTTGCGTGTTGTGCTATTTTAAAATTTAAAACAGCGCGAGGAAAAAACCGGGATGGCAGCCGAGGGGGGCCCAGAGGGGGGGCCGTGTTCTCGCGATTATTTTCCCCGGCTGTGGAGGAAAAGTCGAGAGGATAACTCAGGAAAGGACAACGTCCACCGAGGTTGCCATACGCGCGGTTGGAAAATTCTCGGAAGAGGGCCCCGGGTGCTGCCAAACGCGGCGTATCTGTATTCCGAAGGTACGGGACAATTGATCAAGAGCGCGTATGATGGTTAAAAATATCGCCAGCCGATTTGCATACAATTTGCTCGAGGCTCGAGACCCGTCGTCGTCTCGCGCAAACGAATTCCACGAACAACAGGTTACCGTCTGCACGGTGACCCATAGAGCCACGGGAAACGCGCAGCTACGCCGGGATCGACGTCTCCTTCGAGGGTTAAATTGCGCCAAGTGCAATGTCTCGGCAGATCCGATCTACCCGGGGGGACATTGTCGGGGAGCGGGTTTAAACCGGCGCGGCTCTGTCCATCGGGTTTTATCAGCCGACTCGATCAGAGGTGAGGAGTACTCCGTTGCGAAATCCCGTCCCGTTACCGGCTCCCGTTCCCAATATTCCCATTATACAACGGCTACTGTTTTAATCCAACGTCTGCGACCGAAGCAAGGAGCTCTCGCCTCGTCCTTGACAGTGAACACCGTGCAATTGCGTCAATGCTGCCGGCAAAGTGGTTAATATGCGCGATGCACGCGTTCGCTTTCCTTTAAGGAACCAGCCAAAATATCGATCGACGACTTGCCGGCTGAAAGAAGTACCATCGAAAATTCATAAACCCCTTCCTCTGTTCCATTCGCGGATACTCGAAAGAATAATACTCCGTTCGTAATGGCGAATTCGACGAGACGTTTCGTGGAAAATCGAAAAAGCGTGGGATTCCACGGTTCGATCTCGTGCCACGGTTTAGGTTTTCTGGTTTTCGATTTCGTTTGGAAATTCCGCCCGCGATATCGAGGAGGAGTGGAAATAGGAGGTGAGCAGGGGAGGAGGAGGAGGAGGAGAAAGCGAGTGGAAAGGAAGGAAAATCGGCGGAACGGTGGTAGGAAATCGGGTGGCACGGAGCTCGGAGTAATTCTTGTTACTCGCGGCTCGGCGAGCACGATCAAAATGTAGCGAGAATTTACGAATTGGATAATCAGCAGCATCCTCATTAAGGCCCCCCCACTGAACGCCCCCGCCTTCCATTCTCCTTTACTGGCCTGTGTATACGGTGCGTGCGTGTGCGTGCGCGTGCACGCACGCACGCACGCACTCCGGCCCGCTGCTGGATCGCCGTCCACCCACTTATCTACTCCTCTACAGTCGCACGCGTTACGCACACGCTCGCGATTTTTCACTGATTCCACATGCTTTTCCAGCTCTCGCGTGACCCGTGAATCATCCTTGCCAGCGTTTTAACACGGTGATTCCGTTTCTCCCGACGCTTTGCTTTCCGCCAACGCGACTTTTCCTCGTCGAGAAAAACCACACACGGACACAAGCGGATCGGGAAAAGATCGGGAGATTCTCGCGTGAGATTCTTTCGTTTGAATGAAAGACTCGGTTCTACCGAGGGAAAAAGAAGGTGGTCTGGCTGAATAGAAATCGCGGTGGGTTGATCAATTTTCTTTTTCGCCTGCCGGTCCCTCGGATTTTCTCCGCGCGAAGCGGCGATAAACCGAGATCCGCGGTGGAAATAAACACGGCGGATTTCTCGAACAGTCGGCCGGTTCGCAGTGGTTCATTGTTCCATTCCGTAATTGTTTACAACGGAGATAGAGAAGGATCCAGCGGGTGGCAGAGATTAGGCGGAGTCTATGAACGAGGCGATAGTGGTATCGGTTGCAGAGAGGCTACGAGAGGCTGGATGGAAAGGAGATAAAGCGATTTTCCACGCGAGACGAGGACAGCCGCGTTAACCAAGCGTGAATGCGAGGAACGCGACTCGTTAAACGCGATCGCGGTTGCGGTAATTAGCGGTTTCGTTGCGAGTCGTTCAGCCTTCGTCAGCGCGCCTCGCTCGTCGACCAAGCGTTTTTCCCACGGGAACCGAGACCAGGTGCCCTCTCTGCGGGCTGGTGAAAAATTTCGGAACTCGATATCGAACGCGAAGGCCAACGCTGTTCACGCGACTCGTTCGCGTGCTTGTTAACACGAGTTTATTAAGTCTTTCCTAATTTCTGCTGGAACTCCATGCGAATTATCGCGTCGGCGGCCGATCCTCTCGCTCCGAGTAACCAACGGAACGCTACGCGTTGAGTTTTAACTCGGAAATTAACGCGTTTCGAATCCAGATTCGATACAAGAGATCAACGAGGACCCTGCAACCTTTTCCTAAGAAAATCTGCGCGATTCTCGGACTAAACTCGGCAAACATAGTCCGTGGTTGTTTGAAAGTGGTTCTTCCTAAAGTTTAAATAAAAGATCGAGCTGTTGTTCGCCGGCTGGAGAAGGGGGTATTTTATTCGAGTGCAGTTGGAAGCAGGGAACGTAGACGTTTACATTTTCCTGGCGATCGCAGGAGGCCATTGAATAATGCAAGTTTCCTCGGACTTTGTCGTAACAACCGTTCGCTCGCCATTGTTACCGGATCTTCTTTCTCACCCCGAGCCACCTGATAGGACGCTGATGACAGTTGCCGGCCGGAATGTTTTATGCAAATAGCCATTGTCCGCGGCGACATTGACGCGTACCCGCGTGAAATTTGTTTCTTTCCGCGTTTCCTTCGCGCGCCGGCTTCGACCGGCCTGGAAAACCGAGACTGTTCTAATGAGAAAATTGCGTACACGACCACCTCTCTCCCTCCCTCTAATTATCGCAATCGCGACCGTGGCTTTCGAGTTGATTAATCGTCCGGAGTTCATCTCCAGTCTTCGGAGTAAAGCCTGACCCGGCAATTGGTCCGACTAATCGGGCTAATCCGTTTCGCGTTTAGAGAAGATAAACGAATAGAGATTCGCAAACTAGGTAGTAAGCTATACGTACCTTTTCTTCGTTTTTCCTGGGTCGGACAATTTTCCAGTTTCGCGAACAATCGAATATCTATTTCCAGGCTTAGAGATGGCAATCTGTACTAGATGGAATCGGTTCCGTTTCGGTTTCGGTTTCGCCAGTACCTAAGTTCGACGGAGATCGTTTCGAGATTAACGATCGGTCGAACTCTTCTCGAATTTATTCGGCTTTTCCTCGTTACCCGGGATCGATGGGCGTAAGACCGGAATATACTTTCGATTCTCCGGTAAACTTTTCCCTCCGTCCTCGATCCGAGTTCAGGTATATATCGAGCTACCCCTCGAAGGTTTCCCGTTCCCTCGGAGAGGGCTGTAAAGCCTGTCAAACCCCTCGGATCGCGCCACGTGCGACGCAGGCGTGTACAGGGACTCGTCGAGGAAAGCAACGAGTTGTTTCACGCACGATCGAGTAATAAACCGTCCGGGATTCCGATGCGAAAACTCTCGGTTTCGTGGATCGCGCGAAGAAGACAGAAGGTTAAAAGCAAAGGCTGAAAGCAGTTGGCAGAAAGACTTGGCAAAAGTCTGTCCTTCGGTACCGTAACGCACGACCGTGGAGAAAAGTGAGTGGTGGCTCTGTTTCTCCTTCGTAGGGCCCTTCGTAGCACACAGGGCACGTAAGACGTCGAGCCATGCTCATCCGGTGCTCGCTACCTGGCTGCGGAATAAATTGGATATATATACACGTAGCCGTCACTACGGAGGATCGCTTCTCGGAATGACAAATTGGATACGCGATCGACAGCTCGTGCTGCCTGGCTTTTGAAAATCTCGCACGACTTCGAGGTCTCGGTCGAGCCGAACCTAACTCTCGGGGGTTGAGAGTGGCTCGAGGAGAGAAAGTCGGGCAAAGTGCGGGAGGAAATTACCAGGTTTCAGAGAGAGAGAGAGCATCTTTCTGCTAGGAACGTGGCTGTACGGTTACACGAGCGAGAAGATAAGATAATCTCGGTCGTAGATCTAATCTGTCTGTCCCATCGGCACCTAGAGGATCTGGGATGCTCGTACTCGGCGTGCCGCGACGGCGAAGAGACTGCAAACGACCGAGAAGAGGCAACGAAGAGGAGTTGGTAGTCGAAGGGGGTACCCGGTGGTTCGGTTGATTTAAAATTTCGCCGCGGATTCGCGGCAGGCAACATCGTCGCGATGGCGCGTGTCCCTGTCGCAGAAGAACGGCATTAATCCCTGGTGCGGGGGGGCCGGAGGGGGCAAAATATTCGTCTGCCTTGCGCGACGCGTGATTGATAAGATTCGTCGGTGTGCAGGCACACAGGCAGACGGCAGAGAGTCTAGTCACGTAGGCCAGGCCACAGTAGCGTTATTTAAAAGTGGCGGGACTGTAAGATACGAGCGCGACTCGAGGTTTACAGGCATCCTCCAGCGCGACGACTTTCGAATCAGATCCTTTGCATTTTCTTCTACGCGGCAGACGGAACGCGGGACAGGCCTCTTTCGTACGGGCACAATCGATGCTGCATATCGACGAAGGGCAATGCCGTTGGATCGCGACCAGAGAGAAAGAAACGAGTCGAGACGAGTCACTCCCGATGGAAATGCAGCAGCGCGCTTTGCAATCCTCGGCAATTTATTCACGCGTTTTTCCGCTCGGCTCGCGTATCTCTCGCACCAAATTCTCGCCTTCTTCCTCCTCCTCGAGGGTCGTGAGAAAGGGGAAACCGAGTCTCCGCGATTCTCCACCTTCTCGGAACGCCGTTCGCGGAATCCTCCGCGTCTGCGTGGCCTAACCTTCGCGGTCGTTCTTCCAGAGACGACGGGGACGAGGTTTACTCGATCGGAACAGGCAGAGAGAGGTTGGTGGAGATTTTGACAGACGACCGTGGCGGAGTCAAAGGCTTCTCTTGGCGGAGGCTGTCGGCAAAAATCGGAGATCGCCGGCCGAGCGTTCGGGTCGTCGGCGGATTCGGGCCGGAGAACGGAGGGAAAACGGGGAAAAAAATGCGGTCGAAGCCTCACGAGTGCATGAGAATGCGCTCGATCGTGGGGAAGAGCGATTGGACGAGGGTGCACGCTCGAAAGGAGCATGAAAGGGAAACGCGAACTTATGGGACCACGTTGACCGGTCCCACGCCTCGGTGTCGCTCGCCTTTTTTACATATTACCCACCACTTGCATTCTCCACCCCGTCTGCCTCTCTCTGTATCCCTCGTTCGATCGATCGATTATTTCTAACCCCACGGAGATCGAGATCGAGTACGTACCAGCTAGCTCTTGCCGGTTTCTTCTCGCTGCCCTCTGCTTAGCGGCGAAACGATCGTAACGACGGAACGTAATTACGGGTAACGCGATAAAACGCGAGGAAGGGCATTGTAAATGAAGTTGGCCCTTCCGGTGGGTCGGCCGGCAGGCGATTCGGACACCATAGAGACATCAAAGCGACGTAATTACGTGGCCAGGCAAATGAACCATAAATTAAAATCCCGTCGGCCATTCTCGAATATCTTCCCCCTCAGACACCCTCCTCTCTTCTTCCTCCGCCTTTATTTTATCCCTTCTCTGCGTTTTTATTTAACAAAGGTTAATCCTTTGCACTCGAGTCCAGACCCTCCGCGTTTATTTCGACACCTCCAACCTTTCGAATACGAGTACGAGATAGTAATCGGATAGGAAGAAAGTAACCACGCGTGAAATATTCCTTTCTCGTTTTTCTCAAAGTTTAGAAATCCAGCTTGGAAAAATAGTAGCTTCGAAGCATCGTTACATCGTTGCGATCGTTGGATCGTCTCTCGACAAATAGTCTAAGAGAAAGAATAAGAAGCGATTGCTGACAGAGCCGGGAGCAGGTGGCAGGATCGAATGGAATCGGATGGAATGGAGCGAGTTGAACTGGAAATTGAATAAAAAGCGAGGGATTGGGATTGTTAGCCCGGGGTTGGCCAAGGACTGGCAGGTCTCGCGAAAAGAAACGTCGGCTTGTCATCGAAGGGCATCGATGGTCGGCGTGGGCCGTTGCAGCGACGACGTCGCGCGGAGAGGAGCGGAGAGGAGCGGAGAGGAAAGGAGAGGCATTGCGCGAAATGCGTAACCGCAGCTGTGCGTGCGGTCGAGGAGTAGTCTCCCCTTTCTCTCCTCTCTGCCCTCTCTCTTCCTCTCTGTTCATCCCTCTCGTTCTCTCTGCTTCGCCTGCGATGGGCCGCTGCGAGCTTCTCGTCCCTGTCTGCCGTTCGGCCCGGTTTGCTTACCTACCGGAGACCAGACGCAGATACAGTTCTCACGTCCTCGATCCCCGGAGACGACGATTTACAGTTTCAAACAAACCCTCTCCTCCCCCGTTCCCTCGTCTGGTCTCCGGTTCGCCCGTGGACAGATGCTGCGCCTCGGCGTAAGGGAATTTCGAGATTTCCAAATTGCCTTGCCTCGCAACTCGAAACTCTCGAGGACGCGCCAGCAACGGACCCTCGAGTGCGCTCGTGTAGGTGTGTCCGTTATACACGGTGAGAAAGCTCGGGAAAAAACAAATCGGATATTTGTTTGGTTCCAACGGTCGAGGAACTCTGGCGAGAACTTTGATAAGGGATTCGAAAATAATCGAACGCATCGAGTATGCATCGGATATCGGATCATCCGTGACACTCGATTGCCATTACGATCTTCGAGGTTGCTCGTGTTGGTGTGTCCGTTACACGCGGTGAGAAAGCTCGGGAAAAACAAATCGGATATTTGTTTGGTTCGAGCGGTCGAGGAACTTTGGCAGGAAATTTAGCAAGAGGTTGGAAAATAATCGAACTGTTCGACGAAAAGCGCACAGTTCGATAAGGAACCTCGGAGGGGTCGAATAATTCGAATAAACCGAACGTATCGAGTATGCATCGGATGTCGGATCATTCGTGACACTCGATTGCCACTATGATCTTCCAGTATGCTCGCGTAGGTGTGTTCGTTATAGTTTGCGAGAATGCTCGGAAAAAAGAAATCGGACATTGTTCGGTTCGAACGATCGAGGAAGTTTGGCAGGAACTTTGGCAAGAGGATCGAAAATAATGGAAACTGTTCGGTGAAAACCGGACGATTCCGATGAACCGTAGATGGCTGGAATAATTGGAATAAACAGAACGCATGGAATATGCATCGGATATCGGATCATTCGCGACAGTGGGTTGCCATTACAACGGAGCTGTTTCGAGCTGTTCGGCTTGGTTCTGCGCGCTAAGCTGTTTCGAGTTCACGGTCCGATTGGAAATTCGAGCTCCTCGAGGCCTGTGATAAACGCACGGAGTGGTGCTCGTCGAGGTTGTGTCCCGAGGTTATATCCTCTTATTATGTCACTGTCTTTTTTTATTACTCTCGCATTATTCTTTCACCGCGCGTTCTCGCGGCGAGATAAGAATAGTAGGAGAGAAATGGCGGATTATCGCGGTATTTATAATTCATCGTTGGTTTCATTGATACCCGTCGCAGAAGCGGCGCGCTGCGGTATTATTTTCGGTGAATTGCCCGATAAATCGGGAGCGTTTACCTTGTCCGGTGAACCGGACGCGGATCGATCTCTGGAATCGGTTATCGCGGACTGACAGCTGGTTGTTTCAATGATTTATGGCGCGGCTTATTCTTCGAACCGAGAATACGATGCATCGATGGTCTATTTTTAGACCGGGGGATATAAATTCTTCAAGTGTCGTTCCGCTGCCGCGAATCTTGTCCCCTCGCCGCGATCCGTCGTTCACCGTCCCGATCGATCTCCATTCCTCCCGCTGTTCTTTCGATTTTAACGAGCCCCGTAGTTTTACGAGCCTTATCGAAAAAACAATCCTCGCAAACCCCCTCTCGATCCCGATCCCTGCCGATCCGACGCGAAAACGAAAAGGAAAAGTTGCCATCACTTGGAGTTACGCAATAATAACCACGCGCGCGGCATTTCGGCAGATCGATCGATCCGCGTCTCGGCGATAAATCGTAAATACCTTTGTTAAAAGCGCGCGGAGCGGTTTGTTCGATTATACCGGTTCAATCGGTGTTTCTGTTCGCCTTAAATAGACGTTGCCGGGGGCATTGGTCGGAGGCGTTCGATAGAAACGAACCTTTCTCTCTCTCTGCTCGACACCTTATCGAGCGGGATTTAAAGATAGTTTAGCCTCGTGAAAAATGCATACGCTTGTCGCCCCGGCCGATCCGTGCGAATGATTTCGCACCGGCGAGGTTGCCGATCGAAACCGGAAAGTGGCTACCTCTGTCGGTGCCTCTTACCCTGCGCCGCGCCGTCCGGTTTCAGGATCTTCCGCGCAGATGGCGCCGCGCTCGCGCCGTGACCCGCCATAGGTAAAACAGGAATCTTCCTCGTCGAGTCCTAGAGGTTGGGTTACCTTGGCGAGCCAAGGTGCACCTCCGATCTCTTCTCCGCCTCTCGCTCTTCGAACGACCAAACCGACGTTTACTCCTGCCTCTCGCAAACGCGAGACGCCAAGCGTCAAACGATCCTTCCATCGATACATCCCGCTTCCGGTTACTCTCTTTCGGTCAATTTTTCGATACGTTCGAGTCCCTGACTTGTAAATTCGGGAAAGTTTGGTATTACCAGGGGTAATTTGGTTCTAGGTTTAAGATTACGACCGAGTGGAACGACACGCGGCAGTGTGGGACTGCGACACGAGTTAAAGAGAGTGAGAGAGGAGAGAGAGAGGTGGGGAGAGTGGAGGGGCTCGATAAGGAGGAGATGGGAAGGCAGATATAGGCGAAGGGAATAAAGGAGGAAGGAGAGAAACAGGTAGCAACAGGTTGTGACGTCACGAGGCGCCACGCGACTCAGCTTCATTCACGAGGAGGCAAGGAGAGCCAGGCCGCGGAGGGTGGACCAGGAACTAATAAACGAAGCGGCTTCTCGTTCTCGTGTTTTCTCACGTGATTCGACAAGCCGGTTTATCTCTGTGGACGGCCACGAAACCCGGTCCGGCAATTAGTAGCCCGTAACGGTTTAATTCGCCCCGGTATCGAGCCTTGATTCCTGATTTTCAGATTGATACGCGTACACGTTAATGCGTTCACCTGGCCGACGTTAATATTATACGGATGTCGTTAAAAGCGTTTCGGTGCGAGCCGCTCGGCCAGAGGCCGCTTCGTTCCGCTCCAATCCCAGCTTCCAATTCCATTTTTCTTCTTAAACGAAAACCGTCTAACCGCGCCTCGTATATCATCTTTCGGTTTTACGCTCCCTCTCGTCTCTCTTTGCTCCTGCTTTCTCTTCCTTTCTACCCTTTTTCCCGCTCTTTCCTCCTCGCGTTTTTCGAGCCTTTCCTTCGATTCGTCCGCGAACGCGCAGCAGATTCGCCAGAATCTCGGTATCTCGGTGGACGCTTGGATCCTCGCGGAGGAGGATCGCGATCCTCCGCGAGGATTACGCTAGACGCGTTAATTAGCAGGAAACCCGATGGCTGGATAGATTTTCCTCTGAATCGGCAACTCGACTCGGCCAGGAGCACGCAATTTCTCGGAAATTTCAATACGCCGCTGTCAGACCGAATCGCACGGAATTACCTTGCCTCCGCCGCCGCCGTGTCGCCTCTTTTTACAATTGCAAAGCGCAATTACCGCGAAACCTGCTCCGCTTCTTGCGCAACCCACCGTCCCGACGCATCGCCGTTTAATATAAATTGCGTCAGCGGTTGTACCAGCCAACGCTCCGAGTTCTAAATTAAAGCCACTCTGCGAATTGCATCGCGTTATTCCGCTTTTTCTCCCCCGTTTCCCCCAAAGCGGGTGAAACACGCGAGCTAGTCGAAACGCGAGTACCGATCGGCGTTAAACGTCGAACGGCCGATATCAAAGACGTTAGACGCGCGTGCGACGTTAGCGCGAGTTACGTATGCAGGTCAGAATTTGAATTCAATAAGGATTGTGCTGCCTCGGCTTTATATACCTCGTTAAAGCGCGGTCGGGCCGAGTGCAAAGGTACCTCCAAGCGTTTAACGATGATCGGTGTTCCGAGTTTAAATATCGCCGATAGGGGTGGTTTTGAACAGGGTCGTTTTCCGACCTTGTTGGTCAGGTAGCTATAGGTCGTTTTCTCGAAAATATTCCTCGAAACTACGCGATCTTACGATAACCGTTTCCGTGGACCGTGTCAAGCAGACTTTGATCGGTGTTTCGAGTTAAATATCTCCGATAGGAGTGGTTTTCAAGAGGGTCGTCTTCCAAAAGTTTCGCGAACCTTCGATCTCTGTCAGGAACCCTCGTTGGTCCCTATAGGTCGTTTTTTCTAAATTATTCTCCTCGTCTACGCGATCTTACGATAACCGCTTGCGTGGACCGTGTCCATCTTGGAAATAGAAAGCGTAATTGTATTTAACCCCCTGGAGGATAAGTAGCTATACTTATATTCACGGTGGAGGGAGAAGTGGGGTAATAAAAGGACGCGAGACCGTGGAACGTCGAATAATAAATTCCGGTGATACGCAGGAGCAATGAGAAATAAGGACAATGGGGATAAAAGGAAATTAAGAACCGAGGATAAGAAACTTGGAAGAAAGGATTACAAGGTTAAAAAGACGAGGTGGAGGCTATAAAAGCGGGGAAAAAGGAGCAAACGTGAAATAAATCTATCTATCTAGAGAGAGAGAGAAAGAGAGAAGGCGAAGTGGTGGAAGTGGATCGAAGGAAACGGGGTGCTAGGGGAGCGTTTGCGAGAAATCCGAGCCCGGCTGTAGGTGAAGACCACGCACGAGGAACAAAGTTGCCAATGGTATAACGCGTTACGATATGCCTCTGCCTTCCACCACCACCGGGGCTCTTTGTCAATGGCCGGCATCCGGTAAACCGACTCGCCGGAAGTAGCCCGAAAAAACTCGCCGCTGAAACCATCTCGCGTGTATATATGACATAACCCATTGCCCAATATCGCCGCGCGTTCTCTCCTCTTTCCTTGCCTCGCGAAAAACCCTAGATACCGGCTAGATGTACCGTTACCATTTTTATTCCCGGCCCCGCGCGCGCGCGCTCGCTCTGAAACGCCTCGGAGGAGCGGAGCGAGTGCCCCGGCGACCACGCGGCGTGCACCGTGTCCAGGCCTCGGTTTTGCCCGTAGAAAGAGAAGAGAAGCACGGAGAGGAGAGGCGAGACACCGTGGCCGCGAAGGGGCGCAGGGGGCGGAAGGAGAGTAGCTCCCCACCACGTGGCGAGTAGCCACGCGAGTTCATTCATGAGATCGTGGGAACGTGGCTCACGGTGGGTCCGTTTTACCCCATCCTCCGGCTCCTTCGCCTTCCCTTCTACTTCCCTTCGCCTTCCCTTCCGAGAGAGCCCCCTGTCTCTCTCCGCCTCTCTGCTTTCTCTCCGTCCTATCCCCTCTCACTCTCCCTCCCTCCTTCCCCCGGTCTCTCTATTTTTCTCTCCTTTCTACCGCTTTTCAGCCCTCTCTCTCTCTCCCGCCACGGCTCTCTTTGATACGTTGCCCGTCGTCGTCGTCGTCGTTGTCGTCGTCGTGGTCGTGGTCGTCGTGACCGGTGTAGCCTCGTTTTTGTCTTTGCTCCAGAAGCAAGAGCCAGACTTCTCTCCTTCTTTTGCCGCGTTTCGCCGCGAAACAGCCTGTGGACGCTCCGCTCGCGCTATGGTCTCCGCTCCCGCGGCCCTTCTCCGGGCCTTTTCACTTTGCCTCTATGCGCTCTGGCCGCGTTTTGTTTTCGTTAATCGCGCCGGATAGAGAGAGGACGAAAGGTGGACCCGGGGTGGCAGCTCATTTGTCCGCCGCGTATGACTAACGAGCATGTTCTTTTCATCGTGCAACCGCGCGCCGGTTATCCTCCGCGGCTCTCTCTCTCTCTCTCTGCCCGCTGGATATCCGAGTTTCCTCGGCTAATTAATTCGCCGTTTCTTCTGGATACCTGCAATTGCTATCCTCCCGTCCCTGCCCTCTCTCTTCCGCTCTCGCTGCTTCCTCCTCTTCCTCCTTGGATAAACATCTACCTCCTTTTCCGCGCTTCCTCGCCCCGCCGCCTCCGGCGCTCCTCCGTTTTACCCGCTTACCCGATCCCTTCTCTCCCTCTCTCTCTTTCTCGCCGAGAGTACGGAGTTTCAGGGGAGAAGTACAGTGGCTGCCACAAGTTGCGTCACTGCTCGGCATCGGAACTAATTTCTCGCCGAGTATCGCCGATACCAGAGGGATCGAGGCGAGATCTTCCAGCGCGGATTTCCTCCCGTGGACCTTGCGAAATTTGCGGACCAGTTAACGTATTACGCCTTAACGACGCGGAGGAAGGAAGTGGCGAAAGGAAGGCTCGATCGATGCTTATGGTGTTTCATAATTCATGACATTTCCCGCGGCTCTTACCCCCTGCTCTCGCCGGCCGATTAACTCCGAGATGACAGGAATCCAGAGTTCGTCCTGTCATTACGTAAATAGACCTTATTACGAAACGCTCGGGAATCCTCCGCCTCTCCCTCTAACGATCCCATCCGATCCGCTATCGCCGATCATCCTACCTGCCTGCCTTAATTCCACCGTGCTGCCTCCGATCGGTCAAGACTCGCTTGCCGAACCTCTCCAAATATAATCCACCTTTAGGATTACAATTTATCCCCGTTACCATCTCGTCTATTGCCTCGGTTACCGCGTTGCTGCTGACCCTCGTAAACCAGATCCGCTGTCCCTTCTGTTTAGGCAACCAGAGATCCTTTCCTCTCTACCTTAGGAAATTTTCGAATTAGGAATCGAATTAGGATTCCGATAAAATTCTTCAATGCTTTAACCCTTTCGCTGCGGTGGGCCTTGCCGCGAAGGTCTCCCGTAAAATAAGGCACCGTGACAGAGGTGGAGAAACATTACGCGAACGAAGTGTTTAGCATTCGGGACCAATTTTTGTGGAAACAAAAAAGAAAGAAGGAAAAAGCAACCGTTGTAACAATTCTTCGCGAAGAGAGCCTCACTCCTATTTAATTACATTCTAAACACCAATATTAATTGATATATCAAATTTTAAATTAGCCAACGATGCGTGGAATGTCAAATTAAAATAATTCTAAATCTTAAGTTACATCTACCGTTTTAAAAATATCTTATGGCGAAAAATCTTCGAATTCCTATTTTTCTGTGACGAAAAAATCACCCAATGCGAAGGGTTAATTATTCCCACTATTTCTATGGTCGGTGAGTATAGTCACCCGGCTTATATAAGTGACGTCTCGTGATCGGTGACTATAGTCACCGATAGTAGCAAGAAAGAATCGCCATACGTTGAACTTGAAAAACAATGTTAACCTCTTCGTCTACGAAATCGCTGGAGCCTCTGGCACGGAAATCGGGCGAAACGTAAATATTAGAGGCAAAAGGCGTGGCCCAGGACCGAACGAAAACAACGCGGAACAGGCTGGTACAGGCTCGCGGTTAATTTTCGTCGACCTTTTCCCGTCTCAGTCTCGTGTTATTCTTCGACGCGTCCGGACGCAATGGCTGGACCCGTGAACGGCTACCGATTCCGCGGCATCGGGACTTGTAATCGCGAGGCAAGCGGCTGAGTTTAGGCGAGAGAATCGGTGCTGGAATCGTAAAAGGGAAAGTGGACTGCCGGTAGGCGACTCGGGTCCACTAGGCGCGAATAAATTAGAGGAACGATGGACGGTTAGCATGCCGTGGTCGTTACGCGGCAACAACCGCATTCGACGTTAACTGCTCGTTTATAGGGCCGGCGTACAGCTGATTCGTATCTTAAACCGCTGGCCAGGTGTTACATTACAACTCGGCGTAACTCGCGGCCTGTGCGGCATTGTGTCGAAGAAAAATGATTTAGCCCCAGACAGAGGCATTAACGATGCAAATAGAAAGATCCCGGCCCGTGATTCGGCCCGATCCGCCGCGGAGATATCGGCCC